>OX155896.1:25377910-25977910 GCA_944588485.1 Phosphuga atrata | reverse complement strand
TTGCTGCCAGAATATAAATATTGTGCCAATATTTATTTTCCTAAACGAAATAAAAAATTTAATATACGTTGGTTTTATTTCTATTCGACAGCTTCTCGTGACTGAATGAGTAGACTTTTCCCCTGGGTGGTAATACTTTTTCAAAATAAGGGAGAAAGTCCAACGACTAGTGTGGACACTTACATTCCCTTGGGACTGAATTGTTCTTGTAGTTTGGATTATATGGCTTCATTAAGGAGTAAAATACGTTGCTGAGTGTATACATATATACAGTTAAAATTTGCGAAGTTTCTATATGCCATACTCGAGATGATTTATTTCAAGATATAATTTAAATTTATATTAATGGTATCATTTGATACAGTTAATTTATCTAGATCAAGTTAATATTCGTTTATGAGGTTTTTGTTATTAATTATCGCTCTTTAATAAATATCACCTTTATTAGATTTTCCTGAAGGTTAAGGACGGAAATAGAATATATTTTTGTACATGTTATATATATTAATTTTCCACTTTTTGGTAATAATAATAATAGCCAAATATGAAACAAATATGAATTTGTTTTTTATTATACATGGATGATTTGAATCTCTATGGAAAGTCAGAAATGGAAATCCAGTCACTAAACAACACTGTCCGAATATTCGGCCCAGAAATTTAAATGCGTGAAAAAATATGCCACTGGAGTAGTAAGGGCATTCTGCATGTGGATATTATCACAAATGGAAACTTAAAACTGTTGTTAGAGTCAGCAAATCTCAATCTCCAATAGAGTGTGATTGAATTTTGAAATCTATACTGAATGGCTACATACAATCAAGATTATAAATATTTGGACCATACCAGTTATAAGATATACAAGTGGAATCGTTAACTGGACACAAATTGATTTAGACATTTTGGACCGAAAAACTGGATAATGCAGTACACTTTACACACACGTAGTGACACTGACAGACACTATACCTGTCCCGCAAATCAGGTAGCAGAGTGACTTCACTTGTTACAAGTGAAGCATGTAGTTTGAAGAATATCATGCCTGGGCTTATCGTTTAAAAGAAAATTATTAACATTTATTAATTGATGTCTAGAACAAAAACCTAATGAATGCTCAACAGACGCTATAAGAATACAGAAAAAAATGTGAAGCCATCAAAAAGTAGGAGTTAGCAAAGTAAAGCTTTACATGGCCAATTTGTAGAAAAAATCAAAGATAAAGTGGGCAGTGAAACTATGGTTAGCAACGGATACATTAAAGAAAGAAACTGAGTCACTGATACTGGCTGCTCAAGAACAAGCCATTTGTTCAAGCGCCATAAAGGCCAGAATCGACAAATATTTTGGTGATGCTAAATGCAGACTAGGTAAAGAGGCTGATAAATCATTCTCAGCTGCTGTAAAATATCGCGCAGAATTATAAATTTCGACACAATAAAGTTACACAAATGATCCATTGCAATTTGTGCAAAAACTATAAAAACATGGGAACAAGCCAGTAAAGATCACTCTAAATCGGATGGTCAAAGAGTTTCGTATACAAACAAACATAAACACATAAGATTTTGGCCTATAATACACGAGACATCACATTAGTCAATGAAAATGAAAAAAGTGTCTATCATTGAAATTGCAATGCTAGGTGACAACAGGATCCATGAATAGATAAACGAAATAATGGAAAATTTCCAGGAATTAAAAAATCGAGACACAAAGACTGTTGCACAAATCAGCGGTGATAATCCCAGTGGTGATTGGCACAGTAAGTACTAAAACAGCTAAAAAAATGACAAAATTATCATCTGTCAAGTGCAAAAAGTACATCACGACGTGCTAGGTCGCTGGTGGAGCTCGACTAGTAATCAATGCTAAATCCAGCGAAAAAACTGGTCCCTGTGATGCAATTGTTTTTATAAATAATAATAATATAAATATGTATGTTGTTTCCATCGTATAAAAATCATCTATTTCGCTTAATAAAGGTCTAAAAGGTCTAAAATACACATCCACTCTGTAGTAGTACAATGACAGGTTGGGTTTCAGTGGCTTCTATTCACACACCCGCACAATTTTTGTCTATGATTTTGAAGATGGCTTAGTTTAGAAGCGTGGATGTAGTAAGTAGTGCGACAAAATATTATTTACTATGGGACAAAAAAATGATAGTATCTTTATATACAGAAATGGGTAAACATAAAAGAACATGTGTATAAAAATATGAAGTATCAGGAAAGAGATGTAGAACGGACGCTGATGCAGTACACAACATGATAATTAAATTTTGATATTAAATGGATCATTTTACCGCTATATATATTTTGAAAGGCATCATTAAACATAGAGCATAATACTGTAATAATTATCTAAGTTTATTTGTAATATAAAAATATAAATATTTTACTTTGATTACTCCAGACCTCATAGAATTTCGATGGCTCGTTACTAGCTGTTACGACGTGGATGAGATATACTACCATACCAACCATATTCGCCAGGTCTAGCACCCTCTGATTACTACTTTTTGTGTCTTTACAGAAGGCAAAACATTTAGTTCAAAAGACTTATCTCAAAAATCTTAAAGTTCTACGAACGCGAAACGCATGTTATAATCGTTAAAACTGCCCTTCATTTTCGTGAATTAAAAAACGAAATTACTTTCTTTTTGGGGAGGTGGTAATAATTCTTAAACACCGGTGTACACTATGTACAACTTATTTATTATAGATCAGTAAATATATATACAACTCTAATGGTCTCTCTTTTTGGACCACTTCTCTTGATGTTCTCTTACGTACTATCTTACTTACTTTCTTCTTACTGACTATTTACAAGTACCCCTACTTAGGGTTGAAAGTGGGAGGACGCCACCCACTTCCTGGCGCAAGACTCAACATTTCTCAACAGCCAAATATATTTTTAACGGTATCCATTTATTTGAAGCAATGCAGTCAAATGGATTCCAAACCCCGTTGTACCTAACATTCGTTGACTTCAGACAAGTCTTTGACACACTGAAACACGAAGCTCTATGGCATATAATGTAAAAGAATGGGATCCCCAAAAACTCATAAATGTGACCAAAGCGTTTTACACCAGCGCTGTATGCAGAGTCTTACACAAAGGCAAACTAGGTAGCAGGATTAGTGTAAGCAACAGAGTGAAATAGGGCTGCATCTTATCCCCGTTTCTCTGGCATTTTATTCTGGCATTGGACTTTGTTTTCAACGTGTGTAACACGAACAAGGGCATACAATAGGGTCTTCACAGCCGCTTAGAAGAATTGGTATACGTGAATTATATATGGGTGCTTAGTCACACACGTGCCGACATGGGTGCTAATTTGGACAAGCTCAAGAGCACAGCAAGCGAAGTTGGACTAGAAATAAACTACCTCAAAACGATGGAAGTAAGAATACATTGGCGCAACTAGCAGCCCATAGCAAACCACGAACCGTTGATCGAAAGTGTGGACTACCTAGGTAGCACTGTTGTGAAAGTGGGGGCACTCAAAAAGATATTCAAGTAAGGCTACGGAAAGCGGGTGCCGCATATGCATGCCTACCAATCTACCATCTGCCAATCTGGCAATCTACCATATACAGTAAGAACAGCAAGCTTAGAATTTTTAACAGCATTAACGTTGGTATTAAAAATTCTAAGTTTGGTGTTCTGTCAGTCCTGCTGTAGTGATGTGAAACGTGGAAGGTGACAAAACAGCTTACTCACTGACTCCAAAATTTTATTAACAAATGTCTATGACGCACTAAGACGAAATTTTCTGGCCAAACATAATTTCAAACGAAAACCAGACATAATTTCCAACGAAATTTTCTGCCAACTTGACGAACCAAGAACCAATAGCCGTGCAAATAAAATGAAGAAAGTGGAAATGGATATGGATGGCACACTCTACGGCGCGGCGGGATTACAGCAACATCGCGTGAATGGCCTAAGACTTGAATCCGCAAAGCAGCCGCAAACGTGGTAGGTCGAAATCAACTTGGTGACAAACCTTCAGAAAATAACATGGACGGAAGTTAAGCAACTCGCAATCAATATGGTCAAATGGAAGGCTTTTGTCGAGGCTCTATGTTTCACAAGAAATGTTTCACAAGAAACTCCTCCACAGTTATATGTATAGATAATGGTTTATAGTGGTACTTTATTTTTAGATATTCCATTTAGACTATTTTCTTTTTAGATTTCTATTTAGATATTTCTTTCAATAACATATGCATTCTTGTTTTTCCTGTCATTTTACTTCATCTGATGGTGCATAATAATGAGGGCAGCACTTTTTAGACTGTATTATTAGGGGGTTTAAATTTAAAAAACAATACTACTGGCTAGAAGCACTACAAGACGCAACGACTACATTCCACCCTATCACAATGTTGCGGCACAAATCTCGTTAATGTTAAAAAAAACGAATACGAAAACGGCATTTATTGAATATGGCAAAAAGTTGTGAAGTTTTGATTTTGACCAGCTCAGAATTTAAACTTTTACTAATTTTAAGTTTAGAATGTCTTCTTGAAATAAAACTCGTTCCAAAATGCCTTTTTACTATCACCGCTGCAAGCAGATTAGTTAGCGGTGTTGGTTTACACGATATCTCCCACATACCACACGGTGATATTTTTGACGTTCAAGACGTTCATAAGAGCACAAATATAAACAAATAAATGGCCGCACTAGTACATTCACTGCCTGCTATCCTTTCTCTGTACTCCTGTGAAACTCGCCCTCAGGATAATTTAAACTTAAAAAAAAAAATAATATGCAGCAGCTCGTTTATTAACCCGCAAGTTATATTTTTATTTTTTAAATTAGCAAATGTTTTATTATTTTCTATTCTAGAGTGAATTATCACTCTTCTGTTCTCCTTTTTTTATATGGCGAGCTTCATTACAACGGTGGCCGTTTCTCGCATCCTAGCCTTCCATCTTCTTCTACCTACCCAATCATCTTCTCCTCTCTTTCACCTTTCCACGGGGTTCCAGTTCAATACCCTATTTGGCCAGCGTTCATTTGACATTCTATTTACATGTCCATACCATCTTAGGCGTTTTACTTCTATTGTCTCAATGATATCGACATCAATATCCATTCTATTTCTTATCTCTGTGTTACGTACATAGTCCATTCTTGTAAGTCCGAAACACCGCCTCCAATAGATTTATTTGCTTTATTTATCTCCAACAATTCTGCACCATATATCCCAACGCTTTCAACAATAGTTTTATAAATCTTTAATTTGCTATTTTTGTCGATGTTTTGATTCCACAATACCCTGTTTAATTTTCTCGTTACTTTTCTATCCATTCCAATTTTATTTTTAATTTCGTCATTGCTACCTCCAATTTTTACTCCTAGGTATTTATAATAGTTTTTAATGGTGTCTATTTCCAGTTCTAGTTGATCTCATGTACCTGCTACCACTACATATTCTCTTTTAGATGTATTGATGGTTAATCCCCAGTTGTTATATTTATCGTTATATTAATTTGCGCAGCATGTAATGTAAATCATTTTCATCTTCAGCCATGATCACTTGATCATCTACGAAATGTAGTGTGCACAGTCTATCATTGTCAACAGGTATTCCTATGGAGTGGCAGTTCTGCTTTAATTAGATATTACAAATTGAACAGTTTTGTTGACATAATGATATAAATTTATACTGATAATAAACTTTAACTCTGTGAAATGCTACAGAATATATTTCAAATTACTTTTATTATTAATAAAAATTATTATTAATTATTATTAATATTATTTTCGTTTGTGCGTAATAACATGGGTCATTACAAAAATATTTGTTTAGAATACAAAATAATGATTATATACACATAATTTGTGACAAAAACATGTATTATTTATATTTTCATAATGCTTATCAAAAATTATGAAAATATATGATTATTCGAGTTATAAACCGATAATTAATATAGTTTTATAAATGAAAATGCTATAATTAACACATTAAAGGCGGGTGCGGGTATTAGTACCCGTCTCGCCGACTGCTGTCTATCAGCGGGCCGGGTATTAGTACCCATTTGAAAGTACGTTCGTTAAAAGCGGGACAAGATATTATTACCTGCTTAAAAAGGGCATATGGCCATAAAGGAGTAATGAATTTAGTATTTATTTTCGAGATTATTGATTATTTAGCATATTTATTCCGGATATCGCCCTGCAATAAAATAATACCACTCATTCTTTGTGTTCCATAAACATTTGTTAAATTATTTCATTTTACAACTTACACAGTATTTAAGGTTTATTGTTCGTCATATTTTGGGTCTTAAACCAATTTGTTATTCTCACTCTCCCCTACATTTATCTGTATATAAACGGCCTATCTCGTCAAAATAAATCAGTTTGTAGTACCACTATTTCAATGCAACAATATTTCATTAAAAGTTTTAAAAAAGCACACACATATATATATATATATATATATATATATATATATATATATATATATATATATATATATATATATATATATATATATATATATATATATATATATATATATATACATATATATATATATATATATACAAATTAAATAATTTTATTTGCAATGGATTACGATAGTGATGTCTATGCACATGATTTGTCGCAAATTTCAAGCGATGCAGAGATTCCCGAATTTGATAGCGAAAGTGACGAGGAAGAATTGATTCGACCAAGAAGAAACAAAACCTTGCCAATACCTTCTAGCGACGGAGATAGTGATGGTGAAGTATTGGACTGGTCGGAAAGTTATAATGTGCCAATTTTCGAAGATTTCTTATTTATTGGTTCAGTTATTTATTGGAGACGATTTATTTGAATATATGGCAACAGAAACAAACCGCTACTATGCACAGAATGAACATTTATTTAGAGATCGTGCTAAGTCCGTAAAGTGGAAAGATGTATCTGTGATAGAACTAAAAAAAATGCTCGGATTGCTTCTACTAATGGGAAGAGTTCGTAAGGATACGAGGGATGAATACTGGTCGACAGATGAAACAATTCAAATTCCAATTTTTCCTCAAATAATGAGCAGGGATCGATTTATACAAATATGGTATTCATGGCATTTTTCCAATAACGATGACAAAGATGATAGAGATCGTATTAAAAAAATCCGCCCCATTATTTCATACATATTACCCAAATTTCAAGAAGTTTATAAACCACAGAGAGAATTGTCCTTAGATGAAAGCATCATGCCATGGAGAGGTCGTCTAGCATTCAAAGTCTACAATGCTTCAAAAATAACGAAATATGGTATTCTCATAAGAATGGTTTGTGAAGCGAAAACCGGCTACATATGTAATTTCTGAATATACTGTGGTGAAGGAAATAGACTGCAACACACAATTTTGAATCTTCTTCAACCATATGTAAATATGGCATCACATATATATGGACAATTATTACAATAGTGTGGACACTTGTGAAATACTTCTACAATATAGATTTCGGAGTTGTGGCACTATTCGCATAAACAGAGGCCTTCCTCTATGTTTTAAAAACGCGAAATTGAATAGGGGGAATCTGTGTTTCGTCGGCGACAAAACATTTTGTTACAATGTTGGCAATCAAAAAGGCCTGTGCGTATGATTTCGACTATACATTCAGCTGATATTGTAGAAAGCCATAATGTTGATTGGGCGACAAAAGAAAAAATCTGGAAACCAATATGCGTAGTGGATTACAAAAAAATTATGAAATGTGTAGATCGCGCCGATCAATATTTATCATATTATTCAATAGTACGTCGTACGAAGAAATGGACAAAGAGATCTGTGATGTTTATTGTCAACTGTGCACTATTTAATGCTTTTAGAGTGTATACAACATTAAATCCTCATTGTAATAAAAAATAAAAAATATTTTTACATAATGTGGCAAAAGAGTGGTAAAGCGAACCGACTACGGAAAATGTGAATGAAGAGCATGCTGTTCCTGGTACATCAGCTACACCCAGAAGGGATGACCCTCCAGGAAGGTTGGTAAAGGATACCAGAAAGCATAAATTAGTTAAACTAATTACAGGCGGCATAAAACTTAAACCCCAGAGACAGTGCCACGTTTGTGCCGCGCGCAAGAAGAAAAGTTTGACATGTCACATGTGCCAATTTTGCGAAGTACCTCTTCACAAGGGTGATTGTTTTTTTAAATTCCACACTTTAGAAAAATATTAGTGACTGGTTTTATTACATAAGTTTAAAAACGACAAAACATTTTATTTGTTTATAAATTGTTTGCCCTTCCGTCAACAGTCAACAACTTTACGTACACCTGCGCATCCAGCATTACGAATCCATTCGGAGCATCCACCATCAGGATCAGCGATTCTGACTCAACCTCCTAAAATTTGTCTTCAAAATTTTGAAAATATAGCCAGTTTTACCTTCACAAACTTTGCTTTTCAAAAATTTGTACTGTAGCTTACAAAGAACCTAAATCATCCCCTATTTTACCCCCTTCAGGGATGATATTGCAAAAAACGATGAAATACGTATTTTCTTTAATTTCTTACCAAAAGCCTAAATATTAATTTTCATCTCCCTAACTTGAAAAATGATCGGTTCCACATACATCCCCTATTTCATCTCTTTCAGGTTTTTTTTTTAGAAAAAAGTATCTCAGGCTGCAATCAGAAGTCTTTTCTCAGGGTGCAATCGTTCAAATACCCAACTTTTGATAAAAAAGGCCTCGAAAATTACACCCGCTACGCTACAGTTTCATATCTTAGGATACCCGCTCAAAATGTGTTAACACATTTTGAGCGGCCATTTTTCAAGTTAGGGAGATGAAAATTAATATTTAGGCTTTTGGTAAGAAATTTAAAAAAATACGTATTTCATCGTTTTTTTGCAATTTCAAGTTCTTTGTAAGCTACAATACAAATTTTTGAAAAGAAAAGTTTGTGAAGGCAAAACTGGCTATATTTTCAAAATTTTTAAGACAAATTTTAGGAGGTTGAGTCAGGATCGCTGATCCTGATGGAGGATGCTCCGGATGGATTCGTGTGGATGCGCAGGTGTACGTAAAGTTGTTGACTGTTGACGGAAGGGCAAAAAATTTATAAACAAATAAAATGTTTTGTCGTTTTTAAACTTATGTAATAAAACCGCTCACTAATATTTTTCTAAAGTGTGGAATTTAAAAAAACAATCTCCCTTGTGAAGAGGCACTTCACAAAATTGGCACATATGACATGTGAAACTTTTCTTCTTATGCGCGGCACAAACGCGGCACTGTCTCTGGGGTTTAAGTTTTATGCCGCCTGTAATTAGTTTAACTAATTTATGCTTTCTGGTATCCTTTACCAACCTTCCTGGAGGGTCATCCCTTCTGAGTGTAGCTGATGTACCAGGGACAGCATGCTCTTCATTCACATTTTCCGTAGTCGGTTCGCTTTACCACACTTTTGCCACATTATGTAAAAATATTTATTACAATGAGGATTTAATGTTGTATACACTCTAAAAGCATTAAATAGTGCACAGTTGACAATAAACATCACAGCTCTCTTTGTTCATTTCTTCGTACGACGTACTATCGAATAATATGATAAATATTGATCGGCGCGATCTACACCTTTCATAAATTTATTGTAATCCACTACGCATATTGGTTTCCAGATTTTTTCTTTTGTCGCCCAATCAATATTATGGCTTTCTAAAATATCAGCCGAATGTGTAGTCGAAATAATACGCACAGGCCTTTTTGTTTGCCAACATTGTAACAAAATGTTTTGTCGCCGACGATACATAGATTCCCCCCTATTCAATTTCGCGTTTTTTAAACAGAGAGGAAGGCCTCTGTTTATGCGAATGGTGGCACAACTCCTAAATCTATATTGTAGAGGTATTTCACAAGTATCCACACTATTGTAATAATTGTCCATATATATGTGATGCCATAAGTTTACATATGGCTGAAGAAGATTCAAAATTGTGTGTTGCAGTCGATTTCCTTCACCACAATATATTCGGAGAACACCATATTTCGTTATTTTTGAAGCATTGTAGACTTTGAATGCTAGACGACCTCTCCATGGCATGATGCTTTCATCTAAGGACAATTTTCTCTGTGGTTTATAAACTTCTTGAAATTTGGGTAATATGTATGAAATAATGGGGCGGATTTTTTAATGCTATCTCTATCATCTTTGTCATCGTTATTGGAAAAATGCCACGAATACCATATTTGCCTAAATCGATCCCTGCTCATTATTTGAGGAGCAATTGGAGTTTCGAGAATTGTTTCATCTGTCGACCAGTATTCATCCCTCGTATCCTTACGAACTCTTCCCATTAGTAGAAGCAATCCGAGCATTTTTTTTTAGTTCGATCACGGATACATCTTTCCACTTTACGGACTTATCACGATCTCTAAATAAATGTTCATTCTGTGCATGGTAGCGGTTTGTTTCTGTCGCCATATATTCAAATAAATCGTCTCCAATAAATAACTGAACCACATCAATTACATTTTCTGAATTATTTGGCATCAGGAAAACCCCACTTTGTCCTAAGAAATCTTCGATAATTGGCACTTTATCACTTTCCGACCAGTCCAATACTTCACCATCACTTTCTTCGTCGCTAGAAGGTATTGGCAAGGCTTTGTTTCTTCTTGGTCGAATCAATTCTTCCTCATCACTTTCGCTATCAAATTCGGGAATCTCTGCATCGCTTGAAATTTGCGATAATCATCTGCTATCTTAATCCATTGCAAATAAAATTATTCAATTTGTATATATATATATATATATATATATATATCTATATATATATATATATATATATATATATATATATATATATATATATATATATATATATATCTATATATATATATATATATATATATATATATATATATATATATATATATATATGTGCTTTTTTAAATTTTTAATGAAATAATGTTGCATTGAAATAGTGGTACTACAAACTGATTTAGGTTGACGAGATAGGCCGTTTATATACAGATAAATGTAGGGGAGGGTGACAATATCAAATTGGTTTAAGGCCCAAAATATGACAAACAATAAACCTTAAATACTGTGTAAGTTGTAAAATGAAATAATTTAACAAATGTTTATGGAACACAAAGAATGAGTGGTAATATTTTATTGCAGGGCGATATCCGGATTAAATATGCTAAATAATCAATAATCTCGAAAATAAGTACTAAATTCATTACTCCTTTATGGCCATATGCCCTTTTTAAGCAGGTAATAATATCTTGTCCCGCTTTTAACGCACGTACTTTTAAACGGGTACTACTACCCGGGCCGCTGATAGACAGCAGTCGGCGAAACGGATACTAATACCTGCACCCGCCTTTAATGTGATAATTGAATTGATATCGGGACATGTTTACTATTATTATACTATTGTCATTAATATTTAAATTTTATTTAAATACCTGTTACATTTTTTTGTCAAACCAAAACCACATTGCACAGTTTTTAAATATGTTTTTATTCAATTTATACAATTATTCTCAATTGTTTAATAAATTTAAATCATCACTTTATTTTATTCTATTTGTTATAAAGATTTACATAAACTAATGAATTTTTGTTATGAAAATTTGAATATGAAATTATTATTATTAGGGGTCATTAAAGCAAACCTCAAATTAATTTTACGCGTAATTTTAAACAAAAAGATTAAAATTAATATTTTTATTAGTATTTATTTATGTATTTTTAAGAAAACAAAATGAATGCTTGACAGCCGAGTCAATGGGTGAATGTTGTTTGGAATAACAATACTAGCAACGTTTGTCTATTATTATTCTTATAGTTGATGTGCTTAAAGTAAACTTATCTGATGGAGTAAGGAATAAAGGGAAGCAAGCTATTTACAATTTGTTTATAATACCTAGTTCTATGAGAGGCCATTATATCCAATGGATATTTTAATTCACAACCTTTTACAAATCTAACTAAAAAACGAGTATGAGATTTGGTTCTTCGAAGACAATTTACTGCAATGGAATGAAATGAATCATATTGACTGAATACTCAGTTCCATACTGACTGAATGGGCGACAATGCCATGGCAAAGTTTCTAATAAAGTTGTGCAAAATTCATTCCGCAATTCTTGCATAAATAAAAAATTTTATGGCACAGAACATGATGCTATGTAGCAGGATGTTTATTGTAACTTTTTTTACGATTCTTCTTACATTTCACGCAAAATCAGAAAAAAATTGAAGGAATAATTTAAAGCAGATACTACTTAGACGCTTTACATCAAATTATTGCGTTAATTGAATTCGTTTTATAATTGTTTGTCTCAATATAAATTGTGAAAGCATGAAGTAACTACGAATCAAAATTTATTTTATGTTTTCATTTTTATATAGTTTTATTTTTAAAAGACTAATTAAAATGCAGGAAACAGGTGAATGGTTTTCAGTTGACTTGTTTCATAGCAGACAAGGAAGTCAAGTCGAGGAAGTCAAGTCAAGGCTAATATAAATAATATTCTACTGATATTCCAGTCAACTAATTAAATGGTTATTACGTTTTAATTATCACGACTATGTTAATATTAAACAGTAGCTATCGTTGCATTAAATTAACTTTTAAAATGCAAGTGTAATTATCAATATGAAGCAGTAACATTTTACATAGCAAAATTAACTGTTAAAATTTAAGTAATTACGTATTATTTATATAAACGCTTGTTCAATATCTGTTAAAATTTATGAAGATGATAATTATAATTATAAAGCGCCATTATTCAACATTCTAGTATCAATTAATTGTTATTTAACTTTTACGTACCCTTATTCCAAATATAATTTCTAAATTTATTTAAATTCTACAATCTACCAAAATATTTTTCTCTAAATATAATTATTACATTTTTTTTCCATATATAGTGAAAAAAAAAACAATTTTTGTAATGGATTATTTCTGGGTATTTTTTTGCGTAGTAATAACTTTATTATACGATGTTAATCTATTTGGAAAATAAACATGTAAAAATTTAGTGAAAGTAAGATTAAAAGGTTCCATGCCAATATTTGTGTACGCACATAATGGACCCGCACAATTATATGCCGAAGTAATGGCGTTGCTTTTTAGCTGTTCAAAAAATGTCACAAAGCGACAGCACGTGGACCAAGCACACCAAAAACAGCATTCGTTTAATCTGCATGTGTTTATTGCCACTACCTAAAAACACATTAGCTACAGTTTTTATAGAACTAAGCGCAACGTTATTTTTTGCCAACAACAAACAAATTGATATGCGCGAATTATACATTCTTTAGTATATATATTTTTTCCGTTTTAGAAGTGAAAATAAAAATAAATTATTTTTTGTTAGCAAATAAATTGTTAATAGGGAAGTAACAAAAATAATAAATTGGGAATATAGGAACAGTTAATTCTTCACAATAGGTAAATAAATGTGTAGATTAAATAAGTAAATAAGTAAATATTAGCATCTAGCAATTAACTATGGCTAAATAATCCTTAAAAGGAGGAGTATATTCATAGGAATTTTATCTGTTTAATATCTATTAATTCAAGTGTGATGAAATAATCTGGTGAAATAATTTCTACCTTTAACCATCTCCAAAACATCGCATCTCATTTTGTTTTTGATTCATATTAACATCTGTCTAGTCAGTTTTGTCGTGCCAATCTAGTTTTCCTATGCCTAATCCTATATGGCTAAATGTATGTACACACTAGGTAACAAAATGCTGGCAACATCCATCAATATGTTGCCAATCTTTTACAAGCGCACAAGAACTTGGTTGTCAGTAATGTTCTGCGTCCAAACCATAATCAGCTAGACCTATATTCAGTCATCGATACATTGCATGGCTTTTAGTTTTAAATTGATTTCTGGACAAATTTGTAACCGATTTTAATAAATTTAGTCTCAAAATATGCGCAAAAAATTCTGCTAAATTATAGTGTATGAAAAACTTGCTTTATGGCTAATTCGCCTAATTATTTACCGCGAAACACGAAAATTGTTTTAAGCACTTTAATTACCTTTGTGTAGGGGTGGACAAATCTTTTGGCTGTCAGGCCACATTGTGAATTAAAACTAAACCGCGCGCCGCATTAATTTTTTTTAATATTTAAATCGCTGTATCTAAGTCGCAGGGAAATGATTAAAATAGAGATTGGATCAAATCTTAGGGATTTGATCAATGCAAATCAATTAAGGCAGATGATCAATTCACGGAAGATGTTAAAATAAAAATTCTTTGGGTGATTACCCTAAGAGAATATTGATTGATCATATCCCTGAAGTGTTTTAGTAAATAGATGAAATAATATTGTTTAGATTACATTTTTAGTGAATGTTATTTCAAAAACATCATAAGTCATTTTGGCTTATTTACATCTTCTGTGTAAAAACCACACAACTTACACCTTATTATTGAGTATGAGACTTGTTTAAAAACCACACAGAAGATATAAATAACCCCGTAGATGCGGTTCGAAGTTAAAACTTCAAAAATTTATTTTGATAAAAAATTACTGGATGGTGTCTTTGGATTTAATTTAGTATATTTTGTAACTAGGGCGATCAGTTGTCAATTCGACGCGAGAGCGAAATTGGATGCACGAACGAAGCGACAATACCGCCCGTGTTACAAACTATATTTTTTATAACTTATGCGAGGGGATGTATTTTACAAGTTTGGATCTAGGGGCCATCCAAAAAAATTGAATAAAAAATGTAGAATTTGCTTTTTCAATTGTCTCCGGTGGTGTGGATTCGTCATAAGAACTCTCCTCAGTCTCCGGTATCACCATAGAATTTACACTCATTTTAATACGTTTTATTTATTTTTTATTATTATTTTGCAATGAAGAAATTTCTGACACTTTCACGTCACTTTTTTATTATTGAGGTCTTGATTGTGTTTATTTTATTTCTTTATTTGTTTTTTATGAAACCTAGCGATATTGAATATTTGCGTGCGTACCCATCTTATGTGGAAATATAACAAGAAGTGGCATTTCTCATATCCAAAACGTGCGTCAGGAAGTTCTTTTCGCGCATGAGTAATATAAAATAAATCATAAATTTCATTCATTTTTATTTATACATGTTATTGAATTGTGGCTTTCTTTACAGGTACATTTTTGGATTTTACATTATATTTTGGATAGGTTGCAGGAACACTTCCTAAATCCTTTAATCCAAACAATGATAATTTTCTCGCAATCTCAGGCATACATAGGTTAGTCGTCGGAACTATTTCGATAAATGTTGTTGTAGCTATTTAAAGAGCGTTTCTGGGTAGCCAATCTTTTATAATTCCAACTGAGGTACCAATTTGGTATAAATTATTTCTTATATTGAATACAATCCCTACAATGTTATTTGCATCTAATGGACGTCTATCTACCTTAGGTACATACACCTAAGTACGAACAGTGCAATCCAGTAAGACGTCTTTAAATTTCTTCAAAGGAATTTCTTTAATTTTTTTCAGCTGATGTTTGTAGGTGTTTTGCAGCAATTTCCCTTTGATCAGTAATGCTTTCTTTTTTTTTTGACCTAAATTGCATGGAATTTTCGATCCATATCCTTCTTCTCCTACTGTATTTCCACATATTGCGTGCACCGGATTTTTTCAAATCTCACAAGAATAGGCTCCAGTAGATTCCATTCCACAAACAACACAACATGCTTTATTGTTGCTGACAACTGCTTCTCTTTCTGATACAAGTAACACTACAGGAATTTTAACATATTGAGCAAGAGTTGAATAGAGTTGTTAACTGGTTCAAGTTGTCTTGTTGTCGATAAACAAATTAATTCAGTTTAATTAGTAATCTGGTAGATCTAGATAGACCTATAGATAGACCTTTTTTTGCGAGTAAATCAGCTGCAGGTGGATCGGGTGAAATTGAAGTGTTATTGTTGGTTGGTTTAACTATTGATAGATCATTTGAAGTTGGAGTATTGTAATCAATTAATTCAGATGCTGGTAGATTTTTGAAGTTGAATCGTCGTTGTTGTTGGTATTAAAGTAATGTCATGGTCCTGCGGATTAAGAAGTAGATCCAAGTCCTCTGCATAAACAAGTTTTCAAGCAACTCTTTCGAAATATGACTAGATTGGAGTCCTGGTTTCTGTTCTGTTCCAAATAAAGGTTGTAAGGTGATCGTTTAATGGTTCGATGGAAAGAGAAATACTTTTGGAATTGAACAAAGTAACAATCTATAGCCCACTTTTGTATCATTATCAATTAGCCAAGCACGTAACATTCAAAATTTTGATTTGATCGCTGCACAAATTTTCGACTAGGTGGATGTCAAGGCCCAACAATTACAATTTCGAGCGTTGGCCACAGACTTGTTAATTCTTGTATTACTTGACACCAGCTGTGAACTCAGAGCCGTTGTCGCTTTATAGTATCTCATACATGTAGGTTTTCCTGAAAATCTACTTCCAAAAATATTAGTAATAGCTCAATTGCTACTTCGGCAACTGTTTTTGAATTCGACGAAAAAGCTGAATTTCATCGCGTGGTTTTGATAGTTTGATTACCATTTGTAATTTCAATCTGGAGTCGATTGTAAGTTAACTAAACCGACTTGTCCACGATGATGAGTCCCAAGATACAATTGGCCAAACAATTGATTTTCTTTTGAGATTGATGATTTTTTTTTACACTGACATACCGAACACAGCTTTAAAACTTCCAGTACAACTGAAGTGGCTATTAGTTATTTCAATTTCAAACTCTACAGAATTGTATCTCTTCCTCCGTTGATTCTGAGTTTCCCGAAGTATGTGGTAAAAATTTTCCGTTGGAACTATTTTCACAACTAGAGTCAGACTTTCTCTTCAAAATCAAGATTTTTAGTACCTAATTCCATAGCTACATTTTTGCCGTAATAGTATAGTTTATGTGTCCGTTGCAGTTGAAGTAAATGAAATGTGATAAAATCACTTACTTTCTATAGGGAAATCACCAACAGAATTTTTATTGTAATATCTTACGTGAATTGATCATCTCCCTTAGGGATTTGATCAAGTCTCTATTTTATCATTTCCCTGCCACATCTATATGTCTATCTATCTATTGAAATCTATATGTATATAAATAGTAGCAGGTAGATAATAAAGTAATCATCAGGCATGGTAAACATAACATGGTAAACATATCCTAGGTATGCTTTTTATAGTATACATTTTTTTTATTACTCATGAGCGCGAAGTACTTCCTGACGTTGACGTTGGTTTTTAATACGAGAAATGCCACTTTGTCACTCCACATAACCGCATTGTCTTTCCACATAACCTGAATAACACACGCAAATATTCAATATCGCTAGTTTACTTAAAAAAAACAAATAAATAAAAATACAATAAAAACGATCAAGTCGAACAATCAACCTGGTTATTAAAGTAGTGACGTGAAGTGTCAGAAATTTACAAAATAATAATAAAAATTAAAGAAAACGTTTTAAATGAGTGTAAATTCTATGATGATACCGGAGGCTGAGGAGAGTTCTTATGAGGATTCACACCACCGACCGGGGACAATTTAAAAAGCAAATTCTTCATTTTTGAATCCATTTTTTTAAGGCACCAAGTTTGGAATCTTGTTAGGTACATCCGCTCGCATGAGTAATAAAAAATATTGTTTGTAACACGGGCGATATTGTTAATTGGGTATTTGAATAATTTTTTTTTTTCATAAATCGAAAGCTCATAATTAGTTTTATAACAAAATTATTTTTTTTTTTTTTCGTTATAATTAAAAAGTTATAACAAATTGAAATAGTATATTTTACAGCAAGAGATGAAAGTGGCGTTTTTTTTGGTGAGGTGGGAGTTTGCTCACGAGCGCCAGCGAGTTAGCAATCTCACCGAACCTGTCAGAACTGTCCATACAAATTTAATTGTTGGTTTGGTCGTTTCCATGGTAACATATTGCATTCTCATAGAAGGTGATACTTTTCAAGTCAAATGTCCTAATTTTGTTTCGGTTTTTTAAATAGTTTCAGGCTCGTTTTACGTTTGTACATAAAATATTTCATTGAAATTGATGTAATTATTAAAAAAAAGTCCATGCAAATTTGGTTAGTTTTAATCGAGAAAATCATAAATTTAAAATGCTCATTTCGTCTCTAGATGTGAAAATATTTTCATCTCTAGAATGAAAAAATGTCACTTTCATATAGGGTAAGTCTTGGAAGAAATGCCATTTTCACATATATCAGTAGGAAAAAATATATTTTTGAACTCGGTACCGAAAACAGGCCGGTCGCGCAAGTGACGTCAGAAGGTTAATTTCTACCCGTGCATGACTTTCTTGATACAGTAGTTGTAGTAGACATGTCAAATATGTCAAATATTAAAAGTCAAATATTAAAAGTTATAGTGCTTGTGTCGTACCATGGTGAGGGAGTTCTAGAAAAAGAACTCCTCAAAAAATGTTTTTAAATGTCCCACTTTGTTAAACGTCAAAACCAATGGTTTTAAACAGTGCGCCGAAGAAATCCTAAAACGACGATTCTATAAAGAATGTTTATGTTTGAATGTTAGAATGAAGTTTCTCACTTACGACATTACAAACAAATTATGGCGCGGTTGGGGTCACGTGATTATTTTCAAAATTTTATCAATTTTAAATTGTTTATAGTTAATTGAATTATTATTTTTTAACTTTTTCCTATCGCACATCCGAATTATTTATAATAAGGTTTGAAAATACATAAAAAAATTGATAATTTTTATTTATTCAACAACCCAATAGCCCTCTTTAGCGAATGTGCCCTCTCGCGTGAAACTAACAACTTTCTGCCCTAGTTACAAAATATACTATTTTAATTTTAATAGTATAAAAAACTCATTCATAAGGTGTTTTTCGCACTTGTCCATGAGAAAACCTAAACATGGACGCGTGCTAAAAAACCGCCCTTATTGAACTCGTTCTTTAATATACTATAATAAAATGCTTCGCGGGTCGCATAAAATGACGACGAATGCGGCCGCTTTTTGTCCAGGTCTGCCTATTATATTTTTATATACAAAGAATAACCTGAAAAACTCGCGACAAAATTTTCCAAGAAAATCTTCAAAAATGTTCATCATTTTGGTAAGAAAAAATATGCATTTTCCGTTTTTTTCAATTTCTTCAAAAATTATAAATCGCAGCGAAAACAATTTAATGACACTGAAACTGCGCGAGAAGAAGTACAAAACTTGGTTATAAATATTCCATTTTCATAGCGAAATTTCTAATTGATTTTTTGGCGATGACAATTAATTAAAAAAAACCTGCGAAATCGTTTTCAGTAGTCTATACTCCCATAGATAGTATAGATGCACTTCTAGATTTTCGGTGGAAGATTAATTGCTTTCACCATTCTCTAGTAATGAAATCTCACTCCAACTGCAGTGATACTGTAATTTATGGAAACTGGCAACAAATTCGTTTGATTTGAGGCATGCCGCTCATGTTGACGAGTATATATGAACTTGTTGCTTATACTTGACGAGACTGTTTCAAATCTTATCGGTCTCTCTAGTCTTATCTAGTTTGTCTTCCATGAATTCCATTAATGTTGTCTATCTTCTCGAGCTTATGTAGTTATATCTATATTGTATCAACACTTGTATGCCTTTTCCTTCTCCTGGTGCATCAATTTAATATTGACAGTCGAGCTTTGTTTTTCTAGTCTTGTCCATCTAGTCGGTCAAGAAGGATTGTTCTCTTGTTTGTGAAGTCTTATGTATGTGCATTCTCTCTCTTGTCCTCTACTCTTGGCTTATTATTATTATTGCCTAGTTTTGCTTATATTCTTGAAATACTTAATTTATTATTTTTTATTTTTCTCATGTGTAACTTTATAAAATATATAACTTTAAAAATTGTTTAAAATTAAAATTGCTTTGATTGGGATTTTTGTGCGATTCCATCTTATATTTGACAAAGTTACGTTATAAAAGTATCATTTTGTTATGATAAAGTATTATATTGTACTAAAATTGTGTAAATATGAGTGTCTTCTTACTTTTAAAAATCTATCGCTAAATTCCGTCGAGGTTCAGGTTTCGTTATACAGTATTGATGAATTCCTAGATTTAATGATCTTGATATATTAATACGCTATATTTCGTTTTCACAATATTCATTTGAATTAATAAATGCTTTTATAATTATTAAATGTATATCTTTATTAATTAAACTACATAAAAAATTCCACTAATCACTAATTATGTTTTTTTTCATAATCCCTGAAAGTTATTTTAAACTAATACTACTATATATTATTTATACAAGGAGAATAGAAAAACAAATTTAATAACAGGTGGATAGTTTTTTCTGTGTTTTAATTAAATATTAATCCTTTCATAAGACGATCTAATATAATTTATCGTCGCAGTAAAAATAACTATCAAAAGTTTAACTCTCCCCATAAAGTTCAATTTATCTAACCTCTCTATATAAGCCTAATAAAATATCGCAACAAAAACACGTTCTTATATTGGTCTCATCACGTGAATAATTGCAAACTATAAAAATCTTGCAATAATCTACAGATATAAAATGTGCTGCGTCGCAAAGAATCAACGAACTCCATCTTGTCTAATAAGTATATAAAATGGATATACTTGGATTTTTCTTGATGTGATCTAATATAGTTTTTGGTTGGGCTGGGTTGATTGCGACGTATAAATCATTGTAAAGAATGTCGCTGATAATCTGGGAGACGCCCTTAGAACGTGGTTTCTGTAGAATAACCGGGCCTTCAATTATCCTCCAGCTTGTCATTTGGTTTTCAAAGCAGTTCCCCGGGACAAGCATCCACTTTGCATATGTCTAATAGGCACTTCCTGGACCCGTGTTTCCGAACTCATCCAGATATCCTGTTATTCGTCCTCCGAACCATTCCACAAACTTTACTAGCGAAATAATAACACCTAAATTAACTTCTTATTTACTAGTTACATTTACTTAACAAACTCAATAGTCTACTATCAATGAAACGTGCGGAACTATGAGAGAATTTCATAAATTAATTTTTATATTGCCTTATTTTTTTTATATAATATCTATATATCTTTCAATTGTAGAAAATGCAGTTTCGAGCGAGCAAAATTACTTGACAATATGTAATTCTAACGAGTATTGTTTTAAAGTTTTGAAACTAATTGTTTTAAAAAGTCGACTGTAATTTCGATTGACACTATTTTGAATTTCAATTTCAGTTTCAATATAGTTGTCTGACTAAAAGTAATTTTTATGCCCATATATTAAAAATGAACATTATTATGAATAGGCTAAATAGTAACAACATCATTTATAAATTTCCAATTTTGATCAGTTTTTTTAAAAGGATTTAAATACCTGTAGTAAGAACATTATAATATATTCTTTCTAATTCCGTTCTTTTCTAATATTTAGTTATGTTTACCTAATCATGTCCATCTACTCTTGTCTCGAACTGTTTGGTTTTGTCTTGTAGTATTTTTTCTTAGTCTTGTCTGTCGTGTCGCAGTTTTTTAGTTGTCTGTTGTGACTTGTCTCTCTAGTCTATTTTTTTAGTCTATTTAGTATTGTATACCTAGTCTTGTTTATTCAATCTTCAGTCTATCTAGTTAAGTTGCACGTTTATTCTTGTCTGATTATTGTTGTATCTACTGTCTTATGTGTCCAGTAGTGTATGTGCGTCTTGTTTGTCTGACCTTGTATGTCCAGTAGTGTATGTGCGTCTTGTTTGTCTGATCTTGTATGTCCAGTTTTATCTCTCTAGTCCTGTCTATGTAGTCTTGCAGTATTTGCAGTCTTCACTCTTTAATTCAGCCTATCTAGTCTTGACGATCTAGTTTTCATGATCTAGTTTAGTCTATCTAGTCTTGTCTGTCTTTTATTAACTGCCTAGCCGTGTCTCTCTAGTTTTTTTGTCCGTTCTTGTGTGTGTAGCCTTATCTATCTAGTGTTATCTCTCTAATCTTGTATGTCCTGTATATAATACTTAGTCTTATCTCTGCAACCTTGAATATCTACTCTTTTATGTCTAGTCTTGTAGTTCTAATTTTGTCCGCCTAGTCCTATGTGTTGTCTCTCTTACCTGTCAAGTTTTATCTCCCTTGTTTTTGTTTTCCATTTCTACAGTTGAGCCATGTTAGTGACGTACCCGTGTCAACTGTATCAGTGAAAACTTTATCCGGATCAGTGGAAACTTTATTCGCTTCTATTCACATTTTGTTATTATTAGATATGGTTAAATCGACTTTCGCAGAAATTTGATACTACTATTATATAATGGTATAAATGGTATGGAAGAAATTATACATTAGCGAATAAATTGAAGTTGTTGTTTTGCGAATAATGTATTCAAATAAAATGAATAAATTGTTCGTCCTTCAGTATTTATGCTCCTATAAATATAGAAAAGTATGAACAGTGACATAAGCCCTTAATAAGCCCAACATGTTTGCTATTTCACGGAACTGAATAGATGCGACGACTTTTGCAATTAGCCTATGTTATCGTAATAACATAGAAAAGAGGAATTGAAGCTTTGTAATGACGAATTTAGTGAAAAATCCTCCACAACACTTATTTATATTTTTTAAAATTGTTATTTTGCCAGCTTTTTTCATGATTAAACTATACAATATTTAAAACAATATAAGTTGTAATGTAACAATACCTTTCAACATTAAGGGAAACTATAAATTCAAAAATGTAACGAGGAAGCAGGTAAACAGACATAAAAAGCGTCAGCTGAAATTATTACAATTTATTTCTTCCTCGTATTTTCGAATTCACCCAGATATTCCATCCCTCTTTCACCAAAACTCCTCCAACTAAATAATAATAACACCTAAGTGGTATGCATTTTTACAAGACGGATTACCATAAAAAAACTTCCCAAAAGACATAAAATAAATGGAAACACGCAATATAATAGGGGTAGAAACAATGTCACTGGAAGTCATTCTTTTCTTCTCCGTTAACGGTTTTAATTAAAAACCGAGGGAGATTAGGGTTGGATGTATATTAAGTTAGTTTCGTGTGTGTTTATGTAGTTGATGTTAGGGTTATAAACAATCCTATCTTAATATCATTAATGCGCCGCCCGGATCGAGTGGCGCAGGCTGCGGGCCTTCCATGGGGTTGTCAGAGCTTAATTAACATTTATGCACTAATCATTATACATGTGTTATCCCCCGCAAGTCCGTGAGTGGTGTCTTAATACACTCGAGATGCGAGCATTATAACCGGGGGCTGTAACGCTTGTCGTCGGGGTACCTAAGGGTGGGATGCGGAATATATTATGAGGGTAAATGAAACTCTTGACTTCCGCGCATTACCGAATCAGGACACATTTTTTTATATATGATATGCACGTCCCGAGTCCGCTATTTGTTTTCTTTTATTATACCCATGCTTCCTCCAACCTGAATTTTCTTTCAGGAGATGTAAGAGGAAACATGATACCTACATATAACCAAATGCTTGAAAACAAAAGCAAAATTAAATACGCTATTTTTAAATTTTAAGCATTAATAATTATGAACTGCTTACAATATAAACTACTAGAAACAAACTTCTATAGAAAAGGAAATATTAACAAAAGGCTATCGACCACTTGGTCTTTCCGCCCAAACTTCTATAGTTAGATTTGTTTTACACAACCAAAAATTATTCACAATAAATAATTATTTATAATAAATTCAAAAAAATATGGAGTCAATGTAGGTAAAATGTATCCTCTATTTTTTAACTGCTGTTATTTATTCTCACTTATTTTTTTCATGAATTGAATAAAGATCAGACACAGGTTCTATTTTCCTTCCTGAATTCAAACTCATCATTCAGGAAAATCCACATAGATTAGACTAGTCTGCCTGGTCAAAATAGACTTTTTTTTTTTGGGGACGTAGCAAGCACCTTTCGGTTAACTTGAGCAAGTGGAACCCCTGGAAAGCCCGCACATCCCGGAACCGCTCTTCGCATTACTTCAGGATGGTGGCATATCACATTCTGTGTTTCGACTGGTTAGAACTATGGGTAGCCTTACATCCCCCATCCACGCAATGTGATTAGGGGTTCAGGTGTTCTGTATGTTCTATGCATCTCCCTTGGTTCTGTTTTTCTTTCTGTCTAATTTGTTAGTCTCTTTCCTTTTTGGTTAGGATGTTTATAATCATGGTTTCTGTGGCAAGCCAGTTTTCTTCGGACCTGAGCATTACGTCAGTCATTGTAGTTGTTTGAAGTATTTCATTTGTTTTGGTTGTCCATACGTGTCTCTCTGTCGTCCATCTCTCGCAAACGAATACTGTGTGTAGAGCACTGTCCGTAAGGCAGCAGTAATCACAGCGACTGTCTGGGGCCCTGCCGATTTTATGTAAGTACTCTTTGAAGCACCCATGCCCAGCCAGCGCCTGAGTAAGATGATAACCCACCTCTCCGTGCTTTCGTGTCAACCATGGCAACAGATCTGGGATTAGCTGTCTGGTCCACTGGCCTTTGTTAGAAGTGCTCCAGTGTCTTTGCCACTTTTCGAGCATCTGGCACTTGGTTCTCTTTTTCTGTTCCATCATGTTTCTCCCGTCCCCGTGTTTTTTAGCGTTATACAGGTAGGTCCTTTCCTCGGCCATGAACTCTTTGGGCATTATGCCCGCGATCACGAGAACGGCGTCTCTCGACACCGTCCTGTACGCACTGCACACCCGTAGAGCCATTTTTCTCTGTACCGTGGCAAGTTTCTGTCTTATGCTTGCCTTCTTCATCGCCTTCTCCCACACAGGGGCTCCATACAACATTGCTGAATGGGCGACCGAGCATATTAGTTTTCTCTTGCTGCTTCTTGGACCCCCAGCGTTTGGCATTATTCTACCCAGTGCTGCTACCGTATTTAGCGCCTTCGCCGCGGCTAGTGTGACGTGTTTATTAAATGACAATTTCTTATCGATGGTAACTCCTAGGTATTTAATCGAGTCTTTAGGTGTAACTGCCGCATTTTTCACGTTGAATATAATTGGGCCTATGTGTCTTCCTCCGGTAAGCAGCACCGCTTCGGTCTTTTCTGGCGCCAGCTTCAGCTGTTTTTCTTGTAACCACGAGTCCACCAGTTCTATGGCTTTGTTGGCCCTTAGCATCAATCCTCTTTCGTTTTTACCCGTTACAACAAGAGCCAGGTCGTCGGCAAAGCCAACCATCTTTACTCCCTCCGGCAATTCCAGCCTGAGAACACCGTCATATAGGATATTCCACAAGGTAGGTCCTAAAATGGAGCCCTGTGGAACACTACTAGTTACCTCGCGCTCCGCAGATTTTACTCCTGCTTCCATTATTATTCTGCGTTCACTTAGGTAGCTATGCAGCAGTCTTGATAGGTACGGAGAGAAGCCTCTTTCTGCTATCTCCTCCAGCACGTTTTGCCAGACAGCAGAATTGAACGCGTTTTTCACATCCAGCGTGATTAGTGCGCGCATCTTCCGTGTCCTTCTCGTACCGGCTGCTGCCTCTGTAGCAATTTTTATAACCGTGGTAATTGCATCCACCATAGATGGTCCTTCGCGAAATCCATATTGCTTATGGGAAAGGTTTGTTGTTTTGGAGAGTTCTTTTTTAACCCTGATTAGGATCAGCTGTTCAAGTAGCTTGCCTGATCCGTCGAGTAGGCATATTGGCCTATACGACGAGGCCTCCTGGATAGGCCTTGTCTCCTTTTCGGAGAAGTACTAGTTTAGCTTTCTTCCATATGGTAGGAAAGGTTCCATCTTCCATTATTTTATTATATATATATATCCAGAATAAAGTCTGGGCAGGTATTTGCCGCGATTTTAATAACTTCTGGTGGTAGCCCGTCCGGGCCAGGTGCTCTGCCGTTGCGTAGTTTGTTGCTGGCGTATTGAAGCTCCTCTGTGGAGAACTTAACAATATCTCTTACCTCTGGAATTTCACATGTCGGTTTTTCGTGAGATGGGAAGAGTATATCCGCAACCTCCTTCACCTTTTCCATTGTTATTTGGAGGTTTGAGTGTCTTAGTTTCAGTTCCCGTGTAGCGATTTCATATGCGTCTCCCCATGGGTTGTCTTCTACTTTATTGCACAGGTTACGCCAGTGTTCCCTTTTAGATATGTTTATGGCCACTTTCAGGTTTCTTCTTGATAACATGTATGAGTCCCTGCTTTGTGTAGTATTGTCCATATCATTTCTTTTTGCTGCTCGCTGGTAAGTCCGCCTAGCTGACATACATTTTGTTCGAAGTTGGGAGATTTCATCGCTCCACCAGTATACATGACGTCTTTTGCGGTATTTTTGTTTGGGTTTGAGGGTGGCTCTGCATGCTCTTTTAAGTACAGTTATAAGTTCCTCCGGTGATCGCTCTGCGGAGTCAGTTGCTTCCATTTGGATTCCTCTTGCGAGTTTTTCTTGATCTATATGCTTGGTCGACCAGCCAATGTAGTTCCTGGGCTGGGGATTTCTGTCGGCTAAGCCCGCCTCAATATGGTATCGGAGGTACATATGGTCACTCATGGTCTCCCTGTTCAAAACCTGCCAGTCTTTCACTTTTCCTGTTAGATTCGCGGTAGTGATTGTGAGGTCTATGATCGACGAAGACTCTCTTCTGCTAAACGTCGGAGTTTTTCCTTTATTTATAATATTTAGGTCCAGTGCAGACAGCCAATCCATAACCAAATCGCCCCTGGCGTCCATTTTGCTGCATCCCCAGTATGGGTACTTAGCGTTAAAGTCACCTGCGATGACTGCTGGCTTTGTTTGTCCTCTTATGCTATCTTTCAGTTCATCCAAAGAGGATTCTAGCTCTTGGATGCTATCATTCGGGGAGTAATAACAGCTATACACAACCATTTGTTGTAGCTCTACCCATACGTATCCTGTGCCGGTTCCACTGTCTCTGACTGTGACGTTGGTGTTATTTATTAAAATAGCTGAGTCGGTTTTGTCGTCCTTGTACCATCTTCCTGATATTGCCCTCCTTTTGTTAGGTTCGCTGATGATTAATAAGTATGTTCCTGTATCTGCGACAGCCGCTTCCAGAAGGTCATGTGCTGCATGACATCGCATCAAGTTAATCTGTATTATTTGGAGCATTTTTGTTTTTAAAGAATCTTGCCTCCGACAATGCCTTTTTGTATGCTGGGCATGCTCCTGAGCCCGCCCTGTGTCCTGTTAGTTCGCAGATGGGGCAGTATTCCTCTGCTTTGCAATCCTGGGCTGTGTGGCCTTCTTTTCCGCAGCGGAAGCATAATTTCTGTCTGTCTGGGCCGCTGCAGTCCTTTGTCACGTGTCCCGTTAGCCAGCATCTGTGACATTTAGTCAGATTTATTCTCTCTTGTATCTTGCATTCCACCATGCCTATAATGATTGTATCATTTGATTTCAGGGTGCTTGCAAGTGTCCTGGGAAGTGAAATGGTTGCGGCCAGACTGTCCTCGTATGCGGGTCTTAAATTTCTGATTTTTACATCGCATTTTGAGTTGCCTATCTTGCTTCTGACTGCCTGTACGATTTCCTCTTGCGTAGTGACTGCATCCATTCCCTTTATATGAAATAGTGTTTCGTCCACTTTTAGGCGTACGTCCGCCTTGGGGCACTTATTCTTTATGTGTTCCCATAACTCATGTGCCTTGTCTCTCTTCACCTCGAGCAGGAGATCACCTGTTTTTGCCCTTCTGGCTCTAGCGATAGTTGCTCCAGTCTCTTTAAGGTCTATCTGCGTCCTTACCATTTTTTGTAGTTCCGGGTAGGTGCTTCCTTCCGCTTTGACTGTGATGATTCTGTGTTTCTGTACTTTCTTTTCTCTTGGGTCTTCTGTACTGGTTCTTCCGGTAATTCTGTTTTTGTGACTTCCGCCCAAGTGTTTTTGGGTCTGCGCTGTTTCTTCTCTTCATCGGTTGACGCTTCGTTTGGACAGTAAACCCTGATTTCTATCTCGGTCTTGCAGAATACGAACTCTATTGCTTTTTTGGTCGTGGGCCAGTCTATTTTCCTCGGGCGGTGTATAGCCAATTTATTTCTGCCATTTATTTCGCAAATCTGCCTTAGTTTTTCGAGACAGGTGAAGAGATCTCTGGTATCAGCTTCCTCCGTCGCCGATTTTCTCGTGACCATTTGGTGCACGAAACGGTCCTTTGTTTCGATAACTCCGTTTTCATCTGGGGAGCCCATGGTGTGTCGTATGTAAAGGACTTTACCTACGCTTGGGGATTGCTTCAGCATTTCTGCCGGCCTGGCGTATGCTTCCGTTAATGCCCTTGGTACTCCATGCTCCGGGTATAGTAGTTCATCCACGCACCAGGCAATGTCCCAGTCTGGGGTAGTTGCTAATGCATTTCCGTGTCCCTCCTTCCCTTTGCTGTAGGTATTTTGCGGCCAATCTTTTTTGGAAACCTCCTGGAAATCTTTATAAGTTGTGCCACTATCTATTTCATTTTGCAGCGTCACAACTTCTTCGTCCACGTCACTTGTTTGAGTCGCGATGGTGCATGTTTTGACCCGCTGTTTGTTGTCCATAGCGTGGGTCAGTTGGCTACTGACCCATATCCTCTCTAGTGACCCCGTTAGTATCCACATCTCCTCTGTGATTTTTTTAATTTCTGTCTTTGTACTTGGGCTTGACTTTACTAGCGTCCTAAGTTCAAGAGCTCTATCTATCACTTTGCGGGTGATTACCTCTAACTCATTTCCCGTTACCAGTGCTGGCTCCTGTTTTGATGTATCTTGTCGTTTCCTCTTTGTCTGTTGTTCTTCGGCGGAGGAGGAACAGGGGTTGCCTGTGAATGAGACGGATCTCTCCCTGTGAGCGGCTTTTGAGGGTGGCGTCCTTAGGACCGAATCTTTCCTCACAAATGGGTTGTCTCCCTCGTATTTGGCTTTCTCGGCCATTTCTTCTTTAAGAGTTAGAAAGGATGACCTCTCTTTGTTACAAAAAATATGGAGATAATAAATTAAATTTAGGAAAAGATTCCACTGTTGGCCGGATTCGAACCCGGCTTGCTGGTATAGGAAGCGCCCGCCTTGGGTGCTGCGCTATCGGGATGCTTTGTTTTATTGTTGTAGGTATCAATAAAGGTATATAAAAAACAACAAAAAACGAGAGAGAGAGAGAGAGAGAGAGAAAAACAGTTTCTGGTTGCGCTTTATTTCCACGTGCTAATTTAGGTTAGTTTTTAAGTTTGTTGTTAAAAAGAAAAAGTATTCGGTATACTTATCCGACTAGACTAAACCCTGGCTACGTAATCAAGACATCATCCAAGCATCCGCGAAAAATAAGTAAAAACTCCAATGCTCATCCGAGTCTCTTGGAAATAAAATATCACTAGTTACGACACAATTGAGTCCTTTCTCACACATAAAAAATATATTAAAACTTACTTACTTAAAATTACTGAGCACAGTTTTCAGAAAGAACAGTTATTTTATGGTCTCTGTCCACTATAAATTGTCACTATAAACTCGCTAAATATTCACTCCGATCCTACTTGGTCAGCGGTCGGGCGTAGACTCAAAATAGACTAGACAGGAAAGATTGTACGGGCAAGAGTAAATAGACAATACCAGACGGACAAGACTAATAAGTCAAGAGTAGACAAACAGAACTTGACTAGACACACAAAACTTGACGAGACGCACAAAACAAGACAAAACACAACAGACTAAACTAGCCAAATGAGAGTAATAAAGATTAAAAATATAAGACTCGACAGACAAGACTTGACTAGATGACGAGGATAAACGGATAAGGCTACTTAGACTACGCACATTCTCTACTAAAACTACGCACGACGCTAGACAGACTAAATTGAGAAAACTAGACTATGTCGAAACGGACAAATCTAGTCGATCTAAAACCAGACTGACAAGGCCAGACGGAAAAGATTTCACGACCAAAACTTGACTCATAAGACTAGATGGACAAAACTAACCGGGCTAGACTAGCAATCTACGTTTTTTTTCTAAAGGAGATATGATATTTTGCGACCCTTCGCAAATTAGCGTTTAAGTTTTGATCCCCGCAAAGAACGACCCTGGTTATATTCCTTTTTAATTTCCATATATTATGATTAGTTCATTTCAATAGTACTAAACTAAACTAACGTCAAACACGTCATTTGATTCAATTTGAATTTTGAAAAATTATTATTTCTTAAAAGTTTTAAAAACCTTAAATATGACAAACGAAATTTATTAACATAAATTGAATGTTTCTTTGTCTTTTCTTCCATGCTGTTCCATTGCTGTACATTCCTAATACCAAAAAAATCTCTCCTTTGAGGCTAATATAATTTAAAAAAATATACCGTTACTATAAATATAAAGTTACAACCAACTTATTAAAGCTGAATATTGGTTGAATATATAAATATATTCAACCTTTCCGTAGCTCTATAATATTATTACGTTCTTTTACGACTACCAAAGAAATTTTATGTTGAAACACAACAGATATTTGTATGCTATTTACTAGCCCCCAGTCTACTTTCGTGGCACTAAACAAGAACTAGGTAAAACTCATTTAATTCAATAACTTTGTAAGTTCAAGTCTTTCTTCACACATGTCATATCAAAACATAACCCCGACAGCCTGGCACATGGTTTTCAAACGAACGTAAGTGTATTCCATTTAATAATTCAAGAGAGCAAAGCTGTACTGATCAGATATTGATCTGGAAACCCGTCTGCAGATGGCTATACACATGGGTTAAATAGAATAAAAAGATGAGATCTTATAAACAATGTTATTTGTCTAGTTCTTGTTTTCTTCTACGTAAGTGGACTGGGGGCTAGTAAATAGCATAAAAATCTTTTGTATTTCAACATGAGATTTGTTTTGTAGTCTTAAAAAGACTTGTAGTCTTAATAATATTATAGAGTTATGGTAAGGTTGAATATATTGAATATTAAAGCTATATTCCGTGTTAATAAGTTGTATTTATAATTAGTTTGGTTTCGCCCCAATATTCAATAAAGTTACATGTTCTTCATAAATGTCTCTATAAATATATCTCTATAATATCTAATATATCTCTATAAAAATTTGAATGATTTTACTTTATTGAACACTAAAAATAATAATAATTAATTAATAAATGGTTTACTAAAATTTCATCCCTGGATTTTCTTTTAAAGTCATGGTCTTATTTTCCAACTAAATTTCTCTCTTGAGAACAATCTAATTTAACCAAAATCCTCTAGTTATTATTATGAAGTTGCTGTTCACCTAATTTCTGAGCATTCATGTAAATACTTCCACAGCTTCCATCATTTGACTGCTAAATCTAGAATAATACATTGTAGTAAATAATTTTATTAGAATACGTTTTTATTGAATATTCAGTATTGCAGATTGCAAGCTCATTTTATATTTGTTGTGATCATTTTATATTTCGTTTTTCGTATGGTATGTTGCTTTGTTTGCTTTTAATTTGTTCCGCATTTTATTTGCCATTGTGAATTCAAATTCTTGTTTGCGTGGCTTTATTTATTTATACTTTGAGACAACACCGCAGGTTTTGAAAGTTGGATGACATTTTGTTTAGTTACATTTCTTTTTTAACAGGATTCTTATTTAGCTCGTATTAATTTTAAAATAAAGTGAAATTTTATATATTTTCTCAAACTTAGAAAAAAGCGTATTGTGTATTTGCTCTCAGTTTCCAAAAAGCTGTAATTAATAAATCAATAAAATAAAATATAAAATCTTATTCTTATTCCAAAAATTGAAAAGTATGACATGGATGACATTTGGTTTTAACATGACGGGGCCACTTGCAACACAGCCAAATCCGTCGAATTACAGCATTTATAGAATGAATACTTCTTAGAGAATCAATATTTGATAAACAATTGAAATGTTATAATGGCAAGGTAGGTATATATTCAATTGGAAATAATTATATGTAATATATAAGAATTGGAGATAACGAAAATATTCGTCTGTCTAGATATATTGTTAGTAATTTTCTGCGGTAACGTAATCACTTAAACAATAGGTTTTTAAAAGGTGTGTTGTGTGTCTGTCGATATCGATATTGCGTAGGGTAAAACACAGCACATATAAATGGCAGTTGTCGGGTTCGTATCGTTTCAAATAAATTACGTAAAACGCACGCCCTCCGTATACACAGCGAACAACTTGCGAGAAATATAGGCTTTCATGTAGAATTATTCTGTTCCTGGCTGTATATTCGTATATAATTATATAAATATAAATGAACAAGTTTCATGTAATGTACGTTGTTTCAAAACGTACACAGTGAAATTATTAAAATGCTGCTTTTTTAAGCAATTTTTTTGTCGTTCCTTAACCGTGCGGTATTTCCGCGGAGAAGTTTTGAAACTTTGTTGTTGTTGCCCAAACCTACATGTATAAAATTCTTTTCTGTAAACCCTAAGCTTCGATAAATGTTTTATAACGTTTAGCACGTAATTTTTCAGTATAATGGAAATTAATTATAGATTAAGTATTTATAGAACGCTACATACTTTATGTAATTAATGCTTTAGGTCTAAGTATATTCAGATACATAAACTAATTTCAAATACCCTTTATGTATAACAATATAAATGTATGTATTGAAATGTATATTATGGATAATACAGATAATTAAACTTAAATATGACAATGAATAGAATGGTTGGGACCGTTACAACGTGGTAATACATACTTACACTGAATTGATAAATTCACTATGTTTAAACTACACAGTTATATAAATTTATCACTTATCCCGACTGGACTTTTGAAGGTCATTTTCAAGTAAATTACAACTTGATGATTGCATGTATTTATACGGAGGGTTTTTTATCGCGGGGTGGGGTGGGGGTTGCCTCTCTGCAATTAAGGAATTACCTGGAGACGATTGAGCAATACTAAAAGATTGCGAAAAGATTAATTCGCTTAACCATTTGACCGAGTTAGGAGATATTGTATTAACACATTATTTTATTTAATATAATATTTTTATAATAAGTTATAATATTTTTACATATGAAGTGTAGTTAAAACATAGTGGAACAGTCAAACAAAAATTAACAAACAGACGAGACTAGACCGACGCGACGCGACCATATTTGCATTTGCAATTGTATCTGCACTAGGCTAATTGTAAAAGAGGGGACATCCTTCAAGGTTTTCAGTCAAAGCTAATACAAGGCTATCTATAGATCTATAGAATCAATGAATTGCTCAAACACAATTTTTAACAATTAGAATTAATATTTTATATGCATAAATACATTAGTCTGTGTCTCAGAAATTCTTTACTTCCATCTTGTCTTCTTGGTTCTATTCACCCTTTATACACTCTTCCATCCAAGGTTTCCAAAAAGCCTCTGCTGTGCCACAAACTCTACCCTTTCTACTTTCCTCGCTCATCCAGTGTTTTCTCATGTTAGTAAGATTAGGTTATGTTTAGGTGTGAAAGTGAGTGGAGTTTCTCTCCTTCACCTTGTTAAAATGATTTGTGTGTCGGTCTCTGGGTTTGCACTGAAATAGGTTTTAAGACTGATGTACTTGTAAAGGGTGGTCCATCTAACTTTTGGAATTTGAATCGTCTATACAAAAAAACTTATGAATATTTTTTCAAAATTATGAGTTTATTAGAAAGGTTGGACATTTTTTTAGCATGTTGTCAACTGAATTGATAAACCCAATTGTTCAGTCAATAGCGAACGGTATTGCGCATACTAAACTAATTTTTGTTTCCAAAAATTGAAAAGTATGACATGGATGATATTTATTTATTTATACATGTGACATAATGTAAAACACAAAAAATATAATACACTTTACAGTTGTATGTCTAAATTAATGTACTCAATTGAGTCTTGTGTCGCTGTCAGGAAATCATTTGGAGAACCCCCGTATGCTGTCAGATTGCAGTGTTCTGCCTTTCAGCGCCGCAGTCACACTGTAGGGAGGGTATTATGTTCCACTTGTAGAAGGCATTCGCACACCTGCTATGGTTGATCCTTATCCGGTGAAGTGTTGTCCATGTCTTACGTGGTAGATCAAAGCCGGCAGCAATAGTTGTTATGCACGGCACGTTGCCGTGTTCCAACCGAAGTTCCGGTTGGATTGCTTGGTTCCATTTCTGCCTTCACTCATTTATTCGGTTGAAGTCAGCGGGGGGCAAGTTTGAAGCTGTTCTGATAGGGGGTTTTCTTGAGCGGAGCCTATTCCTTCCTATGTCATCGATATCTCGGTTTATTGGTAGTTGTGGGTTATTAAGAACCTCGTTGTAATCTCTGACAAGTGCTGTGGGTCTCCTCATCGCCTGAGGTGGAATGTGGCTTAGTACTGGTAGCCAGTGACTTGGTGTAGATCTAATTGTGCCCGAGATTAAACGCATCGCATGGTTTAGTTGAACGTCGACCATTTTTACGTGTGGACTGTTTAGCCAGGCCGGAGCACAGTGTTTCGCCGTAGAGTAATCGAGCCCTAAGGCGAAACAACAAAGCGTGGTAGCGGAGGATCTCCACGAAGTGCCGCATAGTTTTTGTATGATGTTATTTCTTGTTTTGAGTTTTGAGGCAGTCTTAGTTAGGTGTTGTTTGAAGGATACAGTTCTGTCAAGTGTTACTCCCACGTATGAAGGATACCGGTTGTGGTGCAGCAGTCTGTTACCGAAGTTTACACTGAGTTCTCCATTGGTCATGCGGTTGTTTAGGTGAAAGCATGTCACTTCCGTCTTGCTTGCACGTCTTGGTTGGAGTCTCCAGTTGTGTATATCCCTGGGGTGTGCAAGTCATCTTTAAGTGTTTCCTCCCTTTCTTCCATTGATTTGCTTCTTGGTGCAACACAGCCAATGTAACCAGCGATGTGTTGCGCAAGTTGCGCAGTTGATGTCAATTGGCCGCCTAGGAGCTGTGATTTGACCTCGTTGGGTTTTTTTTTTGGGAGCCCTTAAGGATATGCGTTACGCTAATCATCCAGAGTTGCAATTCATGCGATTGGAGCCTAAAGAATCGAAAATTTACTGCAAAATTTTGTTATCGGATGCCCACTGCCCCCCTTCTGTTATAGCCTTTCTAGCCCCTCACCAGCTATATCACCTCCAGACAAGACTAGACAGACAAAAGTAATTACATAGAACTACAAAGACTAAACATACAGGACTAAACATGCAATATTATTTCTTAATTTTTTAAATACGTTTTAACCCTGCAGTACTCGCATACTGGCGTAGCTGTCTTTAGCGACTAATTTTTAAAAAAGTTTTGAGACAGTTTTTTATTCTGTCATGGGAGACTACAAAAAAGCATACACGTCTCAGAAAAATGACGAAATTAAGTTGTAGAAGAGTTGCATAAGTTGGCGGTTAATGTGACAGACCTCATTTACTAGTTCGATTTCTAGTTTTAGAGTACTCTTATTCATGTAAAATCATAATTCAGGAAATGTAACAGCAATCAAGACATCCTGAGAGCACCCAGTTACAACATAGGTTACAACATAGGTTACATGGTTACAAATCTGGAAAATCTCGTCTGGAAAGTCCCAAAGTCAACTTATCTCAAAAAAAATTTACACATTTGATTCTCAGGTAATAATTTTGGAAGTAGCAACTATTACCGTAGATCATCGTTTCCCAAACTTAATTGACCGCGGCCCGGTACGAGGTTTTAAAATTCTTCGCGACCCAAACAAATTGTATTTTCTAATAAAAATCAAGTTATTTGTTTCATTCTTATTTACTTTACTTTACTTAGTTTCGTATTTATTTCATACACAAAAATTGCAAAATAATTAAATAAAAAAATATAAGTAATTAAAAAATTAACAAACATATTTGTTAATACAATAAAATACAATTTGTTAATAATAATATATAAAACTTTAGTAAATGAAGTAAACTTTGTTTAACATATTGTATATTTGTGCTTAGTGCGAGGGATGATGTTGTTTGACATCACATAACAGTTTCAAATTATGAGGTATGGCTGTTAATTTTATTCTTAAATTATGTTTAACTTCGAATCTGTTTCGATACTTATTTTGTGAGTAGCCCAAGGGTGAGAATGGTAAATGGAGTAGTTACAAAAGACATTAAGAATTGTATCGATTTTTTGCTTACGCTTGGATACTCTTTTTGAGAGCACAACCAAAAATTAATTATTGGTACAGTTTCAAAAATACAGTTTCAAAAAAACACTTTTTTAAAATCGATGTCGATCGAAATTTCAATTATATTATTAACTTCTTTTTCACTATGATAAACATTTCTTCCTTTTCAATTTCGACAGAAAAAGGATCTTTAATCCACATATTACTTTAAGGAATATCCGGAAAGTAGTCTTTAGAACTATTTATTAGCTCCGAAAGATGTTCTTGAATTGAATCTGATAGTGTTTCTATACTCTGTCCGGCGAGAGAATGCATCCCATCTCGAGTTTAGAATTGTTCTGCGCATGCCCCCACTTTATTTCGAGTGCGCAGTGTTTAGTTGTCCGTATTTGAAAAACTGCTGCTGTTTTATTATTTATATTTCTAACATTTAAGTATTCCACAAAAGTAATAATTTAAAAAAAATATTAAGGAATTTTTAGAATATCTATTCAAAACCAATAGATTAAGGACTTTTAATATTATTAAGGACTTACGAGGATTTTTGCCACTAGAGACCTAAAGAGCACCCTGGAGATTTGAAACTTATAAGGAACATTTCTTTCAACGTTATAAAAACAATGACGACTCAATTTGAATTTCGTAAAAAATCAGAATTCAAGCTAAACATACTGAGTTTTTTTAGATTTATGAGCGATGTTTTTCTTAAAGAAATGAACCCCTAATTTATGTGTTATTGTAGCAATAATTTATAGATATAAATCGTTAAATATTAACAGCATACTTCGGTCTATTAGGTTTGTGCGAATAACTATGCTCGAAAAAACCATGCGAGTATATACGGTTAAAGTAATTTAGCCTTTTTTTAATGTGATGCTTTTTGGAGAGGAAATGAATATTAAAATTAATTTAAGAATGATGCATTTTAGTTGTAAAGTAATTGCAGAATGTTAATTATCTTCATGTTAAAATTATAGATTGTTAATCGGCTATTATAGCTTAGAGATTCTATATCATAAATATAATTCCTTCCATTAAAGCAATAATTAATGTTTGAAAATGCAACCTTATTAGTTATTAATACTACAGTTTTGTTCGGTATTAATACAAATAGTAATTTTGAAATTATTATTGTGTAACAAATTATGAAGCAACAAGTTTATTTTTCATCGTCCACTATGATATATTTTATAACTAATATAAATGTGGCTTTAGTCTAGAACAGTGGTGGCAAACCTATGGCACTCGTGTCACAGCTGACACGTAGAAAAATATTAGTGGCACGCGAGAGAAATTGTTTTCTAAAAAATGTTTAATAATTACTTTTATTATTATGACTTAATAATATCGAATTATATTATTTATTCAAACAGATAGTCATCTATTATTATATGATCTTTTAGATGGTTAAGTAGAGGAATTTACTGGAAAGATTGATTCATTGTTTGATGAAATAAGTATTTAATTGAAAATTTTTCAAATTAATTTTTTTATAGAAAATTCAACACGTGAATGAAATTTATTTTACTGAAGATTTTATCACAGCCGTGAAGTCAATAATAGATGAATGTCCATTTCATATTGTGTATCAAGATTTGTCTTCTCCATTAAGCTTTGTCCATTTTGTTTTGTTTTGTCCATTTAATTTTGTCTATCGCGGTTTGCGCAATTCAATATTGTCCATTTAGTTTTGTTTAACAAAGTTTTCACAACTCAATTTTGTCTATCGAGTCAATCTAGTTTTGTACAAGATCAAATGTATAAAATATGAGACGTCTTATATTTAGGCTAATACGGTAACTGCTGTTATAATCAAAAATGTTTTTTTTCATTCACTCCAAAAATTATTTGGCACATCTCCATTTTAAAATGTGAGAATTGAGAAAAATGGCACTCGATCACAAAAAGGTTCGCCACCCTGGTCTAGAATAATTGGTTTTGTCATATTTGGTTTCATATTTTGATATGTACTAGTTATACAATTTTAGATTAGGATTTAGGATGAATTTCAATTTATTCTAATCTATTTAACCTGACACTTATTTATCTGATAAGACTACAAGGAAGAATTATTAATTATATAGGTCGGGAACTACACAATATAACTACATCATGAACTGTCGTGAGCTACATAACATTCAATTAAGATCATGAGAGTCAATAGTCATTCATAGAGTAATTTTCAATATTATAAATATGCTTTTTATTTTATTAAGTGTAGTGTTCCCGCTGTTTTATTCATGTCTGTCGAATATGTTCTTTACTTGTTTTTGTATATTACTAAAGATTTATCCATTAAATATTAGTATAAAAAGTGTGTGTCAGCATCGAGCAAGACGTTTCTTCCATTTTTTGTTTATATTCGAGTTCTATAAATCACGTACGACCTAATAGAGTCGGCATCGAACGACAATGTTAAGAGTATGGTTCGCGTATATATTATAGAAATAGTTATATTAATAGAAATGAATAAGTGTAAATATTAGAATATATTTATTATTGTTATCTACTTGTTCGTTTGTACATGACAATTAAAAAAAATCGCGTAATTCAGAATTGAATTATTTCATTGGAGAAAAATCTTTCTAGGAAAAGTTAATTTCCTGTTTATCGCAAATGTATTGGAACAATATTCCAAATGTTTTGGAACAAGCTGGAATTAATTATTTATGGCAAATGTTTTGGAACAAGCTTTCAATAGAAGGCTCAATAAATGCATATGGCCAATAGAGCCCATAGAGTCGGCATCGAACGACAATGTTAAGAGCATGGTTCGCCTGTATATATTATGCAAATAGTTATATTAATAGAAATGAATAAGTGTAAATATTAGAATATATTTTTTATTAATATCTACTTGTTCATTTGTACATGACAATAATCGCGTAATTCAGAAATGAATTATTTCATTGGAGAAAAATCTTTCTAGGAAAAGTTCATTTCCTGTTTTAATTGTTTATCTCTAATGTTTTGCAAAAAGCTTTCAATAGAAGACTCAATAAATGAATATGGCCAATAAATAACCCAATCGATAAATTTGAAACATACATATTATTGGAAACAAGTTTCGTGGGATAATTTCACAATGTTAATTTGATTTAATGATAATTGCAATATATGTTTAATTCTATGTTAATTCGTTGTTTTAAAGCAATTATATCCTATACAAAACAAATTATAACATTTCATCGATTATACAATCATTTATTTAATTTATCTCATTGATACAATAAGTTTATGATGAAAAGTATCGATATAAAATATTTTAATTTGGGATTTTGGTCGTCAACGTTTAATAAATATATCCATAACAATTATTAACATCAAATTATTTGTATTTTGCAATTATTACCGAATTAAATACTTAATAAATAATCAAATGTATCCGAAAACCAGTGGCACCCGCAGCAGCGTACTAAATCTTGGGACGGCTTGATCCAACCACTCGCTTAGGTTTAAAGAAGAATAATCCAAGCGCGTGGACCTAGGTTATGTGGAAATGCAACGAGATGTGACTTTTTTCGTATTAAATAATTTACGTCAAGAAGTACTTTTTGAACATGATTAATAAAAAGTAATCTTATTAACAGTTTTTCAATTCTAATCCTGCTTCATTCTAGAACTTCAGGGTGTGAATCAGATTCAAATATTACATTTTCTCGTGTTTCAAGAAGTAACCCCTGAGGAACACCACCCTCCTGCGGATGAGTGTTCCCCAGATTTTGATAAGGATTCCTCTGCTCCCCTACAACAATCTTTCTTCAACCTGGGGATCTTGAGATGTAGCTTGATTTTGTTCTTTTAGAATTCCAGTTAGTATTTTAAGCATGCTCCTGCTTAATTTAATTTAGTTAACTTAAATATTTTTTAGCTTGATAGTTGCCATAATTTCTTTAGGTTTTTTTGCCTGAAATAAATATTTTCTTTATTTTTTTTTTACCTTTCATACATGATTGGAACATACATGAATGGAAAATACATGAATGAATGGAACCGACATTTCGTCAGATGGTTGTCTGACCTATAACAAGGATTTAAATACATATTTTTAAAAATGTTTACTTTTACGCTGTTCGTTATAATATTTGAATTTATTTAATTATCAAATATTAACATTAATTAAAATTCTCTAGAATGTTTTTGGAATTTTGTTTGCATTTAATTTTCTCCTTCATAAAATATTGTTAATATATTAATAAAAATTGACACAAAAATACGAGAATTCTTCGTTGGCATCTTTATTTTAGCATTTTAATTTAAACTCTTTAACAATCGTCAATGCGGTTAATTTATTCACGCGATGACAAGGTAAACACTAAATACATGCATAATTAAATCCTGCTAGGAAGCCAGAAGGGATTTAGCCGGGTTAAAATCCTGGCCACTAACTACTAGGACTTGTAACTAATTAGCAAAAGCGTTGAATGAGGAAGTCGCATCCCTCATGTGGCTACTCGAATATACATAACTGCAGCCCTTCACTTCAGCGTAAATCACCCATGAAATTATTATGAATGCAACACCGTATATTGTATAGTATAATATAATATAATGCCCTGGAACTGGATTTTGAAATCGACTTACACGCGTTCTCAGAAATCGTAAAACTACATATTATTCATGAATTATGTATATAAATGTTTACATTATGGATACATGTATGCATGGAAATGTTCGAAAAGGAAAATACGGGAGTACGATTTTCACGGGACAACTACTTCCGCCGTATAGAATATATCCCGATAAATGGTTTTTTCAAATATCTTTGTGAAAATAAGAAAAGATAATTGTCGTCGACAATACTTTTTCTCAAATCTTCCAGGCGAGTGTGATTTGGAATCGAGACGACACACCAATAACAAGTTGATAATAATGCGTCCCGAACTATTATCCCGACGCGAAGATTATTGCACTTATCGTGTGAAAATCTTTGTTAACTCTCAACTTGGAAGTTATTTTGTCCAACTTGTAATTGGATTCTGCAATGCGGGAATTTCTATATAAAACGCGGTAACGATCGATCGATTTCAACTTTCTCATATTATTTACCCTCCGAGACAACATTTTCGATCTGTTAATTTCGATTAACAAAATTCCCCTATTTTATCATGTGATAAACGCACGCGAACCCTATAAACTATATTATTAACGCTCCTTTAGACATCCCTCCGACACAATGCTTACCTTTATAATACAACCAAATAATACCGTTTGCTAAATCGCGACCTACTGAACGCGAAGTCTGAAGACTGCTAATTATTTTAAAATAGAAACCAAAAGTAACCATCCAATATTTAATCATGTTACATCTAGTAATAGACTTACCCCGCATTTTCAAATATAATTCAATAATTTAAATTAACTTTCAATAATTAAATATAATACATTCGTTATTTTTTATTATTATTATAAATATATAAAACTATATACATATGTATAGGAATTTTTATACAGTCAAGAGATATATTATCAGCAAATATGTTTTTAACATAATAAAACTTAAATGCTAAAAAATAGATATAACATTATTTTTTGAAAAATTATTTCAAAATGTGTGTTTAAGAGAATAAGCAAAAAAAATAATGCTTTATAAAACAAAGGTTTTAGGCATCTAGAAATTAGTTAATGGTCCCTCCATACACACACTGGGCAAATTATCCCAGTAATAATGGGCATAATAATGGCCAAGCCTGTCGATCGCCAAGTCATCGCATGTGGAGTGAATTCCTGTCATAGGCTGATTCATGAAATTTGGCTTGATGTCATGAAATTATGTGTTTTTTAAATTAATACAAAAATTGAGGGGATTATTAAAAAAAAATAGTAAAATGGAAGAAATCCTGAAAAGTGTAAAAATAAAAATAAATTATTAATTTGGAGCTAACTCGATGTGTAGTTAGGTTAGTTTAAAAAAAACAAATTTTGCAATGTCAGTCAATTTATGTGAGCAGTTTAATAATTATCTTAATTGAAGCAAGACGGCCGTTTTGCATGAAGAATATTTTGCATGTAAATATTTTTTTAATTATCAAAGTTATAAAAAAGAAATACATTTCTTATGCGCCTCCCTCACGTCGCTACTCCTACTAGCTATTACTCTAACATAGTACTATAACATAGTATGTTCGTTCTATTCTGGTTTTTATTGTTTTGTTCGTAGTCCATGTGTTTCACTCCTATATAATAATATTTGTCTGTATATTATTGTGTACTGGAAAATTTCCGTTTTTTATTCCTTACTTGTTTATTGTTTTATATTTTTTTATTCATAGCTTTCGTGTTAATTTCGTGTTCTAAGTTTCTTTTGTATTTCAATGTGTGTTCTAGATAATGTGAATGTTTCTACCTGACGAATTTCCCTTCCAATTTTTTTCATCTTCTTTACTACTTTTTCCTTCTAGAGCATCATTGTTTTTGTTTCCATCATGTTTATCGTCATATTATGTTTATTTAATTCTTCATTCTACAGGTTAATGCGGTATTGCAGCTTTTCTTCATTGTCTGCTACTATTGCAAGGTCGTCTGCAAATGCGCACTCTGATTTTGTGATTCTTCCTAGGTTGTGGTGACCTACTTACATTTTGTAGGTTTTATCTTTTATTTTCTTCATAACGTTGTCTAGGAATATTATAAATAATAATGGCCTTAAAGTTCCTCTTTGCCTTAGTCTGTGTGTGGTGGTAAATTCGTTTAATATTTCATTTCTTGTTCTGATATAGTTTTATGTCTTATAGTATATACAGACTCAATTAGATGCTTCTTTATCTGTCTTTTCTGTAGTATTTCCCATATTTTATTCCGCAATACTCTGTCAAAAGCTTTTTCCAGGTCTAAAAATGCTATGTGTGGGTTCGTGTCTTGTTTTAGATTGATTTTTGCAATTTTCATTATTATGAAGATATGGTCTTGGGTTGAGTGTCCTCTTCTAAATTCGCTTTGTGTATTCGCCGTTGTTGCCTCTGTCTTAAATTGTTTATCTAGTATTGATTCGCAGATTTTATCTATCTTATTCTTACTACAGATTCTATTATCTTCCTTCTTGTGTATGGGGAAAATCACAGCCTTTTCCGAGTCTTTTGGTACTTGTCTCTTTTACCATATTATACCTATTTAATATTATTAACAATATTTGCTCTCTTTGCTTGGCCATATATTTGAATTGTGGTCTTATTCCGTCGTATACTGGTGCTTTACCGTTTCCTAATTTCTCGAGTGCTGTTTTTATTTCTTCTTCCATAATATTTTCCATATCTTTTGTTATTGTATATTACCTCTTCTATATTACCTGTTTTCCTTGTTGTTATCCATTTATTGTAGTAGTTTATGGTCTTTCCACTTTTCCATTACTTCTTTGTCTTCTTTTATTATTTTTTTCTTTTTTATCAAAGAGCTGCTTTGTATTACTTGTTTTCCTTTCTTGCATTTTTTAGGGTTCCGTAGAATAGTTTTTGATTTTCCTTGAAGTTTCCTTGAAGAGTGTTTCGAAAATCTTCCCATTCTTTGCTTTTTTGTTTTGTTTATTTTCTTTGTCTTTTGTAGTCTTCGAAATCTTCCTCATTTTTGGACCTGATATATTTTTTCCATTTTTGATTCTTTTTCTGAACTTCTTTTATTTTATTATTCCGCCAATGCATTTGCTTCTTGTTGTGCTCTGATTGTTCCACATACTATTTTTGCTGCTTCTCTTAAAATGTATTTGAATGTGTTCCATTCTTTTTCCACATCAGAAAAATTCGGTTTGCGTGTTTCTTTTAATAGCTCTTTAATCTGATTTTGTTAACTTTCACTTATTATTTTTTAGGTTTTTCTATTCTAATTTTTACTATTTCTCTTTCTTTGTTGCTTGACTGCCTCTATTATTATATTCTTTTAATTTTATTTACGCGATTAGCAGGTAGTGATCGTTACATACATCTCTCACATTTGATTTTTGTGCTTTGTTAGTTTTTTTTAAGTAATCTTCTTCTTGTTTCGAATTGACCTACTTTTAACCACGCTTTTTCAACTGTTGGGCTTTGATCTTTGACCAGTATTGTCGCATCGTCAGTCGCTGTAACTCCTTTCTCTCGGTCCAGGAGGTACCTTTACTTCGGTTTTTTTTCCTGAAATCCACGGACTTCCTTCAGGGAAGTGCGTCTCACAGACTGTCCGTTTTGGAGATCTGGTATTCCCAGTTCTTCCATATCCTTCTCTGTTTCTGTCAACCAAGTGCTACGAATTTTCTTGTTTTGCCAGAATGTGAACGGACGGTTGGTTAGTCGGTTTGGAGGCAATTTTGCAACGTGGTCATAGAAAGCTACCCTTATTTTCCTTGCATAGTCAATGAGCCTCTCAATATGTTCATAAAGCCCAGAGTTATGTCGCCTTCGGAATTCCACATCTTCTTTTACTGGGCCTAGGATCTTCTGAGGATTCTCCTCTCTCTGATTTCCAATTACTCTACCAGATCTCTTTGGTTCAAGGAAAGGCACTCTATGGCATACAGGGCTTCTGAGCGTAAGACTGATGTGTAGTGCTTAAGTTTCAGGTTGCGTGACAGGCATTTCTTGTAGTAGGTATTCTTAGTCATTCGATAGGCTCTCATGGATAATGATGCTCATTCTGATAAGTTGGGTTCAATCCATTCGCCGAGATACTTAAATTTCGCAGTTTTCTTGATGTTTCCCTGCTCTAGTAACATCTCTCTGTTTGCTTCTTTGATGTTGGTGAAAAAATCTGTTTTCTCCAGCTACACGTGAAGACCCACTTTGGCAGCCTGTTTTCTAAGGCAAATTATGTGCCTTGTTGCTATCTCAAGAGAACTTAAATAATTTAGATAATCTTAAAGCAATCTATTCTTGATTTTTCGGATCTGCTTCTTTCTTCCCTATGGTATAAGAATAGGTTTTTAAGATACTTAATTCCGAGCTAAAATTACTTTCCAAATGAAGTCAGGCAATTTGGAGAGTTATTATATTAATGTTACATACTATTTTCTCTAAGAATAATTTGGTACTATTTATTTGAGTTATATAAAAAAAAAATCAAAGTTACACATTTTGTTGTTACAAATAAATTATATAATATTGATAAAACAACAATTTTTATTTTAGTTTTTCGTCAAAAATACTCAAATTATTCGTTGAACGTTAAGTACAAATGTAAAAAGTAGATTTCACAAGTATTTATTGATTTACCTAAATAATATTCCAAGTAGGAAATGATAAGAAAATTTCAAGATAATTGTTGTTTTCAGCAATTTATTTAGAAAGTTCATTAAAATGTGTTTTTGGAATTTTGAAATAAATTGAGGGTTTGTATTAGATATTAAAATCAGACTAAGATATTTAAAATTTAATATTTCTGTGGCAATATTTATACAACGAAATAGCAACACAATATTTGTTATCTGCTTATATAAATTTCATAAATTGAAAAATATATATGAACGAGGCGACCGACCGTGTTCTATACGAACCGTGGTAGAGCATTTTCCATTTCAGATTGTTCTCATCTGCGTAGAAACGAGAATTAATTAAATTAAAAGTTATTCAGTCAAATTATCTTGCTGCAGTACATAAACTAGGTGAGACGTGTTCGAATACCTAGAATAAGTACGTAAACGGGATTTGAAACAATATTTTGCGTTAATGTTTCTATTTATTTTTTTAACTTGTAGTAACCCCCGATATATCGACAATGGAAAGCCGATTATGTCGTAATTACCACAATGTTGCAATTATATTATGTTGCAAAATATTTTCCAACTCTATTCTTGAATCCTCAAAGTTGTTAGAACATTTCAACAATCACCGGAGAAGCTGCAGGATATATTTAATACTTAATATCTTGAAATCTAAGAAAGCACGATTTGATGCCTGCAGTATTATTACAAAATTTAACGTTACAGCAGTAGAAAAGTCTTTGCTAGAAGCTTCTTATCAAGGAGCGTACCTCTGTGCTAAGAGAAAAAGAGCCAAACAATTGCTGAAAAAATAGTAAAACCATATGCACTTGAAATTGCAAAAATGTTGTTGGGTTATGAAGCACAATAGGAAATTAATTCTCGCTATCAAATAATATTATTCGATCGCGCATTGAAGATGTGCGGATATTTTACTGCATGTATATATATATAGTTATATATATATATATATATATATATATATATATATATATATATATATATATATATATATATATATATATATATATATATTACATCATACTTACATTACTGTAAGTAGTAGAAGATACCGACACCAGTCCTCTAAAAATTAACATTCAACTGGACGTCAACTGATGTTGATGCTAACAGTCAGTTATTAGTATTTTTGCGATATTATAAAGAAAAAGAAAAGCTAGAAGATTTTATATTATGTGAATCGCTTCATCCGACGACAAAAGACATTGATGTTTTTAATCACATCAAAAACGTTTCTTTTACACACCAAATACCCATGGGTATTACAGGCTCGATTTGCACTGATGGTGTCCCTGCAATGTTGAGAAAAAAAATCTGAATTTATTTCATATATGAAGAGAGAAATACCGCAAGTTACAATAACGTACAGCGTGTTGCATCGTCATACACTTGCATAGAAAATTTTGTAAGAAAATTTGAAACAATACCTAACTACAAAAGTGAATGTAGTAAAGTACATCTGAGGACGAGGGCTTAGTCATCGTATTTTTTGGGCCTTGTGCGAAGGAGTCGGCGTTGCTCACACTGTATTTCTTTATCATACGGGTGGCTCTCCAAGTTTCTTATTAACCAAAATAGTGATTTAGTACAAACTTTTGGAAATACAAACGCATTACTTCGGCTAGCCTACCTAGCATATATATTTAGCCACATGAATAAAATAAGCACTTCAATGCAAGGATTTCTCTCTCTCTCTTAGTTGCTGTTTCCCCCAGTGGGGCATAGGGCTTCTACCAATTGTCGCCATCTGACTCTATTTCGAGCCACGACCTTCAACTCATTCCACGATTTGCCGGTGGAGGTGATTTCGGCTTCAATTCTGCGTCGCCATGTTGTTTTTGGCCTTCCTCTCTTTCGCTTACTGCCTTGGGGATGCCAGTCCAATGCTTGTTTTGCAATGTTTTGTGGATTGCGCCGTAGGGTGTGTCCAATCCAGTTCCACTTTCTTCTCTTTATTTTAACGTCTACTGGAAGTTGGTTTGTAGAATGAAGCAGATCTTGGTTCGATATCACTTCAGGCCATCGAATTCTAAGGATCCGTCGCAAACACCAGTTTGCGAAAACTTGCAGTTTGTTTGCGCTGCTTTTAGTTACTTTCCACGTCTCACTGCCGTAGAACAGGATGGATTTGACGTTACTATTATATAGTTTGAGTTTCGTTTTACGGGAAAGTATTGAAGAGCTCCAAACGTTATTCAGTTGGGCGAACGCTCCCTTCGCTTTGTTGATTCTTCTGGCGATGTCTAGGTCGGCCCTTCCATCCACTGCTATGATTCTGCCCAAGTAGCAGAACTGTTCGCATCTTTTTACTGTTACGCCGTTTACTTGTATGTCCCTGCTAGTGGTAGCGCAAATCCGCATATCCTCTGTTTTTTTGGTGTTTATGTGCAGGCCTATCTCTTAAGCTTCTTGTTGTAGCTTAGCTGTTTTGTCCATCATGTCGGTGAGTATATGGGACATGAGGCAGATATCATCGGCGTATTCGAGATCTTCTAGCCTGCTTGATAATCCTCAGCGTATTCCTCGAGGCTGTGTTGTAACGCTCGTCATGACCTCGTCTAGTACTATTAGGAATAAAAGCGGGGACAACCAGCAAGCCTGTCGGACACCAGCAGACACTTTGACCGCTTATGAGAGATTTCCTTCGTGTACCATGTTGCAAGAGTAGTCCGCATACGATGCTTCTATGATGTTTACTATTTTGGCTGGAACGCCTCTCCGGTCTAAAGCCGTTCAACTGCTTTCCCATTTAATAGTATCAAAAGCTTTTTGAAAGTCTACCAATATTAGAAATCCCGTGGTTTGCCATTCTACTGCTTGCTCTGTTATAATTCGCAACGTATTGATTTGGTCTACACAGAATCTTCCCGGCCTGAAACCAGCCTGTTCTTCTCTCAACGTATGTTCAATTGATTTGCTCATTCGGGCGAGTATTATTTTGCCGAGTATTTTCGATGCAGTTGTTAATAGTGGTATTATGCCTCTCCAGTTGAATTTAGCAAGAACATAATTGTGTGACCCATCTCGACCCATCCCGCGATCCCCGTATCTTGCTTTAAAAAATCAGGAGCATCCAAATTGAAATGTGGTGCTGCACCATCGTGCATAAACCACATTGCATTCAGTGTTTCTTCGAAAAAATTGAGATACATCTCCAGCCAGTTAGTTTTGCTGGTAGAAATACCAGTACAATTAGATAGTCACCCACAATTCCATCCCAAATATTCAAGGAGAAATGATGTTGAAATTGATCTCTCATTCCTTGTTGCATTTCTTGAGAAACTGGCTTGATCGGTGAAAAGAATCTGTGTCAGGAATTGAGGGATTAAGACTAATGTCTGCAAAAGCCATTGACATAACGCAAAACGTGGACGATGATCAGCGGATAGTAGTGCCTGAACACTTTGAATGTGGTCTAGATTCATCAAATTGCCCTTGAAATTGAATTTTTCAAACTGTCCAATGACTTACATTAAAATAATTGGCTATTTCTCCCTCATCTTCCTCTATTATATTCAGCACATTCTGTTCCAGCTGTACCGTTCTTACTGTCTTTAATCTTCATGTCCCTCCATCTCGTTTTAATGTGCCTGTTTCGCGAAGATGTCGATGAATGTTTACGAAGATTTTTCGGTCGGGAATATTGCGGCTACGAAACACCTCAATTAATGTAAACAAATTCAACAAATTTCAACAAATATCGAATATGGTTGTCCCAAATTTTGTTCACCCTCTATCTTCGAAACAAGGGGGTTTTTCAGAAATTATCGTAGGACAAGATATTTTTTAAATAGACCAAGGAATAACCCCTTGATTTTTTTACACGTGTTTGTCAACATCCTGTATGTATGCTAATTACAAAATAAAAAAATTTTGTGTTAATTCATATTAATTGATATAAGTGTCTCTTTGTCCATTTCATTTGATTTTAATTAAACTAGCACAATGTTAAATTATGAACTTTTACGAGGTTTGTACAGTCATTTGGCGCGTTCATTTACCCCATATTGTATGTAGAAACGGAGTTTGTAGAAAAGTAGATAATAAACGCGCTCAGGCTCTATATAGAGTAGGCAAAAAAGATACGAAATAAAATTGCCTGTAATTACGAAACGTTCCTATATTCTATTACCTCCAAGTATTACGCACTTAATACATCGTTGTTTATAAAGTATACGTGTATATATCATAAACAGTAGTTTTAGTTACAGAAGCCGCGAAATGTATGAGGAAAATAAGCAATTTCGATTGTTTTATATTAAATTGAAGGTAAGAAAATGGAAAATGGATTTAGGTCAAATCAACATTGACAGTTGCAGAAACGACTCTGAAATATATTATTTTCTGAAATATATTATTATACCCTTTTCTGGAAATCAACATTCTTGGTCCCAATTTAATTTTTAGAATTGTATTTTAAAAAAAGAAATTTACAAATTTGTTTGCTATTTAAAAGTAACTTTATCTTTGAATTGGAGTTTAGTAACGAAGTTTACTGTATAAACTTCAACTATTTAGATGCATATCTATTTATTGCTTCATTAATAATTTCAATTCATTAAATGGAAACTAGTTTGAAAATTGGTTATTTTGTAAATTGAATTAACAATGCTAATATATAATTCAATAATTAAATGTGTCATTCAAATGTCCAATTAAAAATATAAATATATAAAATAACGATCAGGCACAGTTTTCGGAATAACAAATGAATATTTCGTATTTACCATTTATAATGGTCCTTAGCAAACTAATTTTTAATTTTATTGCACACTAATGCAAATATTCTGAATGAAATAGAATTATTAATGCTGAATTCCGTATTTTGGAAGATGGCCAAAACGCTTAAATTACTGTGCGGTGGCCTGTGTAATATTTAAATATTTCAGTTGGTTTTGTAAGTTATTTTGCGTATTGAATTCATTCATGGAATTTGTTTTAGGTTCGATAATAAAAACGTGATGGTTTTGGCATACGATTTCCATAATTTTAATAAAATTCCAATATCGTTGTATTATCCATCATTTCCCCTTTTCAAGATTTGTGGGGCAATTGATTTGATGCGTATAGATTTTTACGACCAAAACCCCTAAAAAATATTACCTGAAATTACCATAAAACCATGTACTCAGTTAGTGAAGTAAATCATTCACTACAAGATACCAGTATCATGTTTTATATACAGATTTTGATATTTTATTGCAAACACCAATACTACTTAAACTGTCCAATTTTAGGGCTTAACAAGACGGATGGCATGTTTTAGCAGTTTCGGTAGGCCAAATAGAAATTTTTATAGTATGCTTTCTGATCACTCCAGGGCAGTAAAAAAGCGCGATCGTTTACGGTGAAATCAAGCAGAAAAACTTACCATTTCAGTTAGAAATGTATTACCTAAATCACATTTCAATAGGCCTTATAAATTTACAATTTTTTTATTCTCTAATATATAACTAACTATATTTGCTAAATTTACACTGGTTTTAATATATGAATTCCCCTTTGTTTTCATTATCCAGCACATATCTTATAATATTATAAATTTGATTCAAAATTAGAACTAGTATTATATAGGTATTAGAAAGAAATAGCTTATTTTACCCAACGCGATGTGTTGTATTATTGATTTCGTTATTGAACTGATTTGATATTTGGGTACTAATTCATCGGTAACAATCAATCGGTAACAATAGTCAAAAAATCGGTAACAATATAAAAGTTTTGACATTTTAACAGTATTAATATATTAGTGGTATATTTTTTTATATTATATAACAAAATATCAGAAAACTGAATATGGAGAATATTTATTTAATATCATGACTAGAATGTAAAAGTCCTCAAGGAAATAATCTGTAGCGCGACCAAAATAATAGTCCATGACAATCATGAAAGTTTTTTAATAAGAATCAATATTTTGTCGTTCACTTGCATATTTTTTCACTCTTTGTAATAAATATTAGTCCTTTATTATAATTTCCTATCGTGCAAAATACTAATTTTCTAATTAAATACTCCAAATTTCCAAAAGGACATTCAAAGAACCTTACTAATAATAATAATGATAAATAATATTAATTGTTTCACTGCCACACAAAATTGAATTTCCAATGAGATATTTCAAGAATTTTTATATGTTACTTGAGACAAATAACGATCAACATAATAGTGATTGCTATTTGTTTTGAATTAGGGGTTAACACGAAATTTAAAAACAAATAATTCTAGAAAGCAAAGTAATAAATCATTTTATTTCTGAAAAATAAATTTGTTTCTGGTAAATTTTAGAAATTATAATAAATATTAACATAACCAAATTGGGAGTATACAAAAATCAATAAAATCAATTGAATAAAATATTCAAAGTTAATACATCCGATGCTAATTTAAATTAACGGTCGCAATTGGCCTGTGCCGTAAACCCATAAATAAACAATTAGATGACCTTTCCGAGGTAACTAACTGCAGTAAAAGAAGATATACAAGTACATTAAGTAAATGTAAATAACATAGATAGGCCCCCATTATTTAGTAACGATGCTTTTACCGCATCTTAGTCTAGAGTCGCAAGCACCTGCTTCCTGACAACTTGTCACGAGCTTTTCACCCCGCGCAACCAAACAGGAATAATATTAAAAAATAACCCCATGGAAACATCTCAACATGAAGTAAATAGGATCACTAAAACTATTTGGGCTGTATAATATTTTTAGATTCGAAAATGGGTCTATCAGGGCGGAGAGGACACGTTTTCCCGTATCTCAGGGGAGCAGTAAAATGGAGAGCTCTGTGCCCGCAGCAGATTAGTATAGCTTATTTCCTGAATAATTCATAACCGTAAAGCGCTACTCTCTCATTGTCACCTTGCACCTAAAAACATTCAATCATTCATATGGTGAGAAATTAAACACTTACTAGCTACTAGAGCTTGGAATTCAGTACGCTTTGACCACTATTTCATATATATCTGAAGAGATATGAGAATAAAACCAAATACATAAAAGCATAAAAAATATAAATTTTAATTATTTTAGTAGATATGTCTAAATGAGAAAGAGTAAATAGAAGTCTATTAATTTAAATTATTTATTTTTTTATTATTATTTAATTTAAAAAAGTTAGTAATATTACTAACAACAAAAAGATGGCAGTGGAACAATAAATAAAATCCGACAAACTAGAGCAAGCAGTGTCCTCTACATTTACTAGCCTTGTGTTGTGTCGCGGAGTCTTATTTAATCTTGCCTAATCTTGTCTGGTCTTGTCCAGACTTGGTTAGTCTTGTCTAGTCTTGTCTAGTCTTGTCTAGTCTTGTCCAGTCTTCTCCAGTCTTGTCCAGTCTTGTCCAGTCTTGTCCAGTCTTGTCCAGTCTTGGCCAGTCTTGTCCAGTCTTGTCCAGTCTTGTCCAGTCTTGTCCAGTCTTGTCCAGTCTTGTCCAGTCTTGTCCAGTCTTGTCCAGTCTTGTCCAGTCTTGTCCAGTCTTGTCCAGTCTTGTTCAGTCTTGTCCAGTCTTGTCCAGTCTTGTCCAGTCTTGTCCAGTCTTGTCCAGTCTTGTCCAGTCTTGTCCAGTCTTGTCCAGTCTTGTCCAGTCTTGTCCAGTCTTGTCCAGTCTTGTCCAGTCTTGTCCAGTCTTGTCCAGTCTTGTTCAGTCTTGTCCAGTCTTGTCCAGTCTTGTCCAGTCTTGTCCAGTCTTGTCCAGTCTTGTCCAGTCTTGTCCAGTCTTGTCCAGTCTTGTCCAGTCTTGTCCAGTCTTGTCCAGTCTTGTCCAGTCTTGTCCAGTCTTGTCCAGTCTTGTCTAGTCTTGTCTAGTCTTGTCTAGTCTAGTCTTGTCTAGTCTTGTCTAGTCTTGTCTAGTCTTGTCTAGTCTTGTCTAGTCTTGTCTAGTCTTGTCTAGTCCTGTCTAGTCCTGTCTAGTCCTGTCTAGTCCTGTCTAGGCCTGTCTAGTCCTGTATAGTCTTGTCTAGTCTTCTCTAGTCTTGTCTAGTCTTGTCTAGTCTTGTCTAGTCTTGTCTAGTCTAGTCTTGTCTAGTCTTGTCTAGTCTTGTCTAGTCTTGTCTAGTCTTGTCTAGTCTTGTCTAGTCGTGTCTAGTCGTGTCTAGTCTTGTCTAGTCTTGTCTAGGCTTGTCTAGGCTTGTCTAGGCTTGTCTAGTCTTGTCTAGTCTTGTCTAGTCTTGCCTAGTCTTGCCTAGTCTTGTCTAGTCTTGTCCAGTCTTGTCCAGTCTTGTCCAGTCTTGTCCAGTCTTGTCCAGTGTTGTCCAGTCTTGTCCAGTCTTGTCCAGTCTTGTCCAGTCTTGTCCAGTCTTGTCCAGTCTTGTCCAGTCTTGTCAAGTCTTGTCCAGTCTTGTCCAGTCTTGTCCAGTGTTGTCCAGTCTTGTCCAGTCTTGTGCAGTCTTGTCCAGTCTTGTCCAGTCTTGTCCAGTCTTGTCCAGTCTTGTCCAGTCTTGTCCAGTCTTGTCCAGTCTTGTCCAGTCTTTTCCAGTCTTGTCCAGTCTTGTCCAGTCTTGTCCAGTCTTGTCCAGTCTTGTCCAGTCTTGTCCAGTCTTGTCCAGTGTTGTCCAGTCTTGTCCAGTGTTGTCCAGTGTTGTCCAGTGTTGTCCAGTGTTGTCCAGTGTTGTCCAGTGTTGTCCAGTGTTGTCCAGTCTTGTCCAGTCTTGTCCAGTCTTGTCCAGTCTTGTCCAGTCTTGTCCAGTCTTGTCCAGTCTTGTCCAGTCTTTTCCAGTCTTGTCCAGTCTTGTCCAGTCTTGTACAGTCTTGTACAGTCTTGTCCAGTCTTGTCCAGTCTTGTCCAGTCTTGTCCAGTCTTGTCCAGTCTTGCCCAGTCTTGTCCAGTCTTGTCCAGTCTTGTCCAGTCTTGTCCAGTCTTGTCCAGTCTTGTCCAGTCTTGTCCAGTCTTTTCCAGTCTTGTCCAGTCTTGTCCAGTCTTGTCCAGTCTTGTCCAGTCTTGTCCAGTCTTGTCCAGTCTTGTCCAGTCTTGTCCAGTCTTGTCCAGTCTTGCCCAGTCTTGTCCAGTCTTGTCCAGTCTTGTCCAGTCTTGTCCAGTCTTGTCCAGTCTTGTCCAGTCTTGTCCAGTCTTGTCCATTCTTGTCTAGTCTTGTCTAGTCTTGTCTAGTCTTGTCTAGTCTTGTCTAGTCTTGTCTAGTCTTGTCTTGTCTAGTCTTGTCTAGTCTTGTCTAGTCTTGTCTAGTCTTGTCTAGTCTTGTCTAGTCTAGTCTTGTCTAGTCTTGTCTAGTCTTGTCCAGTCTTGTCCAGTCTTGTCTATTCTTGTCTAGTCTTGTCTTGTCTTGTCTTGTCTTGTCTTGTCTATTCTTGTCTAGTCTTGTCTAGTCTTGTCTAGTCTTGTCTAGTCTTGTCTAGTCTTGTCTAGTCTAGTCTTGTCTAGTCTTGTCTAGTCTTGTCTAGTCTTGTCTAGTCTTGTCTAGTCTTGTCTAGTCGTGTCTAGTCGTGTCTAGTCTTGTCTAGTCTTGTCTAGGCTTGTCTAGGCTTGTCTAGGCTTGTCTAGTCTTGTCTAGTCTTGTCTAGTCTTGCCTAGTCTTGCCTAGTCTTGTCTAGTCTTGTCCAGTCTTGTCCAGTCTTGTCCAGTCTTGTCCAGTCTTGTCCAGTGTTGTCCAGTCTTGTCCAGTCTTGTCCAGTCTTGTCCAGTCTTGTCCAGTCTTGTCCAGTCTTGTCCAGTCTTGTCAAGTCTTGTCCAGTCTTGTCCAGTCTTGTCCAGTGTTGTCCAGTCTTGTCCAGTCTTGTGCAGTCTTGTCCAGTCTTGTCCAGTCTTGTCCAGTCTTGTCCAGTCTTGTCCAGTCTTGTCCAGTCTTGTCCAGTCTTGTCCAGTCTTGTCCAGTCTTGTCCAGTCTTGTCCAGTCTTGTCCAGTCTTGTCCAGTCTTGTCCAGTCTTGTCCAGTCTTGTCCAGTGTTGTCCAGTCTTGTCCAGTGTTGTCCAGTGTTGTCCAGTGTTGTCCAGTGTTGTCCAGTGTTGTCCAGTGTTGTCCAGTCTTGTCCAGTCTTGTCCAGTCTTGTCCAGTCTTGTCCAGTCTTGTCCAGTCTTGTCCAGTCTTTTCCAGTCTTGTCCAGTCTTGTCCAGTCTTGTACAGTCTTGTACAGTCTTGTCCAGTCTTGTCCAGTCTTGTCCAGTCTTGTCCAGTCTTGTCCAGTCTTGCCCAGTCTTGTCCAGTCTTGTCCAGTCTTGTCCAGTCTTGTCCAGTCTTGTCCAGTCTTGTCCAGTCTTGTCCAGTCTTTTCCAGTCTTGTCCAGTCTTGTCCAGTCTTGTCCAGTCTTGTCCAGTCTTGTCCAGTCTTGTCCAGTCTTGTCCAGTCTTGTCCAGTCTTGTCCAGTCTTGCCCAGTCTTGTCCAGTCTTGTCCAGTCTTGTCCAGTCTTGTCCAGTCTTGTCCAGTCTTGTCCAGTCTTGTCCATTCTTGTCTAGTCTTGTCTAGTCTTGTCTAGTCTTGTCTAGTCTTGTCTAGTCTTGTCTTGTCTAGTCTTGTCTAGTCTTGTCTAGTCTTGTCTAGTCTTGTCTAGTCTTGTCTAGTCTAGTCTTGTCTAGTCTTGTCTAGTCTTGTCCAGTCTTGTCCAGTCTTGTCCAGTCTTGTCTATTCTTGTCTAGTCTTGTCTTGTCTTGTCTTGTCTTGTCTTGTCTATTCTTGTCTAGTCTTGTCTAGTCTTGTCTAGTCTTGTCTAGTCTTGTCTAGTCTTGTCTAGTCTTGTCTAGTCTTGTCTAGTCTTGTCTAGTCTTGTCTAGTCTTGTCTAGTCTTGTCTAGTCTTGTCTAGTCTTGTCTAGTCTTGTCTAGTCTTGTCTAGTCTTGTCTAGTCTTGTCTAGTCTTGTCTAGTCTTGTCTAGTCTTGTCTAGTCTTGTCTAGTCTTGTCAAGTCTTGTCAAGTCTTGTCTAGTCTTTTCTAGCCTCGTCTAGTCTTGTCTAGTCTTGTCTAGTCTTGTCTAGTCTTGTCTAGTCTTGTCTAGTCTTGTCTAGTCTTGTCTAGTCTAGTCTTGTCTAGTCTTGTCTAGTCTTGTCTAGTCTTGTCTAGTCTTGTCTAGTCTTGTCTAGTCTTGTCTAGTCTTGTCTAGTCCTGTCTAGTCCTGTCTAGTCCTGTCTAGTCCTGTCTAGTCCTGTCTAGTCCTGTATAGTCCTGTATAGTCTTGTCTAGTCTTGTCTAGTCTTGTCTAGTCTTTTCTAGTCTTGTCTAGTCTAGTCTTGTCTAGTCTTGTCTAGTCTTGTCTAGTCTTGTCTAGTCGTGTCTAGTCTTGTCTAGTCTTGTCTAGTCTTGTCTAGTCTTGTCTAGTCTTGTCTAGTCTTGTCTAGTCTTGTCTAGTCTTGTCTAGTCTTGTCTAGTCTTGTCTAGTCTTGTCTAGTCTTGTCTAGTCTTGTCTAGTCTTGTCTAGTCTTGTCTAGTCTTGTCTAGTCTTGTCTAGTCTTGTCTAGTCTTGTCTAGTATTGTCTAGTCTTGTCTAGTCTTGTCTAGTCTTGTCTAGTCTTGTCTAGTCTTGTCTAGTCGTGTCTAGTCGTGTCTAGTCTTGTCTTGTCTTGTCTAGTCTTGCCTAGTCTTGCCTAGTCTTGTCAAGTTTGGTCTAGTCTCGTCTAGTCTCGTCCAGTCTCGTCCAGTCTCGTCGAGTCTCGTCCAGTCTCGTCCAGTCTCGTCCAGTCTCGTCCAGTCTCTTCCAGTCTCGTCCCGTCTCGTCCAGTTTCGTCCAGTCTCGTCCAGTCTCGTCCAGACTCGTCCAGTCTCGTCCAGTCTCGTCCAGTCTCGTCTAGTCTGGTCCAGCCTTTTCTAGTCTTGGACCATTCTAGATGTGTATGAATGGGCCATAGTGGGCCCATCTTGTCTTTCGGGTTACAAATGCAAGACTCCTTTTGATACAACACAAAAAAACTTCTCTGTGTCTCTTCCGGAACCTAATTTTTTTCTTGTTTCGATTTTGCTTGATCAATAATAAACATCTATTTCTTGTTATAGAAAAGTAATTATTTCAAAAAACTAATATCTCAATAAACTAAATATTTCGTTATAATTAAATAATAATAATTACTAAAATCAGTGTTATCATAACAACAAGCAGCAGGCACTGATAAGCGTGCAATAAAGGAAATAATGATGGTCCATGGTGTGGACATGCCATTTTAGCCACTGCGCAGCTTACTTGCGCATGCTGGCCTCCTTTGATGTGTGTAGTCGGACCGCTCCCAACGCCATCCATGGCCATCACCATCACCATCATCCACTACTTAGGCTACTACAGGCCATCTACCCCTCTACACAATGGTGATGGCTCACAGTGGCTAAAGATGGGCCATAGTGTAGAGGAGCCATAACAAATGAGCTAGTGGTACTGGATTCGCGTTTTAATAAAGCGGGATATACCTACCGCATTGGGTGCTTGATATATATTATGTCGACACCTTAATCACTAGCTCTTGATCTCGTTTTGTAAATCTATTCGAGCCTTACTTTAAAATATGTACTTATTGGTGATAATCAGTCTTCTCTGTATATTCTGGACTAACTTGTCGGGTTGTATCAGGTGCTCCGATAAATGGTTTAAACTAACAGTTTTTTTTTCTTTGTTTAGCCCTGCTAATTCACCAAACCTATTCTTTTCAAATCTCCCAAAATTTTTCCTTCTGCTTATAAGTTTTCACTAATCCTGACTCTCTGTCCTTCCTTCTGATCTTGTCTGTAATGCTAGGATTGATAGGAACATAAAATAATTTAATATAAAATAATTTCGCGTTTAACAATTAAGCTTCAAAATGTCTTAATAATTACGTTAATACGTTTTCAATTAGATTATGTACCATCAACGAATATTTGTTTTAAGAAAATACAATTAAAAAAGATAACAAGAAAAGTTTACCCAAATTGGAAGACGACGTCGAGTGCATTTTCTTTTTGTCCTTCGTTCATTAATATGAAAAAGCAGAAAATATATATATATATATATATATATTTATATTTATATTAATAGAACGTAAACGAATTTAAATGTAATAGCAACATGAAGCGCGAAAAAGGTAATAATGAAAAAAGTTTATAATATCGCGAATGTACTTCGCGGTCGGTAGAAACAGTTAGCGGCTTTCTTATGAATTTATATGCAAACTTCGTTGAAGTAGACAGGGGCAGAAGCAAAATAATTAACCGCTTTATATTAAAATTACTTTTTAATCCGAGGTCATAAATAAAAGATTGTATTCAAATAAACGGCAGAATTCAATTACTCGAGTTTGTAGGAGGGTTGCTTTTTGACAAGACGTCATCATTACGGTTTATGTATGAAATTTATGTTGAGCAATCTTTTAAACTAGTTAATACTACCGAAAACACAATAATTACCCTCAATATTGCAGCCAGGAAAAACATCGATTGTACTAAAATTAGATCGAAATAATCCTTATTCATTTCAGTCTAAAAATATGATTGATGTTTACCTTTTCTTATAATTGAAAAAGGTTTTCTTGCGTTGTCTTTGACAGCTATCCATATTTAACGGCCCATCCAATTTCACCGAACAATGTAGAAAGTTGAAAAGTTCGCAGGGTGGAGGATTAAAAATTACTCTTACTTGCAATTTTTAGAAGTCCATCAACTTCACACTCATCACTTGCATACATCAAATCTTCACAAAGTATTTGTGCGACACTAATGACGATAAAAAAGAGGCGACAGCGAACTTGTTCTTGAAAAAGCTTCAAATGTATAGCTGAAGAACTTTCTGATCTTTTAGAACAATAACTTAAGTTTGAAAGCAGATTTCAGATTCATTTCCGGGCTAATAAAAACACGTCTGTTAATGTTTATGTTAGCCGTGCGTAATGTAAACGACAAGGGATGTTAAGTAATTGCTTTTTTTGCTAGTCTGTTTTAATGCAGTGTGTTTTTAATTTTCTTTTCAATGTGCACTAACATATTTGTATTTCCTTTTAAAACGTGCACGAAATTTAATATTTTTTTGATTAAATGATAATTGTGTAAAATGTACTGGACTTTTGGTCCTAACAATTTTGGGCTGAAAATTTACATAATTGTGTTTATTTTAAAGCGGTTTAGTTAAAGCCTTACACATTTTTCATGTATAAATTAATTTCATCAACAGGATACGCAAATGATTTTGAAAACAAAATGTATGTCCATTTTTAAATCAGCCATAGGGTAGTCTTGTCTGTATGTGATTGTCATATATAGGTAACACTTGACAGACATTACAGTTTAAACATGATATACAAAACAATACAGTTAGAACTACACACAAATAGGCAAGCAAAGCGTAAAATATAAAATTGGACAAACAAGACGAGCATACAAGACCGGACAGATATAACTAAAGATTCAAGACTACATAGACGTATCTAGAGAAACAAGACTAGGCATGATCAGACCAATTAGAAATAACAAGACTAGTTATACATGACTAAAGAGATATGAGTAGAGCCAAGACTAGATATACAAATAAGACTAAACGGACAAGAGTAGACTCACTAGACTAGGTGGCCAACGCTAGACAGACACGATTAAACAGTCAAGATTAGAGAGACATGACTAAACTTACAATACTAAACTAGATTGACACTAAAGACGAGTTCGACAACACCAGAGAAATAAGACTAGACAGGCAAAGCTAATCAGGCAATACTAGACAGACAAAACTAGACAAACAAACCTAGACAACCAAAGCTGGACAATCAATACTAGATTAGACAAGATATCTATCTAGTCTAAAATAGACATCATTAGTCACACAAGACTAGACCGATGTTACTAAAGGCAAGTCTTTACAGACAGGAATAAAGAAACAAGACAAAAGAGGCAAAAGTAGACACACTAGAGTATAAAAATTTCATTAGATAATTGACAATATTAGATAATCACGATTAGGCAGATATGACTAGATAGACGAGATGACATAAAATTAGACACAGATTATTAGATGGATAAGAGTAGACCTACAAGACAAAAATGCAAGGTTAGAGAGACTAATCTAGACAGACAAGACTAATCCGACATGGTTAGATAGACAAGATTAATCAAGCTGGATTAGGCAGGCAAGACTGTATACATAATACTAGACAAACACATCCAGGCAGACAAAAGTAGTCATGTCTGAATTGAGAATTCTGGACAAATAAGTCTAAACAGACAAGACATTCTCGTTTGTTGTGAATGTAGCATAAATAGTAATATAATTTTCTTATTTGTTTTTTGTTTGGGGATGAAAAACAGATGTTTCGGTAACTATGATTTGGTTTAGTTTCTGCATTAATATGCAGTATTTCTCCGTAAGCTAAGGTTATATGGGGATAGCGTCCGTTGGAGTGTCGTTTACAGGAGGAGTCCCAGGACGCGACTTTATCTTCATAGCTCGGTACCTCGAGATGCATATCTACGCTATCGGTTTAGCTTACGGATGACATTTAGTGGTCCTAAACTAGGCTTTAAATATAATCCGAGCTTACTTTACTTCAACTTGGTAAAGTCTTTCCGGTTCTCGGCGACCTTCACAAAGCCAGATACTTTTCCCCAAACTCTTGTCATATTTATGCGACGTGCGGAAGAACTTCTAAATTCATCTAAATACTTACTTAACTTACAAGAAAGTCTTACTATAAATAAAATATTTTATTTTTCAACTTTCCAAATGTTTATCAAATATGATGAGGGTTAAAATGGATCAGAAATGTTGTTGTGTGGGCTAGGTACGGCTTTAGGCGCCTATCCACTTGGATTTTTTTGTGAATTTCAATAAATCGGTAATATTTTTTTGAAAATTCATATTTTCTAATGGTAGCAACATACGCTGCTTTGATATTGGTTATAGTTTTGTATTGTTCAATATTTTTTGTATTTTCTTGTTTTCACGGCATTGTACTGCTAATGTTAAAACTTTTGCTCCCTGGGTCCTTGAATATTTTGCTGCTTGAAGTGAAAGTATTGAAACAGGAAAGCGTTTTCAAAATGTACCGATTACTCTGTGCACTTTCATGTTTTTAGCATGTCTTATTCTCTTTGTAATATTTTCAAGAACTCTTTTAATTGCGGTGGAAATCGATTTTATAGCATTGATAATAGTTAAATATAAAGTAGTGTATACAAATAAATGTTGTCGAATCTTGATATCATTATTAAAATATTCTACCACGCGTATGTAATGTTGCTATAAAATTTACATTTTTGCGTGTTGTTTTAAAGCCTGTCAATATTTTCAAAAGAAAATGGTGATAGGTGTGAAAAGCGCTTGAAAACGTTTTCAAAATACGTCCATTACTCTCTTTCCCTGAATGTTTTCAGCATTTCGCTACTTACAATATGGATACCCATACGTGAGGCAATGAGCACCGGACGTGACGGAATAACTAAAAACATTATCTCAAAACTTCTCTCATATATACCTTTTTTACATTACGGGAAGCAAGTTTATTAAACAAACATTTTTAAAAAGTACTGAGCGTTATTTTTCTGCTATAACACACAACTGAAGTTTGTTGCCAACTTCTTGCATTTGTCATAAACCTATGCCTCAATATATTCTCTCAAATATATTTATAAAGAAAATTAAATACATTTCCATAAATATATCGCCCTTTTTCATTAATGTGTGTGTATTTTTAACGTAAATGTATTGTAGTAACTCACATTATGTTTTATTATTTTCAGATACTAACATCTCTTCAATTTCCTGGGGGCAGCGTCATAAGATGTAAGTTATACTTTCATATTATTTATTACACCAATAAATTAAGTGTAATCTACTTTGAATCACAGATGAGAATCAAACTAGTTATGTAAATTTCGTTTGTATAATGTTTATAAATCTTTTTGATATGTTTTATAGAGATTTAATAATTTTAATAAATATCAAATCTATTAGTATTTATTAAATACTATACAAAGTAATATTATCACACACAACACACGACTAAATTTGTCAATGAAAATCGTTTGATAACTTTAAATATACACAATTTGGAAATTGTGATAATTAGTGAAACAGAATATTAAATTGTGTATCTTCATAATGAAGAGTGTAGAATAACTTTGGTTCGCACGTGTAATGAAATAAACATAAATTCAGGTGTATACGCTAATTTTATTTTATTTTAGCCTATTCTGTCTGATTTATATAAACAATACATTAAAAAATTGTTAGAATAATGTTAGTCAGATGAGAAGTTTGTAAAATTGGCTATTTAATTTTTGTTAACTAAATTAACTGAATAATTTTCGTTGAGATTTCCATCAGATTTTTTTTTCACAAAAAACAATTCACTTTTCATCGTACCAAATTGATTTTTTTTTCAAATTCGCAAAAAAAATTTAAATTTGTGATTTGATTTTTAAAATCGAATCAACATTTTTGTTTTATTTTTGTCATTTTTCTAAATTTCTACAAGAATTTCTGATTAAATCTTAAATACTTTTTTACAAATCAACAAGTGTAATAAAATTTGTGTCTATTCAAAATGTTGATCAAATTTCAATGTTTGATTAATTCAAAGTTTAATTAATTACTTAAATATATAAGTTTAATTAATTTTCGAAATTTAAGTTTTTTCATCACCATCACAATTTTCTCGCATGTTTAAAACGAAATATTTCTCCTAACAAATTTCAAAAACTTTTTATTCATATATTATAATATAATTATGTCTAAAATCAAGACATCATGTACAAATGTAGGCAGAGGAAGGAGGTCTAAGTTCTACTTAGCACTGTAGCAACACTGAAGATGAATTTTGCAGTAAACAAAATAAACTCTTTTTATGAATAGGATGGTTGCGACAGTTACTACGTGGTAATCCATACTTACATTGAATTGAAAAATTCACTTTGTTTTTTACCACACTTATATTATGTAAAAATGTTTTATAACTTATTATTCACAGTTATATAAATTTCTACACATATCACGACTCTAGTTTCGACGTTTGACGGTCATTTTCAAGTGAACTTGAAACTTGACACTTTCAACACTTGACAAACTTGACACTCAAGTGACACTTGAAAATGACCGTCAAACGTCGATACTCGAGTCGTGATATGTGAAGAAATTTACATAACTGTGAATAATAAGTTATATAACATTTTTACATAATATAAGTGTGGTAAAAAACAAAGTGAATTTTTCAATTCAATGTAAACTCTTTTTATTAGCACGCTGTTGCTAATTTGATATCGGATTGGAGGACATTTTCATGTTCTAGTAAGATTGCAGAAAAGTTACCACCCGATTTGAAGCTTTTAATGTTGTCATATGATGGTTTATGCTTTGGAATATTTATCATAGGGACTATGGAAATTTGTTGTACACAGAAATTAATAATGATAATCTCCATTTTAATGACCAGAGATGTGACAACTTAGATACAATTATTTGAAATAGAGATAGAAGATACAAAATACGTATTTTTGTCTCATATCTGAAATACTTTTTTAAATTTCAATTTTGTATCTTGTATGTAGATACATTCGTTTGTTATCTTAGTATTTTGCAAACACCACGTTTGGTAAAATACTTTTATTTTATGTATGATTTTTTACATTACCAAATCCCATCATAAATACAAAACTTAACGAACCCTAAAAATTTTCATTTATCAACTTATCAAAAATGGGTATGGACTAGTTACTTTTGTCTGCTGCCATCACCGCGCTATAATTTACTGTGCAGACATGTGTTCTAAAGTTTTATGACGTGACGTGTGTGTCAAACTGCCAAAATACAACGTTATTGCTTAATTATAAAATAAATTATTGTTTTCCCCCTAATAGAAGTTTGTGGGTTACAGTCCATTGGACTGAAAGTGAGACTCTGCTGAGAAAAAGTGCTGCCATTGAATGCAGAAAGTTCAAAGTGGCTCATACTTTTGATAAAGTTGACGAAATGATAGCTGATATACATTCAGAGTATGATTTAAAGCTATCCAAAATTGTTTAAGCAGTAAAAGAAATCTGATTCAGAGACAGTTGCAAATCCTGAATATATATCACATGAAGGAGATCTTGAAAGAACACTACTCGATGAAGATAATAAAGGTGATGATTTATTACCAGAAGATTTTTCGGATGCCTCATCATAATTAGAAGGTTTCCCTTTAATTGCCAGTACTGATTGCAAACAAGCAAGATTGGAAAACACTTTTTATAACCAAAAAAAAAAAATGCATGACGCGGCCTTAGCAAAGTACAAATCTGGAATTTTAGCGTTGCAGGGACGTCTAAATGAAACTATGAACATTTAGAAATTACCTGCATTTAAGAAAAATGAAATACAATTTTAAGTGAATATATGGACTGTTCAAAGCCAATAGAAGCTATTTAAATTCTGCTATGAGATAAAGCACCTAGTATGGTTGTCTATTACCAAAACTAACAAGAATTCAATAAATGGAAAACCTAAAATATTACGGCGAAGAATGAGATTAAAGAAATCTTATAGAGACGTTTTAATAAGTTTTTGTAATTACAGCATGCAGCAAATAATGCTATTCTAGCCTCAATTTCACATCCATTTTTTTAAATGAAATTCGTACCAAAAGCACTTAAAGAACATATTAAAGAACTTATCTTGGCTGAAACATGTAAAATTAATCGAATTGAAAAACAAAAATCTGAGGCTGTAAACAGCAATGGAGAAGACAAAAAAGAGAAAAGATTAATCTTATTATATATGTTTTTAGAGGACTCTGATTTCTCTATTGCAAGTAACGACAATAACCCAGGGTCTACAGCTGACTAGAAACGATAGAATACTTAAATAATAAAGACACCCCTCTACAGATTTTAAATGTTTTTAGTACAATAAAAAAAATGTTTTAAGACCTTTTTGCCGAGTTCCGTCCCTGTGGAGTGACTCTTCTCCATTGGGAAGATGATAATGTGACCTCATAGAAGAAAAATGAGTGATAAAATGTTTGAAGAACTGGTCTTACTTAAGTCTCAAGTACCAACAACCTTAAAAATATAATATTTTCTGATATTTACGCTATTAATCACTTGATCAGTGTCCATAATTAATTAAACAAGCTAAATAAACCTTAAAATTAATAATCGAAATCGATCATCTAACCACGAAAGCTGCAAATTGCAATAATTTTCTTTGGAAATTGATGATTTATAATCGAGAGTTTTATTCCAAAAAAATCGGATTACGATTTAGTTAGAATTTTAATTAGAACTTTAGTTATATGAGCGACGATGCGTCTTATCAACGATACGTTACGCGATTCAACATGGAATCAGTAATGAACATAAAAATAGGTTTTTAATTAATTATATTTAGCTCTTCCAAAGAATTAAATCAATTTCACATAAGCTTCACCCACTCGTATCATTTGACGAACTGGTCGTAGCATGATTTGTTGGCATATAAATCAAACGACGGCCGTAATGCAACAGTGCTCTGAATAATTATACATGGACAAATATTTCACAAACTAAATTTACGTTAAATCTGATTTTTACGTCAGCAAAGGTATTTAAATATATCAATCAAGTTTGTTAAGGATAAAAACATTAAAATGAAAGTCATTGAGATTTGTTAGTAAAAAAATACATTACAAATGTAAACAATCATATAAATAATTAAAAAATTTTAAACTTTATTAATTACTCCCTCGAAACTTCTGTTTATTTAATTTCGCTTGCTAAATTTCCTATTAGACTAATTGCGAGTCTTTCATTCGGGGCAAATCACTCCAGTTGTTTTTTTTTCTCCTTCGACTCCAAACGATTCCAGTTCGCTTGAGGAAAAAAGGCGACATCCATTTCGGTTATTGCCCGAAAGGCGCCTTTCTGTTTCCGTGTTTTTATTTCTCGGTCAGCTTTATGACCCAACGGGGTAGCGATATAATTTTCGGGTTATTCGCGACCGATTTTAAACTGATTCGAAACGACGCCGACGGTGGGTTTATTTCGCGGTCGGGGAAGTTCAAGTGTAATTTAGGGATTCGGGACAGGCGCGACGCTACGAACAGATAGGGATCGCAGGCCTTCAAGTCGATGCTTGTAACCGTCTTCGTCGTCCTCGTTCAAGTGGTTTCATTGTGCAGGTTTATCTTCGACGCCACGTGGCGCGACTGACAGATTTCTCGAACGTAAGCCCGCGTTGCTAAATTGAATCTATTTTCTCATACTGATTGACGAGGAAGGAATATGTGACATATTTCACGGATTTCGTCTTTCCAATTTTACTAATTCTTTATTTGCGACTTTTTATTATGTTCAGAAAGAAATAATGAATCACATTATAATTATGTTATTTTACGTACCCTTCATCCAGTTTGATTAATTTATCGCATGTGATTTCTATGTTTATTGCAAAAATATTTCAAAATAGTAAGATTAACATACATACATATTTTTACGAATATTGTGACAGATTTGGATTCACGAGATTTGACTCCATTAAATTCATTTTACTTCACATTAATTACAAATACCTGATATTGATAAACATTAATAGCATCAGTCACCAGGATTTACTTAAGAATGCCAAAGGAATACTTATAGAATTCTTTAAAAGTCAAATTTCTGCAATAAATTCCAGTGGGGTAAATGAATGAGTTGCTACCTAGAATAAAACTATTTCAACTATCATTCTTCCACAGTAGCACACATAGCATTTTTTGAGTTATCAAAATCGACTCGAGCAGAGGATATATATTGCATATATTAAATACATACATAGGTATCGATTAAAACGCAAATTTCCTAAAATCGATAATATTTGTGGTTACACCTCCAGACTTAATAGAAATTTACTTACTTTTCTTACTTAATTTCGTGATAAATCTATTCTGGGTAATAGAATATTTGGGAAACTAGATGGGGATTATAAAAAATAACTTTTGGGTAAAATTTCTAATAATATTAATCACATATTACACTCCTTTGAATGTAATCCACTAATCGGACCGGACTTTCAGGAGATGAAAAAACAAGTTACAATTAATATATCTGTAGATTTGCAAGGTGAAAGGTAATACAACAGTATTATGTGAGAACATCGTAAGAAATTGATTGCCGACTTTTTATTATATTTAGAAAGAAGTACCTTTCTTCCAATTTCATTAATTTATCGCATGTGATTGCTATATTTATTTCAACAATAATACAAAATAGTAAGATTAATATACATACATATATTCACATCAACTTGAATAATGTGACAGATTTGGATTCACGAGATTTGACTCCATTAAATTCATTTTACTTCACATAAGTGACAAATACATTGAATTGATAAACATTAATACATCAGTCACCAGGATTTACTTAGGTATTTCAAAGGAATATTCTTTGAATTCTTCATAAGGCAAATTTCTTCTTTCAATAAATTTTAGTGAGATAAATGAATGAGTTGCTACCTAAAATAAAAGTATTTCACCTATTTAATCTGTCATCTACAGTAACACAAACAGCATTTTTTGAGTTATCGAAATCGACAATCGGAGGAAATATATAGCTTATATTTCCTCTTAATATAAATATATGCAGATAGGTATATATTAAAACATAAATTTCCTAAAACCGATGATATTTGTGCTTACTCCTCCAATAGAAATTTAATTACTTTTCTTACTTAATTTCTAAATAATTCTTGGTAATAATAGAATATTTGGGGAACTAGACGAGAATTATAAAAAATAGCGGTTAAGCAAAATTTATATCATTATTGATGTAATATTACACTTCTTTGAGTGTAGTCTTTGAGGAGGTGAAAATACAAGTTAAAATTGGAATCGGGGGCCCAGAATTGCTCGAGTGAAAATTTATGAGGATATTAAGCAAGCATCAAGTTTCAAGTTAAAATTAATACATATGTAGATTTGCAACGTGAAAGATAATACAGTAATATTATGTGAGAACATTGTAAGCAAGTCATTGTTTGGTTAGGAATCTCCGCGGTAATCTGCGAATGTCTTACTAGACGACACATAATTTGACTGATATATTTTTTTCTTCATTAAAACTTTAAAATCTCTTAAAAATATCTAATATCTCCTTTAAAAACCTAATCTGCTAACCTAATTATACCTAAATATAACCTATTTATGAAAAAGAAATATTGAATGATTGGAAATTTCTATTCATTATTATTATTATTTCTATTCATTCTAAATTAATACAAATAATAATGTGATACACGTGACATCTTGTCAAGTCTAATACCGTTAGCACGTCAAGTTTAAGAACTCAAGTTTAAGAACTTAAGAACAGAATCAGAAAGGATACAAATTCTGATAATCGTTGGTTATGGGGATCGTATGAGAACTCACGCGAAAGTGTGTAATTTATTTAATGACACTCATCCAAAGATTATCCCTATCAGTAGGTCCACAATGACACGAGCCGTTAAAAAATTTGAAGAAACCGAAAGTGTGAAAAGTCGTAGTTTCTCTGGTAGACCTAGGACGTCAACAAATGTTGACAGGGCACTAAATATTTTGCTGGATATAGCCGAACGCCCACATTAGGCCATTCCATCAGTAGCTCTGAAAACCATGATATCTCTAAAACGATAGAAAAAACAGAATTTTTTGGCGGGCCAAGAAAAAAACGGAATATAATTAAAACAATTACCACGATTTTTTTTTTAAATATATTTAACTATTTCTTATTTTTTTTTATTAGTATACTAAATTTAATATAAATATAAATCTTTAATTATACCGTCGCTGTGAAATCAAACCGGAATATGTGCAAAAATTGAGTTTTTGAGTTGTTGGTATCAAAAAATTTCTTTTTTTCCCGTCTATTTTTATGTGGAACCGGCATATCGTATAGTTGAATAAAAATCCGTCAGATGGCGTTGGGCCGGTATGCATTTACGCGGGAATAGCCATTGTGTTTATCAGAAGACAGATCTATTGCGCAATACGCCAGTCGCTTTAAAACCTTCAAGGAGGAAAGACGTCCATCATGTAAGTAAAACTGAATTATTTCAGAATAATACATTTTTATTATTACCCAGATATGACTTATTGGCAGATAATCCGGTTTGCACTTAACATTAATGCGTTTATAGCTGCCTCAACTAAAACAAAGCTTGGGTTAATAAGCTGCCTGATCCGTTGCTTCCAACATTATTTATGGATACAGAAAGCACTACTAAAAATGTTTCTAAAATTAGTTAAAATGTTCCTTTATTAACACTGATTTGACTGAACTACAAGCACTCTCTAATGATGAATGGGTGGAATGTGAACCTGAAAATGAAGAGACTGAAAACCACATTTCCCCTTCGACTGGTAAATTCAGGCTTTTGCTTTCAGCCTTTTGATTTATATAAATCAATACTGTTCGTCGTTTGCATCATCATTGGTGGCTTATAGATAAATATATATATTTTTTTAATTTTAGAATGTGAAGTTACTGCACCAACGATGACTGACTTGACTGCGGTAGATCCGGTAGAAGTTTCAATAGAGCAAATGGCGCGGGAAGCTCAGAAGTCTGGTTTGGCCGACGATATTGTTACGGGTCAATTATTGGTGACTGAAAGCTACAGTGTCAATAACAATATTAACAAGGACTCTACTGACGAAGAAGACCAAGATCCATTTCATAATTCTGATGACGATGAAGCCGACCCCGGTTATATCCATTAAATTCTGGCTCCGAAAGTGACAGTGAAAGTAGAGATGAACCGGCGACTGGGATTGAAATCGAAAATGCAAACCAACCAACTACAAGAAAGAGGCAAATTTAATAACAGAACTTTAGCAAAGAAGATGCGAAACTGCGGCGAGGAATACGAGTCTAAATCCCGAGGAAGAGTGAACAAACGAAGCATGAAGCCTCCTTGCCACAACTGTAAACTCAAGTGCACTGAAAAAATTGATGAGAACTATCGGAAAGAGATTTTTGCAATATTTTGGGGAATGGGAGATTTGCAAAGACAAAGAGAATTCATAAAAGATAGCACACAGGCAGTTGTTCCCAAGTATCAGAGGATTACATTGAATCGTAAAAGGGAAAGGGGCTCTAATCAATCATACTCGATAACGAAAGATGGAGAAAAAATACTGGTATGCAAACCATTTTTTAGAAACACTTTTGACCTATCAGACAGAGCTATTCGTACAACCTTTGAAAAAACAGACCAAAGCACAGGTGTGCTAAGCTTGGAAATGAGAGGCAAGCTTGGAAAGGATCGAAAGTTGGATAAAGAACTGAAGAGCGCAAAGGTTCACATAGAAAAAATTCCCAGAATTCCTAGTCATTACTGCAGATCTCAAAGTTCTCGGGAGTATATCGATGGGGGAAAATCTATCGCCGAACTTCACAGAGATTATCTGAAAGAAAGAAAGGAGTCAAACCTTGCAGGAATCAGCTACTGCCAGTACAGAGCTATTTTCAAGTCATACAACCTTTCTTTCTTCACACCGAAGAAAGATCAGTGTGATGTTTGTCTCATTTACCAAAACACGAAACAAAATACGACAGAATATGAGAATCATATGGTCGTAGCAGTATACGACCTACAGGCAGTGCTGTCATGTCCGCAGGGGGGAGGCGTCTTCTTACTACTACATTTCGAAGCTAGCCGTTTACAATTTAAGAATTGCTGAACTGAAGGGCGACAAAACGGTAAACTGTTACACTTGGGATGAGACACAGGGAAAAAGAGGCGTGATTGAGATTGGGAGCTGTGTGCTGAAATATCTGCAACATTTAAATGACAAAGCTGACTGTCCAATAGACGTCGTCTTTTACAGCGATAATTGTTGTGGACAACAAAAAAATAGCTTTATGATGGCAATGTACAAATATGCTGTTACAACATTAAAAAACATAAAATCTATCACACACAAATTTTTAGTAGAGGGCCACACCCAAAACGAGGGGGATTCGGCTCACTCAACCATTGAAAAAGAAGTTAAAAGAGCACTCCGAAGCGGACCGATGTACTTACCTTCCCAATACGCCATGGCCATGAAAACGGCAAAGAAAAGTGGCAAGTCTTACCTGGTTCATGAGTTGAGTCATGAGGACTTTTTTGACATAAAAGATCTGAAGGACTCCCAAGTAATTTTACCCATGTTGGACATTCGAATGTTTAAAGTAATTAAAGACGACGGCAACTTTTACTTCAAAACATCCTACGGATCACATGCCTGGGAAGAGGCGAAGAAAAGTAATAAACGGGGCAATGGGAGCGTGAATCCTGTTCTGATGCAAGCTTATTCCAAGAGACTTACCATTGATGAGAAGAAGAAAAAGGGTATCCTGAAGTTAGTTACCGACGGGATAATACCGTCAATTTATTCAGATTTCTATAAAAAATTGTGAAACTTTGAAGTCACCAGCAAAGGGAAAAGCAATATTATGTTAATTGTTGTTTAAAAAAATTGTGAAGCAATAAATTAGTTTTTCATTGACAACATTATGTTTTTTTTCTACCTAAAACAGGTTCCAAAAGAAGAAGTCACTGGGAGACGAAAACAAATATCACATTGATTTCATACTGGCAAATCTGCATATTTCTCTTAATTTAAGCAATTTTCGATTTATTTTCAACTACTACTTCAATAAGAAGTATTCGTCTAAATTTTATTCATGCATAAGGTGGCTTTGATGTGAACCAAACTGACGTTAAAAGGAAAATATCACATGCGAAAACTTTAAAGCGCTCTGGTGAAAAATATGCATTTTGCAGATATGCCGGTTTGATTTCACAGCGACGATATATTTATTAAAACAAAAAAACATCACGTGATTAATGGACCCTTACCCTTGTATGATGTCGAATGTATTCTTAATACTGCTTGTAAATGATTATCACTCAATTTTGATCTTAATTTTGACTTATTTATGCTCATAATTGCAAACGTTTTTTCGAAAATATATGTGCTCCCAAATAATGAAAACATTTTTTGAGCATGTTTTTCGGATAATTCACGCATGAATCCTTTATAAAAATCAATTAACTTCTATTAACAAATAAGGAATTGTTTAATAAGAATTCTTAGCATCGATATTTTCCTGTAATTCTATCAATTCAAATTGCATGTCTTAAATAATTAACAGTTCTGTATCTATTTTAGACTACTATATTATATTTATGTCCAAATGTGTAATAACTAGACTAGACATACTAAGATAATTTTTTAAACATAAACTAAACAACATTTTATTAATCCAAATGCTTATGGTTAAAGCTCTGTATGATTTTTTTTTAATTTTAAAATATTTTATTGTATCTTTGTAATATTTATTATTTATTTTACGATTTACTTATTTATTTTTAATAATAAATTAATATATCGTATCGATATCGCGGGCCGAATTCACGGGCTTTGCGGGACACATTTGGCACGCGGGCCGCACTTTGGGAACCCCTGGTTTAAACCATACAGACCATATTTAGTTCAGGAATTATCTGAAGATGACTTTGACCGCAGGGTTGAATTTTCAGAAATAGTGTCTCAACTAATAAATGATAACGGTAATTTTATGAAGAACATGTGATGTCAGATGAAGCCACGTTCCAATTGAATGGTTGTGTGAATAGACACAATTGTAGATACTGGCGGTGGTGTATTTACTTTATAAATCCACACGTGTCAATCCACAAAATTGAAGTTCATTCTCAATATCCACAAACGATAAATGTGAGGTCTGGGATATTAGATGGTATTATAATCGGCCCTTTTATTATAAATATATCACTAACTTTTGAAAAATACCTTCGAATGTTGCGTACAAGAATCATTCCACGAATAAAAGAAATTTGATCCCACCCAGATAATAATTATCTCATCCACCCAGATGTCTGATTTCAGCAAGATGGTGAGACAGATTGACACAGACACAGAGCACATTTTGGTAGGGAAATGCACATGAATTTAAATATAAATTTCCTAGAACAGGGGTCTCCAAACTTTCCAGCCTTAGGGCCATACTGATTACTCCAGTAAGTTCCGAGGGCCAAAACCATATTATCATTGTTAAAATGGTGGTAAAAAGTGAAATAGTCCACTGATGAAAAAAAAAGTCCGAAAAAGTACGCAACGTTTAAAAAGGCTGCAAATCGGACTAAAGTCCGCAAACCGGCAACACTGCATATTATTAATTTTCCGGTCATTATCTGTAATTTCTAGATTAGTCCTAGAGTACGAGCCATGAGGAGTAACGTGACACGACATCTGGTGGACACAAGCGGAAATAGGTAGTACCTTCTATCACTAACAGATGGCGCTAATAGCACGTACAGAATAATCTCGTTGGTTCGAGAAAGTTCTGGTGTCTTCCACTCACTTCTAGATGGCAGTAATTGGAATATATAAGAAGGCTAGTGGCGCAACCACAAGTCAGTTCCTATGACACTGTTGTGAAATAAAATAGTGCGTACCTCCTTAAAACGTGTTTGTGCGTGTTTAAGTTTAAGACATCTTTGTAACAGTATTTTGATTTGAATTGATGCTTTTGTGTGTGATTTAGTAGTATGGAAAAGAAGCGAAAAATTGATATTGAATGCAGAAAATTCAAAGATCAGTGGAACATTCAGTATTTCGTAATTGAGTCTAGTAACAAGGCGTTATGTTTGATTTGCAATGAAAGCATAGCCGTTCTCAAGGAATATAACATTAAACGTCATTATGAAACAAAACATTTTCAAAATTACTCAAAATATACAGGAAGTTTGCGGACAGAAAAATTCGAAGCTATGAAGCGCGGATTGAAATCGCAGCAATCTTCATTTACAAAACTCAAAACTGAACAAAAGGCTGCAACTCGTGCCAGCTTTCGTGTGGCTCTTGAAATTGCAAAACGTGGAAAACCATTCACCGATGGAGAAATGATCAAAGAATGCATAATTGCAGTAGCCGAAGAAATGTGCCCTGAAAAGGTAAATTTATTAAAAACTGTCAGTATGTCAGCAAACACTGTGGCTCGAAGGGTAGAAAACATCGCTGAAAATATATCCTCTCAATTGTTCGACAAAAATGGACATGTTGAGTGGTTTTCTTTGGCCTTGGATGAGTAAACAGATGTGTCAGATACTGCTCAGGTGTTGATTTATATTCGAGGAATAGATAAAAGCTATGAAGTGCATGAAGAACTTCTTGATATGTATAGTATTCATGGCACAACTACTGGTACAGATATTTTTAAAGGAGTTGAAATGGCCATTAATCAAAAGAACCTACGATGGAAAAACTTGAAATGTAATACAGCTGATGAAGGCAAAAACATGAGTGGGAAAGATAAAGGAGTGGTCGCTCTTATGTCAAAGTCTGTAGAAAATGACGGTGGTTCAAAACCATTACATGACACAAACCATGTTCAAAACATTAGTCTTATATTGTATCATTCATCAACAGTCTTTGTGCGGAAAATGTTTGGATATGTCTGAAGTTCTGAAACCAGTCATATCAACTATTAATTTTATCAGATCTTTTGGGCTGAATCACCGACAATTCCGACAATTTATTGAAGAGATTGGAGAAAATGACTTACCTTATCATACTGCCGTACGTTGGCTTAGTTTTGGGAAAGTCCTTCAGCGCTTTTTTGAACTTCGAGCAGTGATCGAAATTTTTTTGAATGAAAAGCATCGCCCTCTTACTGTATTACAAAACAACGCATGGCTGTGGAAGTTAGCATTCTATGTTGATTTGACAAAACATGTGAACGAACTGAATTTGAGATTGCAAGGAGAAAACCAGCATCTTCCTGATTTATACACTAATATCAAATCATTCCGGAAGAAATTGATACTGTTTCAATCACAACTACGAAGTAAATGTTTTTCACATTTTAAAACATGTGAAATATTCAGCCACACCACTGAAACTGAGTTTCCTATCGATTTTGCAATCGAAACTTTGAGTGTTTCGAAAATAAATTTTGATACTCGTTTCTCGGACTTTGATGCCATTGCGAATCAAATTAAGATTTTTCAGAATCCTTTTGATACTGACATTGAAACCCTAGCCCCGGAACTTCAAATGGAAATGATTGATCTACAGTGCAGTGATATAATTAAGAACAAATATCAAAACTCATCTTTGTTGGAATTTTATAAGAGTCTTCCACTGACACTATTTGATAATTTGCATAAATTTGCTCGTGGGCTTTTTTCTGTTTTAGGTACTACTTATTTGTGTGAGCCTTCTCCAAATGAAGTACACAAAAAATGTTTACAGATCTAAATTAACTGATGAGCATCTTAAATCTCAATTACATAAATCTCATTAGTATTTCATATGTCATTATGCTTGTTATAAGTTATGTTTTTATTTAAAATGTATAAAATGTTAGTTGGATTCATTTCAATAATTTGTTAGTTATTATATACTGAAGTTAAATTTTCTGCATATTATACATGTCTTTACTCATTACAATTCTGTGTTTCTTTATCCAACTAATCACAAAAACAATAACAATAAGCCTACAACAATGTTATGAGTAGTTAGCCCATGACCATTTCAATGTAGATGTCATATTAATAATTATTCAACATAAAATTAGAATACTTCAGTAAACTAAATTTAATTTGCTATAAAAAATATGTTCTCTAAAAGGAGTTTTCAAGTATGCTAGCACTCCGCGGGCCGGACAAAATCTGTCCGCGGGCCGGATTTGGCCCTCGGGTCGTAGTTTGGAGACCCCTGTCCTAGAAGATGGATCTCCCGACTTGACAACGTTGGATTATTTCTTTTGGGGACATTTAAAGGGCGTTGTGTACGTAAATAAGCCAATAACATTAGACAGCTTGGAAGCAAGAATACTTACCGAAATGGCACGCATTCCTCGTGTACGGTTGCAAAATGCTTTTAACACTTTTATTACCCGAATTAACTATTGTCAGGAAGTAAATGGAGAACAATTTGAACATATTCTCTAATTCATCTTTCTTATTTTATTGTTGTAATTTAGACTGTAAAATGAAAACAATATTTATTTTTAATTAGATTTATTTATTGAAAATTTTGTTGTGACCTCAGATTTTTTTATGCTCACCAAAAAATTGTCTATCCAATGATAAAAACGTATGTGGCGCCACCACTCAGAAACAATTGTTACTAACAAATTAAGAATATGCATCAAATATGCACTGATGGAAATTGTATGCAACCTTAAAATATTATGTCTTAAATTTCACGCGTATTAATTCTACATTGCTTGGTGCAATACTTTTAATGGATCATGTATAGTAGCTAAAGGGTTAATGACAAAAACTATGTGATCAATTTTCTAAGCAAATTCACAATACGCCAATGCGAAACGATTCTGTCTATCTATCGTCCTAACTACCGCGTCGGCGCCGTGGACTCTTTAAAGAAATACGACGAAGAGGGTTTAAGCGTTCCTCTCTCTCTCTCTGTATTCTTTTGACTGCCGACGCCGCGTCAGTTTGGTGATAGAGAAGCGTTGCGCTGCGAATGGACCTACAGCGTATTAAATGCGAGGGAGGAGACGATTCTACCTACAAAAAGTTAGCGTGGAACTGCAATAATTATAAAAAACGAGAAACCTCTCTTAATTGCTCACTAATTGCTCAATTAAAATCCGCAATTGCTCATACCATTAATTAATTATTTTATTAGTTATTAACTATATAAAGTACAAATCGTTTTTCCCATATTTGTGAGGGAAGCATTGAGTTTTTCTTATTACATTTGCTTTCAATAAATTGCTCACTTTTTGCTCATCTAGTTTCTATGCAAGATCTTGGTTATTTTTTTTAAATATATTTTTAATTATTCAAAAGAAATTATTTCGATTTAAAATGGCGATAAACGTAATAAGACTGACATCTCATGCGCATGCACATAAATAAACTCATCGTGCATGCGCTTATGGCACGGAAAACGTAAGTACGTAATACATATGTACAAAATAATAACAAAACAAGTAAACATATATATGGAAGGCTAACCTACATTAAACAAATACTTTCAAGGGAAACTAATTAGTTATTATTAAATTAAAATTTATTTAAATGTATTCATTGCCATAAGACAATTAAATTTACAATAGGAATGTTATTATGATGTCTTGTCGCCATTTAATGAATAAACGTCTTTTGTGTACTTCTAATTATTTGTTTATTTATTTTAAATATTTATAAATAAGTAAAAAAATTATTATAATTTCCGGTTAATATGCGTTTAGCCATTCAGCGCCCTCCGTGCCACAATTGAAACTAACGGAAATTTTCATAAAACCTCCAGTGGCGTGTACAAAACGCCATCGTAGCTACATATTTGAACAAAATGGATGGTTATATTAAAGGTTACATTAGGAGAAGATCAATCAAGACCACATACCGCGCGGCAGCGCGACCTCGATCCGAAATAAGAAAAAAATATCAATAGTATAAATGATTTTTATATACCCCCTTCAAATTTATTTTCCCTACGCATTTGTTTTGCCACAAATGCGCATGCGCGATAAGTTTATTTATGTGCATGCCCATGAGATGTCAGTCTTTTACCACGTTTATCGCCATTTTAAATCGAAATAATTTATTTTGAAAAATTATTATTTTTTTAAATTAACCAAGATCTTGCATAGAAACTAGATGCGCAAAAAGTGAGCAATTTATTGAAAGCAAATTTAATCATAAAAACTCAATGCTTCCCTCACAAATAGGGGAAAAATGATTTGTACTTTAAATAGTTAATAACTAATAAAATAATTAATTAATGATATGAGCAATTGCGGATTTTAATTGAGCAATTAGTGAGCCATTAAGAGAGGTTTCTCGTTTTTTTAAATTATTGCAGTTCCACGCCAACTTTTTCTAGGTGACGATTCTCGTCTATCGTGGTGTAGGAGAAGGAAATGCGTAGTAAATTTCTACTCACTTATTTTTCTGCAGTAATGGTACAAATTAATATTGTTTGTTTTCTTTTTATTTCAATGCGGCCCCATTGTAAATCTAAACCATCCAGGGATTCACTGAAAAACACACATAGAATTTCATCAAAATCGGTCCGGCCGTTTAGGAGGAGTGCAGTGACAAACACACGCACATAAATATTTTTGTTTTCGGCAACTTTGACATAAAATCTAATTAACGTTATCAAAATTTATTTATAACATAAAACAATTACCTAATGGAAACTTGGAATAATGAGTTTTTTATTCTTATTTTCATTCAAATTACTGTATATTTAATATTTTCTATTTAGTATAATTATGTTTAAGTTGATAAAAAGATGTTATTTAAATTCTGATGATTAACCTATATTAATAGGTTAATAATTAATATTACTAATATACTAATATATTAATACTATTAATTAATACTATTTTTCTGAAATACAATTAACTAATCACTAGTATTTTGAGAAATACCATAAGAATTTAACTAAACCGAAAATATATTTTATTTGAATATGAAATCTAATTATTTTGTCCTCTCCTGTCCCTCTATTTTACATCTGAAATACATTTATATTATATAATTTTCTGTTTCTATTATATTTTTCGACCGGATTATTTTTCCACATATTGTTGTTTAATTATGAAGGTTCACACCGAATCATTACTAACATTAAATGTATGGAGTATCTAGTTATATTCAGTACGTTTTTCACGAGGAACTAGTAGAAAAATCTCTGATGGTGACACTTTTTAAGCGGGAATACTAGTAGGACAACCTTTGAAACATGTTGGTATATATATATATTTTGCGATGCTTCAAATTGAAAGGCACGTGTAAGAAACAAACTTCTATTTCGAAATGCCTCTCGGAAGCAGCTTACGCTGCGCATCGCGGCGCAATTTGAAAGGACCATTCCGATTCCGACTTTTGATGTCTATTGGCTCGAAACATCGCGGACGTCCCTGTTAAATTCATCCCTCGTCTCTGAGGAGATATTGTAAATGTACTTTGAAACTTAGCCAGTAACAAAACTATATTAACTTTTATTACACACATCACTTATATCCTGTTGCTGCTTTTTTTGCTGCGTTTGTTCATACTTTCAAGGTAATTACCTAAATTGACTTAGCTTGTATATTTCGGGCAGCTGTTTGAAAGGTCAACTTTTTGTCCGGCAATTTCAAGTGGTGTTTTATGTTATTTCATGCTTGAGTTAAGCAATATTTTTAAGCTATACTGAAACAAAAAGGTCAATTAATATATATGGCTTATAGTTTCACTTCCCCTTTCAAAGAAAAATATAGGTAATATAATCGACATTTGAAAAACTTTAGTGGACTGCTTCGAATTGTCATAAATTTTGACAAAAAATATTGATTTAGCGCATAAGACTAGACACACTAAGTTAGACAAATAATACTCGACAGCCAAAAGTTCTAATCCAGTACATACTTTCTAGTAGTGATAATCTAATTTACAAAACAACTACACAAGACTGGACTATATTATAAGAGACTAGACGACACTGGAAAAGACTGGATAAGACTAGATAACGCTGGACAATACTGGACAGAACTAGAAGGAATAGAGATGACAAGACAGGAATACCACTAGACAGGACTAGACAGGAAAACTATTACACAGGACTGGACGGAACGTAATAGTACAAAATATGACTAGACACTACTATACACGACTATACAGAGTTAGTCATGACTAGACAAAACAAGCCGGAACTACACTAAACTATGAAAGACTCCACAAGAGTGGACAAAATGAGACAAGATTCGATAAAACTAGAAAAGACTAGACAAAACTAAATAAAACTAGACAGGACTGGATAACTCTACAAAAATAGACCAGACTATATAAGACAAGACCCGACAAGATGAGACTAGACCCAATTAGACTAGACAAGGCCAGTAAGACTAGACAAGACCAGACAAGACCAGACAAGACCAGACAAGACCAGACAAGACCAGACAAGACCAGACAAGACCAGACAAGACCAGACAAGACCAGACAAGACCAGACAAGATCAGACAAGACCAGACAAGACCAGACAGGACCAGGCAAGACCAGACAAGGCCAGCCAAGACCAGACAAGACTTGACCAGACAAGACCAGCAAGACCAGACAAGACCAGACAAGACCAGACAAGACCAAACAAGACCAGACAAGACCAGACAAGACCACACAAGAGCAGACAAAGCCAGACAAGACCAGGCAATACCAGTCCAAACTATACTATACTAGACAAGACTAGACATGATCTGCTTAGACTTAGACCCGACAAGACTAAGCCATGATCTTTTATGACTGGTCATGACCAGACAAGACCATACAATAACATACAACAAAAGGCGAAGCCAAATAAAATCAGATAATAACGGAGAAAAATACAGAAGATCAGGTAAGACAATACCGGACAAGTGGAGAAAGACAAGAACACACCAGACAAGACCAAACAAGAACTAACTAGACCAGACGAAACCAAACAAGACCCGACTAGATAGAGAAGACTAGACAAAACGAGACTAGATCAAACAAGGCGATGCAATACTATGCAGGGCCGTACAAGAGCCGATAAGGTCAGAAAGGACAAGGCTATACCAGGTAGGAGTACGCAAGATGAGACAAGAGTAGACCAAACACTACCAGACCCCAAACAAAACCTGACAGGACCAGACAAAACGAGACAAGACCATATAAGTGTAGATAATAACTGTTGACTCTAGGTCGGGCTAGGAAATGCTAGACAAAACTTGACAAGACTAGATTAAACTAGTCAAGACTAGGCGAGTTGGTTTCGTCTTTTGTTGTCCACCCTTGTCCAGTCTTATCTGTTGTTGTCTAGTATTGTCTACAATAGTCATTCTTTTCTGATAATGTGTATACCTGTCTGATCTGGTGTGTGATCTGGTCGGGTTTGGTTCTACTCGTCTAATTATATTTAGTTTTTTACAATCTAGGCCTAGACAAGAGTCTTCTGAACTTGATTTTTCTCATGTCGATTTAGTTTTGCGTGTCTTCTTGTTATTTGTCGATGACTGACTGGCTGTTCTAGTTTCTCTAGATTTTCTTTAACTATTCTTATGTTATTAATATACTTGGTTTATCCAAATATAATAATATATATAATATGGTCTGTTTTATTTTGTCGGTTTAGTTTTATGCCTCTAATAATATAATCTACGTATTCTCAAAATTAATTTCAATTTAAGATTTGAGGTAAGGATTATTAAATGGTTTCATTGTTATGCATAAATGCTCTAATTTAAATTCAGTGTAAATAACAGAATGGAAGATAATTACCATAGGATAGAATTCCTTCATAGAAAACTTTGTCCTTAGAGCAGTGGAGCTAAATTCTTCGACATCACAAATTTCAACGAATAAAACATATTTTATCAATGCCATGTTACCCGAACAAAATATTTTCAAAAATGTGAATATTTACAGTATTGCAGAACATGTTTTTTGTTTTCTTACATGTTTAACAAAAAATGTTTAACAGGTAACTTTATTTTTTTTTTTTTGCTTATGGTTTTATTTTTGCATGTTTTTCTTTTAATTTATTATTTTAGGCTCTTGGCAACGAAGTAGTTCCTTGCAGTGTACAAACCCTAGAGACAGTTTATTGCGAAAAACACTTAGTAGAACCGAGGGTTTATTTAAGAGATTACATTTCTCGATAGTTTTATTTCCGCTGCCCTTTGCTAATGCATATACAAAAAGTATTCATATTTCTTTTAGGGGTGATTAAAAATGCAGCGTTTTTCTCCCACGCAACTTTTTAAAGCAGTTTTGAGTGATCTTATATGGAAAAAGTAGAACTCATTCAAGACGGTGAAAGCAATGATAAAGAAAAAAACTGAATAAACATTATAATCCAGAGCTTCTCAAACTTTAAGCACCTGAAGACCCTTTTAACACAACCCCGCCTTTTCCATCCACTACGACTCCACAATTTTACTAGGCTTAACGACTTTAATACCAAACTTACGATATCGATTTTCCCCATTTAAAAATGTATGTTACAATAAAATTCTGTTATTTTTAAATATATATTGGTGCGATGATTTTTTTACTATAGAACTATAGGAGATCGTTTTACAGACATTAGGGTCGCTTATTATAGCATGCTGCTTAATGATATGCGAGAAATAATAAAATTCTGCATGCGTCACGTAACGTACCCCATGCCCATATAGGAAAAGAACTGAAGTTTCCTGATGTTGCGTGCTAGATATTCAACTTTTATGGGCTCTCTATGTATACACTTCTTATATATACATAACACGTCCATTCACTATTATTAATAAAAACTCGTTTGCTATTAAAAAAACACAAATACAAGAGGGTTCTATCGAAATTGTAATCTTGAATATTTCAAGTTTTACATTTTTTTTCTTAAAAATTTGATTGTTTAATGAAATAGAAATAGTGTGTAACAGTGTTAAATAAATTGACGAGAAGAGATAAGATGTCAGCTAAGACAAATTGAATAAGATCGAGATAGGAAACTGTTTCGAATACTAGAAACATGCCAACCACATACATTTCTGTACGAGTTATTAACAATATAATTAACAATATAATGTTTTTTGAATTCCGCTTTTTTTAGTCATTCCTACAACATGAAAGTCAGTAAACTAATAGTGAATATTAAACAAAATAGAACATAATTACAATATTGCATAGATACATCTACTTGAAATCACGAAAACAAACTATACCAATTCTTAACAGCCCGAAGAACATAGCAAAGAATGAAATCGATTACTTTCTCACGAGTAGCAGACGGATGTGCACAGACGTCACTGCCCTCAACCGATTTCATACCGGGAGAGACCACCAGCTAGTAAGATCAAAAATTTTAATCGACGTCCGACTAGACACACGCAAATTTGATTAAAAGAGACATATATCCAACATAAGCAATACCCCAAGAAAAGCTATGCGAATGCCAAGCAAATGTGGAACCAATCGAAGACCAACGATTCTTGTATATAGACAGATTCTACGAGAAGATACAGAGCGGAAATGAAAGGACTGAGAAGAAAATATAGGTACACCCGAACTAATTCAAGGGACAACAAACTAAGCGCCTAAATTCCTAAACCTGACACCGAAGATAGACTGAGCCAGTTACATACATTTGGTCCGAAGAAATACCAGATATCAATGGAAATGAGATTCGAGCAGCGTTACACACGCTTATCGAAAACACTACAGAATAAGATATCCCATTCCATCTGACCTTCGGAGATCACCAGAAGGCGTTCAATTCTATCGAAACCTGCGCTGCGTTAGTAGCTATGAATAAGGCGAGAATTGTTTAAGAGATTACATTTGATTACATTTGAATTCTCGCTACTATTATATTACTAAAGATATATACGCAAATGCTACGTGTACGCTAGGCAGACAGAATCTCTCGCAGATTTTTTCCTTAGCTCTAGAAGACGTTTTCCAAACGTTAGTTTGGGATGGAAAGAGTATGATATGCCACCTAAGATATGCCGACGATATTGTACTAATAAGTAGCGATCGGGATGGCTTGAAAGTTAAACCACCAGAAGATTAGAATCCTGAGCCCAGATGATTTGGAGGTTTCCATGCAGAACCAGACATTGGAGGCCGTAGACCGTTCACATTGGCCATAACATCAAACTGGTCAAGGAAAACTAAACCACATAATATATCAGGAGAGTGGGACAAGCTGAGGCAGCTATTTGAAAACTCGGCTTCATTCTCAAAGATATACAAATGCTTTTAACCTCAAACGCAAGGTTTTTGAGGCCTGTGTGCTGCCCGTAACAACCTATGGCATGGAAACCGTAGCGCTATCAAAGAACAGCGCAAACCGTTGGAGGACGTGCCAAAGAGCGATGGAACGAGCAATGCTACGGATACAAAACGAGGAAATTAGGAAGCGGATTAATGATACGGATGTCGGATGTCGTGCGGGGAATTTTCTGTCAAAAATGGAGATGTCGACTCATATGACCAGGCAAGAAGACGAGAAGTGGCCCAAGGATATCGACCAGTAGAGGCCCAGAACAACTAAAAGAGGTGTGGGAAGCCCGTAAATAAAGTGGATAAATGATATGCGGAAATTTGCGGGTAAAAACTGGCTGCTAGCAGTAGAAAACCGAACTGAGTGGAAGAGTAGAGTAGAGGCCTACATCCAGGAGTGGAGAACGAAAGGCCGAGGAAAACAAAAACCATTTCATGAAATTTATTTTTGTTGAAACTTATTTTGGATTCGAAATTTAAAAGTTCAATACGAGCTAATTCTCCAAATGCCCTTGAATCAATAACTTGATGGAACAACCAAGCCAACATACTGTGCCAAATATTAAATCGTGTGGCAATTCGAAAAGAATTTGTTGGAAATTTCAATAAATTTGCTTTAAAACTTTTTTTTTGGAAAATTATTTGTCTTAAACGTCTTATTGAGCTAAGGTATAGCTTGTGAGAGATTGTGTTGACAGTAAACTGATTCGCCTTATATTCACTATAGTCCTTCATAAACAGTAGAATGACTTCAGAATTCCTTCATGTTGAAGGTACTCGTTGATCTTGAATATTTCAGATGTTGTGGTCGATAGCCATTTGTTACTGTTGGCGACAATAAAGATTGTTTTTATTATTACAGATATTTAGATTTTGTTTTATCGGCTGTTGTAATACTTTTGATATTCGAAACAGTTAACACTACAGAATAACATAAATATTCACGATCGTAAATGTAGAAAGCTGTGAGGCTTTAAAAGAACGAAATATGAAATACCTACTCCGAAAAGGCGTTTTTGTTTGCAGAGTTTAGACCGAAAGTATAAAATTACCGCAATATATATATATATATATATATATATATATATATATATATATATATATATAGAGGAAAAGGGGAAAAAAGAAGCTTAAAAGTAATATCGCGAAAAAAAGCCGGGGTCTTACGCGGCTCATGCTTACTGGAATATCATATAAAATCCCGACGGGGCGAAACTGGCCAACGGGTGTTGTGTACACGGAATACAGACAGGAGGAGAATGTGCCCAAAAAGAACGCGAAACGTCCACGTTCCTCCTGTATATCCGACGGCTACGCCACAACAATCGTAATAAAGTCTGTGGCGCAGTTTACTTCACAGTCGGACCTGGTAATATTAATACGAACACGGATATTAAAGACCGAAATAATGAATAATGTTCCGACCCGTGTATGACAGTTATGAAATATTTAATTATAAACGCCCCCCGCTGATAACGCGCCGTCTGATAAGCACAACCACAAAACTAGAACCGTAAATCATAACATTTACATTTTTTAAATAACGTTTTTTTATATAAATATACGCACCTCGCGTTGTTCACCTCTCATAAATTCATTTAGGAAATCCAGCAGATTATGTAAAAAAAGCTTGATTTATATATATTTTAAAATATGTATAGCATTCATTTATATAAATATAATTGGCTACACTAGACACTTAAATTAAGTGGGATGGACCTCGTCTATAAAAATTACATACGCAAGCACCGTAAAACAAGCAAGGCTAAACATATTAGATTACAGAGAGAATATTAGTTGGTCAATACAACATTCGCAATAAAATAGAGACTACAGACAACGCACAGGCTACAGTATACATACGGCACAAATCTAGACAAAGATAAAAACTGGAAAAGACTAGGCAGACAAAACTAAAAAGACAATAGACTAGACAGACAAACTACGGCAGACAAGACCGGATAGACCAGACTCAATAGACAAATATGCCTAAACTTCTTATGCTAGAGAGACGAGATTAGTCGACTAGATCTTTAAATTCAAGAGTATATTACAAATATTGGACAGACAATACTATACACACAATAGAACAAAGATTATAGACTACAAGCAGGCTACAGTTCTTGGCGAACTATTTTAAAGTACTGCTAAACTGGGAAGAACCTCTAAAGAGACTGTACGCCATGAAACAAATCCACGAGAACCCAGATTCCAAACCATTAAGTCTAGATGAGGTAAAGATAACAAGCACCAGGAGAAGATAGCATTGTGGCAGAAATGTGGAAGATCGGCGGAGAAATCGATGCAAATAGAATCCATCACCTTATAGAAGAAATATAGTAAACGCGACAGATCCCAAATGACTGGAAATGTGCGCTCATACATCATTCACTTCATAAGAAAGGTAATCGAACGGACGCAAATAATTACAGTGGGATCTGTCTACTTACAATCGCTTATAAGATACTATCTAAAATTCTGTTGAGCAGAGTGGAAGAACAGGCTGATCACTTCATTGGAGAATACCAAGCTGTTTTCCGAAAAGGAAGATTATGCGCCGAACATATATTCAATCTAAAAAGCATTCTACGAACAAGAGCTCTAAGGAGCCAGAACACTTTGGTCATCTTTTTCGAATTTAAGATCTACCTTGAAAGAATTTGGAATTGAGAAATCACCAAACCAACACTGAAGAATACCATCTCGAAAATCTTCTGTTCCGTTTGAAATAAATACAGGACTCAGACAGGGAGATGCACTCCCAATGCTCAAATAAGGCCTTACTCACAATGGGGCCTTGAATTTGGAAAGAATAAGAGGAATACACCTTGGGGGAAAAGGAAAAACCTGGAAACGAAATGTTTAGCTGTTGCCGATTTTGCAATTGCCGACCTTGCTACCTTAGCCAATAATCGAGAAGACGCTCGAAAGATGCTTGAGTGTTTTCATGAAATCGCAGTAAAAACGGGTCTTAAATTATCAATATAAATTATGGAGGTAAATCATGTAAAGATAAAGAGAAAGGAGAATTTTAAATACCTGGGGGAATGAATCCAACCCAATGGACTAGATAAACAAGCACATAAAGGAAGCGTCAGAAAACTAGACTTCGCCTAAAAGCTAACGCAGAACAAGTACTTCAAACGGGCATTATCGTTCGAGGTCTAAATCAGACACTATAAATCTGTAGTACAATCTGAAGGAGTGCCTTATTTGAAATAAAAAGGGGGAGTCTCAAGAACTCGAAAAGAAAGAAAGGAGGATTCTGCGGAAAATGCTCGGACGACAGAAAACTACTGATGGGACTTGGAGGATGAGGGCAAACGAAGAACTCTACAAATACACTGAGAATATAACGAACACAATGAAGAAGCGGAGGTTGACGTTCTACGGACACCTACTAAGAAGGGATGAATGCAGACTGACCAAAAGGATCTTCTACTACATCATAGGGTTGAAAGGCCATATCTAAATAGGTAGATGAGGTGAAAAGGGATGCCGTAGAAGTTGGAATCGCACAACTGATGGCCCACAATGGAAGAGAGTTAGAAGGACAGTAGACAGAATAAAAGCATTTCAGGAGAAACCAACAATAAGGAGGCACAAACGGATCATTTCCGACGAGGAGAGACAGACAAGAAGCAACCGCATGAAGAGGTTCTGGGAGGAAAAAAGAAGAAAAACTAAAAAGTTCTTTGCGGTCCATATTTGGCCAAATTCAAAAAAACAGACTACAGTATAAATTCGGTACTAAATACACAAACCTAGACAAAGATAAAATGACAGACAAGACTAGACAGACATTACTAGACGGACAAGATGAGAGAGAAAAGATTAGATAGACGAAATAAACAAACCTAAAGGGACCAAAATAGACAGAGAAGGCAAGACGGGCTAGATTAGAAGACAAGAATAGACAGGACTAGAAAGACGAAAAATAAAAAAACGACTATAAGACAAGACAGATAAGATTAGACAGAAAAACTAGCCAGGCAATACTAGATAGCCAAGACTAGATACACAAAACTAGACAGACATGAATAGACAGAGGAGACTAGAAAACAAGACTAAACAAATAAGACTAGACACATAAGGCTAAACAAACACGGCTAGACATACAAGACTTATTTTGTTTTTGCACGTGCTGGAGGTGAAAATCTGCAAACAGACACCACCCGACCCGTGCCGAGTGGTAGTGTGGGGCTGCTCCCCGAAAGGGGCGACCCACAAAAAAAAAACCACCATTCAGTCGCGCCAACCAGAACCGGAGAGAACGTGATGGAATCCAAAATTTGACATAACTTCATCACGTTCCTCCCCCTTTCATGTCAAAAACATTCATCCGCATTCACTCGTTGTGCCGCGCGCGCGTAGCAAACCCTCGTCCCGCCTTACGCTCGTCCCTTTCATCCTTCTCGAATAAATATACATACACTAGAAAAATACACACAAAATATACACTCGAAGATGATATGCTCCGCAGTGTCCTCAGTCGCTCCACAATATCCACAGTGCGCCTCAACCAGTTTCCCATGCGCACCAGGTAAGACCCAAATATCCATGCCCCGTAGGCGCCTGGGTGTGGTAATAATTCACCTCCCCGTGCCCATGGTTGACCCATTAATCGATAGTCGGAATCAGTTGCCTGGTCCAGGTTCCCTTTTCCAACCCCTCCCATAGCTCTTGCCATACACACATTGTTTTTTCCCTTTCAGTTCTAGGGTCATTACCTCCCCAAACTCTCACCCTTTCATGCGCCAGAAGGTCTAACGGGATAACTCCAGCAACGACAGCCACGGCGTCGCCAGAAACAGTCCTGTATGCGCTGCACACACGCAGCAGCATACACATTTGCACTCTCATCAGTCTCGCTCTATAACATTCAATCCTGAACGCATTTATCCATGTCGGCAACCCATACAGTAGAATGGACCGCACGACGACATTCATAATCCTCCTATGTAAGAGGGCTAGCGGCCCTCCTATGTAGGGCATCAGCCGTCCAAGGGCTCTCACACATGCCGCAGCGTTGCTCACCACACGGGTGACCTGATTGGACACCCTGAGATTTCGCTGAAGCTCTGCCCCAAGGTATCTTACAGATTCCCGAGCCGGTACGTCAACTGTCCCCATTCGCACGGGTAATTCACGCAGCTTTCTTCTCCCAATTAGCAGGACCGCCTCGGTTTTGTGGGCAGCCGGAGAAAGCCCTTTTTCCCCCATCCACCGATCAATCCTATCAATTGCCTCATTCATTATCGCTTTCAGACTTCCTTTCGTCTGCGTACCCAAGTCATCAGCGTACCCAAGTGTCCACAGTTATCCCCTTTCTCTCCTGCAACCAACAGGAGTACATCCTAGAGACATGCAAGACTAGGCAGACATGACTAGAAAGACGGAATAGGCCAAAAATATTAGACAGAGAAAACTAGACAGGCAAGATCAGATACATAAAACTGACATAATTAAAGAATCAATACTTGACAAACAAGACTAAACAGACAATACTAGACAGAAAAAATAGACTAGATAGACAAGACCGACCATACTATAGTAAAAAGGGTAGACAGTCAATATTAGAGTGACAAGACTAGGCAGACGAGGCTTTACAGTGAAGACTAAGTAGACAATACAGCTAAGACCACACACAAAAACCTAGTTAATTAAGACTATATAGACAAGACTTTAGTCTTGTCAGAGAGACAAAACAGAATAGAGAAAACTATATAGACACGAAGATACAACGCACGTTATAATAGAAAAGACAAACGAGACTAGACAGACATAATTAGATAGACATAACTTAACATATAATGCTAGAAAGACAAGATTGGATAGAAAAGGCAATGAAAATTAGACATACGGGACTAGACAGATAAGACTAGACAGACATCACTAGACAAGCCGGGCTAACAATAAGTAAGAATAAATAATTAGAGCTGGACTGAATATTTGAGATAAAATTGGAAACTGTAAGATAAAGACAAATATGCTTATTGTTATTATAGAGAAAAGAAACTAGGAACAAGCTAGTGACTGGATACTAGTTAAACTTATGCGAACATGTATTGCTGTTATTTCCGTTATTATTGTAATATATTTTTATTATTAATTAGAAAGATATTGAAATAAACTGAGGCCAAAATTAAACTCCGCTTAGAACAGAATAATAATAGCAGCCGGTTATAAATGGTAGAAAAAGAATTTCTCGAATACTAATTGCGGTTTCATTATAATCTTCCTTATCTAAATGAGGTTTTATTTCAACTCATGTGTCATTCATACTGTATACCACTTTATTGTTTTAATTAAAGATATTGCGATACTAACGCTTTATTTAATATATAAATTTAAACCGCAGAATATCTTTTCATTCACATAATCGACATATATGAGATATATTGATAACAAGTAAGTTGTTTTGATGAATTTTGTTAATTCGTTTGTAGTGTATTTTTATCTTTTCGGTTGTAGTCTAAAATGGTGAATCCGCCAGGTCTATAGGCCAGTCATACCCATCAACTTGAATTATTTAGTGTAGTGGTAAAATGAAATGTTTGAACTTATGTGTTGAATTGTGTTAGGATTAATGTTTATAATAAGATATTAGGTGTTGAAAAAGATATTTGGTTATATAATAAATATGCTTTTCAAATCATGCTGAAATAATCTCAAAAACATAATGAACATAATATACTATAATTACAAATTAATATTTGAAATACTTATAATTAAATTAATGTCTGAATACTTTTATATAAAAGGGAATACTTAAGTAATAACCTCAATAAGATAAATTAATTATTTTATGGTAATCTACTGGTGTGTGGGGGGGACATTGTGTTACACATGGATTTAGAATTCGTGCCCGCAAATAATTACAAAGGATTGTAATAACAAATTCCCTCTGACACTCAAATATCTAATATCAGAAGCGCGAAACCACTCCTGCACACAAATAATGTACGTAAGTAGAGCCAAAATGATAAATTGATTTGTTTTAAATGAAATGCAATAACTAATATGCACAAGCTAACAGAAAACCACTAAATATATTATAACTCAGTATTATTAGATTTATTAAAGCTGTGGTGTATGTTGGAAGACCATGAGATTACTACTTTGCTGGCAGATATACATGTTCTGAAATACCATTTTATTGATTTGGAAATTCATTTTGAAATGCACTTACATTATTTCCAGTTTACATCGCAACGCTTCTCTAATAAAATAGCTAATATGATCTGGTTGGGTAATATATTAATGCCTGTTAATAACATTCAACAATATTGAATATATTATTTATTTAATTTACTAAATATTCTTTCAATATAACGTTAATAATATGTATTACTTATCTTGCTATCACAACATTTATAAGATGCAGGGTATATGTAGTATTTATTTTTTTGATATTTCTTATTATATTATAAATATGACATTACATCCTGGCTTTTTTATATTGATATGAATAATATGAAGTTCATACATATGTGATCTTGTTACAACGCTGTATCTTACAAATACTTCGAAAGAACGGAGCAGAATTCGAAAAGGGTTTTATTCTTCACGACACGATTACGACATAATGTAAACATTTGTGCTTCAAAATATAAATAGTTATTGTTGTATCTGAAAACCATTCCTGTTTTATATAAAAATCATATTGTCCTCATTGAAAACCCCTTTATAATTATATGGATAGTTGCGGCCGTTATTGCATGGTAATCCATACTTACTCTGATTTGAAAAATTCACTCTTTTTACCACTATTTATGTAAAAATATTATATAACTTGTGACGTTATATGAATCTAAACATTTAATACGACTCGAGTTTCAACTGTTGTAGGTCATATTCAAGTGTTAATTTTTTCAAGTTATAATTATTTGTATAAATTTTTAAGGTGAATCTATAAATTCTGATCATAATTTGAAGCAAAATGATTTAAGTATTTAGCTATGTATGAATTTATACTGTGTATGGTTATTAATTTTGTAATGCATACTCTATTTGGGCACTTTTGCTTTTATTCCACAAATTTTTAATACCAATTTCAGCATTCAAGACGTTTATGAAGTACGTAATATAAGCAAGGTAGTCTAATGTTGAAATAGTTATGTTTAACGAATACAGGCGTGTTGTAGCTAATGCTAAAAGTAATGTAGTCTTTATAAAGTTCATTTATGTGGAGTATAATAACCTAGTTTTCATTACCCTCTGCTGTATAAACTAAGTGTGTATTTATGCCGCACATAGTTCCCATTAAATTATGCAAATATTTTCAAGAAAATATTTGTTGCAAAATTTTACGGTTTCCTCTATAAGTACATCACATACTTTCCGTGCATATTTGACAATATTAACACTATTAAATCACAATAAAACACAAATAAAAACTTTTACCCTATTGACAAATATGTATTAGCTACACTGCGTAAAGGACAAAATATTACGATTAAAAGATTGCTAATGGTTATAGTAGAGATAGGTAGGTAAGATTAGAATGACTACAGCAAAAATTGATTTGTAACATATTATAAGAATACGATACTTATAATTTAAAGGTTAAAATAGGTTAAAGGTTAATAAGATAATATACCATAGAATAATGAATACTAGATTAAGACTATTAGATTAACTGTATTATATCGGCAGTAATATTATTTATCTACTGCTAACTGTTATATTAGCTCCTGTATTATAAATTTAGTTATAATAATACATAGAATTGTGTATTCTTACGACCAGATCTATAAAATCTAGATTCGTAGAAAAATAGTTAAACGATTAGATCTGTAAAAGACAGTAATAATTCTTTTGTGGTCATTGTTCTAATTTAAAAATCTGCCATTGTTTTAATTGTAAATTTACAATAATGGAAATGTTTACTATGAAATTTAAATTGTAAGTGGAATTTATATTTTGACAATTAAAAGTTCCTGTGTTGTGGATGTTGCTCTTCATCCCATAGTTTCGTCGCATTTTTATTGACACTATCTAACATGGGGTTTGACCCTCCTGGCCCATTGTCTGACATGCGCTTAAAACCCATTTCAGCATGTAGCTGTCTATCAACCTCATTATCAAGGGTGCAATTTTCATGGCGGTGCATTAATGTAGTCCCTAAATCTCTTGTTCTAATCAATTTCCTTTCCTATCTTCTAACGTAAATAGAATTATTGTTTGTCTAGACCTGTCTATGTAGTTTATTTATAGGTTTATAAAAAGTACATTTAGATTTCTGAGTTTGTAGGCAAGTGTAAAACTATATTTCTTTAATTTATGTGTGTATGTCAATAAAATTATTCAATATCAAGTACTGGATGCAATAACAACAAAAATATGCTTTTCGTTATATTTTGTTATATGTTTTTGAAGTTTCTCATAAAATAAACACATTACGCAAAAATCGACGTATCTACATCGTTATAAAATAACTCCGTCTTGAATAGCAATAAGCTCTAAAGAAAAACATTGACTTCTTGGAAACTACTAACTACTTACTTTCCGTGTGGTATAGTACATTTTTTAATTAGTTTATATAAACATTTACAAGTTTACCAATTATTTATGTCACATAGCATATTAATTGTTTAAATTACTAATTGTTTGTGATGAGATATTTAAAAATATTCATACTATTTCTGTGCTAGTTTTCTATGAAATACTATGAATTTAAGTGAAAAAATAAAATAGAACTCCACTATTGGCTGGACCAAATTGGTAGTTAAATCAACTGCGGTTTCGAGCCTTTATTATGTTTTCTTTACACTTCCCCGCATTCCTTCCAAACGATTTTAAAATTACAGAACCCTCGCCCACACCACCACTTCTTCATTAAATATTTGCAATACATTATGTAAAAGGTAATTTTAATAATGCTGGTGGACCACTAACAAATATCAGAGGGCAGTTGCACAACAAACCATATCCAACAACGAAGAGGAACTTGTATTATTATATAGTAGTAGTTACCAAAGTAAATATAAATATATGAACCCGTTTGTGGGGTTCATTTAATTTCCCTGTTCTGAAATATTAATACTTGAGTCCATCAACAAGTCTCGAATAGACTCGTTAACTAGGCAAGACAGGACAAGGCCAGACAAGAGTAGATAAGACAAGACTAGGAAAGCTTAGACAAGAGCAGACAGGACAAGACAAATCCAGATAAACCCAGTCATTAAGTCCAGGCTGCACAGGACAAAACAATACTAGACATGCCCAGATAAAAGCAGATAAGATCAGATATAACCAAAAAATATCAGACAAGACAAATCACAGACAAAACTAAACTAAACAGTACTTGACCAGACTGGTCTGGTCTCGTTTAGTATATATATATATATATATATATATATATATATATATATATATATATATATATTATAATTTAGAATAGATTTGATTGTATCATCCACATCGATTAAAAGATGGTTTAAGCAAACCTTCAAGTAGAACTTTAATATTAATTTAACCTAATCTGGTAATATATAAAACATATATGGCGTAAAATGATGTGATTATGACGAACACAACCTTTCCCATTTCATCCACTTCATTGTAGATCAAGAACATGACCGTTTTAAGATATTGCGCTCTGAGATATCAACTCTTTTCGCTATCGCGTTTTTAACTATTTTTTTTCACGCTTATCTTTTGTTCCTACTCGAACAGTGATTATAAAACATCGATTATAAAACATGCAATTATGTGGAATGTTTTCAGATCTGTTCCTTTCAAAAGCTACAAAATGTTTTACAAATAATTCGTAATTTATAGGTAATTCATTGGTAATTTAAAGGTAACTGTTCTGTTAATCTATTCCAACGTCCTAATTGCTATATTATTTTAGCAAAAGTAATGTTAACACAAATTGAATAAATATATAAGTGATGGCAGTAATCAATAATTCCTTGGCGTACTTAAAACGAAAATGCCATGTTTTTTTTTATTAACACAGAAATCCCTTTTGGGTCCTCCGAGATCGGAGATATCGATTTCCTAAAGAGCATCTATATAAGATTGCACTTATCTTGTAAATTACTGAATAAAATCCCAAATTGTTTTAAAACTTTTGACGGGAGTAAAAGATACAGAACTTGCACTCGGGATATCATATCATTTTTCAACATAAATCCAATTTAACTTCGTAAATGCTTAAGTGAAGAGTTAGTAAAGTTAAATATTCATATATATATATATATATATATATATATATATATATATATATATATATATATATATATATATATATAAATATATATATATATATATATATATATATATTTATATGTATATATATATATATATATATATATATATATATATATATATATATGTATATATATATATATATATATTCCTTTAAACTAATAAGAAAACATAATTATTAAAATATACAAAAGGAACCCGTTTGGATGAGAATGGACAAGAGAGAAGATTAACTATTGACTTGAATACAAACGATTGATGACGATCGATCAAGATTATCCTGTCTGGTAACGTTTTATCTCGTCGGGCCTCGTCTTAAATAGTGTTGTCTAGACTTGTCTGGTCTTGTCTGGTGCTGTCTAGTCAAAACAACAAGATTGATGACGATTGATCAAGTCTTGCCTAGTCTTCTCTGGTTTTATCTAGACTTGTCTGGTTCTGTCTGGATCCGTATCTGTGGTCCTGCATGGTAACGTTTGATCTCATCTTATCTAGTGTTGTCTGTCTTGTATGGTATTGTTTGGTCTTGTTTGGTCTTGTCAGCTCTTGTCGGGTCTTGTCTGGTATTGTTTGGTCTTGTCTGGTTTTGTATGGTGCTGTCTGATTTTGTCTTGACTTGTTATGTGTTCTCTTGTGTTATTTTTTTTTTTGCTGGTATTGTTTAGTCTGGTTGTGTCTGGCCATGTCTGTTCTTGTATATAGTCTAGTCTTTTTAATTCTCTTTTTCATCTTCTTAATTTTGTTTCGCCTTGTTTAGTCTTTTATCCTTAGTCTTGTCTCTTTACTTTATTAATAATATTATCTATATATGCGATGTTTCATACAATCACTTAAAAGCTGTAGAAGCAAATTAAAGGCTATTAAACAAACATTTTACGTCATATAAAAGCAATAGTAGTTGTGTGAAATTTGACTACATCTGTATATACTTGGAGACTTCCTAAACTAAAGTTGGCAAATCAATATGTGCTTTAGTAGTGAATGAATTGAAGACTTGGCTTCAGTTGAAACAGGCTATCCTGTTTAATTACAAGATTTAAACCTTCCCGAATTAATTTGTTAAGTGTACTAAGTTACTTTAGGTTAATAATGTACGTTTGTCTAATTCTGATCTTATATTAACAGCTCAAAACTATACGGATAACTGTATAAAAGTTTCACAAGCAATAAATAATAACATGATTGCTAATTAAGTACAATAAAATTGTATCATGTTCAGTAATATAATATGTTTAATTATATCCGATAATTACAGTTATGTGCAGAAACAAGAAATAACTGTGTTCGATGTTGAATAATATTCATGTGAACAAAATATTTTTTTCAGGAAGCTCTAATAGATACATTGTGTTTAATATAGCGTCTACTCATTGTGTTTTATGAAGGAAATTTGGACGAAAAAATATATTTATATGCCTAACCAAATATTTGAAATGTTAATTCTTACGTGTTAATAACGCTTACAATTGAAGTAAATCGGAAGGTAGCAATAGATGTGTTTTAGAACATAACTCAGAGGATTTATAATGTAATGAATGGTTGGACCCAAATATAAACATTACTTACAGACAAATATGTACTGTAAATCTCGGAACATTGTGCGAATTACGCTAGATCAACAAAATAAGCTTCTTTTAACCATCAAGCCGACTTTCTTTTCGTGCAAACCCGATTCCGTACAAAAAGAAACTAAATTCCATCAACAGTAAACAAAATTACAAACAAAGAATTCTCTATTACTGGCTTGTGTTATACACATTTTAAATGAGCAGGTATTTTTTATTCTTCTCCTTTACATTGTTCGTTTATTCTATTCATCCACTGTTTTTCGTTTTTTTTTTTTCCTTTTCAAGATCACATCTACGTAGTATCTTTCCATTTTTTCTTTTTTATCCTGTATCCATACATACGACACACATTTGCATAACAAAGCACATATCACACTTTTCAGTTTTGCTTTCTACAACCATTTTAATAATTTCTTTTTTTTTTCAAAAAGTTTTGTGTATACACCTATATACCGTATAGACCTATGTACCTGTATAATAATGTAATTTTTAATTTAAATTAATTAAAAGAATCCTTAAAATCAGATAGAACTGTGAAAATTGATAATATTTATCAACCAAACAAGAATTATTTGTTGGAATCACACAATGGAATTTAATTGCAGATAATTGTAAGCCAAATAAGCATATCGATTATTCAAAAATATCAAAATTATCGATTTATCGAACTTTTTTTGCAACAATTCTATGATCATAGCAGTATAACATGTGACTCCATCTTGTTGCCATCCAAAATATAGAGTGGAAAATTAGAAAACACTGGAGAAGACCAGAAAAAGACCAGCTTTGTCTAGTTTTGTATAGTCTAGTTTTGCATAATCTTGCCTACTCTTCTTTAGTTTTCTGTGGTCTTGTTTCATCTGTATTGTTCTTTTCTCTATTGGTTCTTTTGTCTGGTCATCTTTGATACTGTATGGGTTTTTCTGGTAGTGTTTAGTATTCTCTGGTCTTTTCTTGTCTTGTCTATTTTTTTTATTGTGATTTTGGGGGAATCTCTCACTTTCCCACTTTCACCCAGAAAAACCTTTCCCACTTGGCTTGTATGCACCAGCCCGGTATCACATATTTCGCATCTGTGTACAGCCGTTACGATTAGTGCCGTCCTGGTTGAAAATGCCTCTGCCTCGGCGTGGAATCGAACCCCGATCTCTAGCTTGTCAGACGTGTAGGTTGTGCACTACACTACCGAGGAAGATTGTCTGGTCCTATCTGTTTAGTATTGTCTGTCTGGTCTATCTTCTAGTTTTGTTTGTTTAGACTTCTCTGTCTTGTCGTCTTCCTCTAGTCTAGTCTGGCTAGTCTTGCCTGTCAAGTCTCTTGTGTCTGGTCGTCTCTGGCTGGTCTTGTGTGTCTGACCTTCTGTGTCTGCTCGTGTCTCTCGGACCTTGTCTCTCTGCACGTGTCTCTGTGGTCTATATCTGTCTGGTCTTGGCTGTTTAGTCTTATCTGCCCAGTCTTGTTTATCTAGTCTTGGCTTGTATAAATTGTCAAAGTATACAAGAAAACAAGTACTTGTACTAATTATACGTATACATAACTATAGAAAACCTCTTAATATTTTGCATGTTTGTATTTTAATATATTGTTTTGTAATAATGTTTTACTCTTTACTATTTTAGAAAGAATTTCTTGGAATATTTTTGTATTCAAATTGTCGAATAATTCTTTAGGAAAAGTTTTTGAATTGCTAAAGTAAAAAGCGCCACGACGTGTAATGTTACGCAAACTCGACGTCCTCTTAACACACAATGCATCTTAACGCCCTTACGTCATGTGATAGTGCTGAACCGGTATCCCGTTACGAGGACGCTTAAAACTCGCCCGACCTCATCCCTTCACCTGTATGTTATTGAAACTTGACAGTACGTGGGTGGGGTGGAACGCCCTTTTATATTACCCCATCGCCTATTGGAACAACATTCCAACAGACATATTACGTACCTTTTCCCTTCTTTTCGCTTTTACACAACAATTAATACTAGCAAGAAACAACTTCGTCGGTGGGTTAAATTGCCGAACCATTAGTTTCTATCGGAGGCTCTATATTAAATTGGAAAACAATTTTCCTTATATATTTTAGTTATATTATATTTATTGCGATTATTTAATAATACAAGAATTAAAAAAATAGACCAAATTAATTAGCAGTATTAAATTATATAATTATAGTTGAGTCTAGAAAGTTATTTTTGTATATATTAAATGATTAAATGCTAAATGAGTGATAGCAGAGTTTGTCTAGTTGGAATATTTATTTATATTCTCCTATGGCCACGTCAAAAAATAAAATTTTGGAAAGAGTTAAAAATCAAAACCTCAGACTAATGATACTAACTTGCAAGACAGTTGAAAAATGAAATATCTGTACTAAAATTTATTTTGTGGGCAGAAATTTTTAGGTATCTATCCAAAATCTTGAAAGTGAATCTCAAAGAAATGTTGTTAAACGAGAATCAATTAAAATATAATTTATTTAGGTTTACCAATTTCTTCTTTCAAAATACAAATTTCTGATTTTAAAGTTCATTTGCTTTCTTTTTGAGAAATAAATCCTAAAATGACTGGAAAGTATTCTTGTACGTGATTAAAAGGATGAAATTGAAATTTAATTGATTCCGTTGGTCTATACGGACACTTATGTGTAGTGTCAGTGGTGTAGCAGTTCAGCATTTAATACAGTATTAACGAAAACATCTTCGTTTCAATAACTCATATGCATACATACATGCATATTTAGGAGTGATTTTGGATTTGCATAATTTTACAAGTGCAGAAATAGAAATAAAGGCTGCAACTTAAATAAAATTAACATTGTATTTAGAATACACTGTTATTTTTGTTTTCATTTTTTATAAAATAAAATAAAAATATTTTATATAATAATATTTTATTACATCTATACCTAACAATTATGTTAACTAATTTTAAAGCTAAATCAAGGAAGAAGAAGAACTGGTTTTCAACCCAACAATTGCTTGGTGAATACCATATTGACCCTGTAGCTATAGCTATAAAATGTAGCAGGGAGATTAGGAGATGATGGAGAAATTGTCAGAGTGAAGAAAACGATGAATATATCTTCAGATCGCTACCTCTCAAACTAAAATGAATTTCATACCTGGCAGTATGGTAAAATCAACTAAGCCCCAAAGAATGAACAGAATTGTGCATTATTGAAAAGAGAGATGAGTTTAAATGTAAAATTATTAACATGTTACATGTAAATGTAAAACTGCACGGACAACTTGGAATGATGTTACACAAAACATAGTTAAAACTGCCGTAAAGACGCATGTGAAAGAAAGCATGCGTGGTGAACTGAAAAGTGTTAACACGCAATTACAGAGAAGCTCGCAAAATGGAAAATGTGGAATTCTATCAAAACTTCAAAGCACACATAATATCAAGATTGTCAACGAAGTAAATGTAGGTGGAGAAATATGAACGAACAGATTTGAGAAATGGCAAACTATTTCCAGAACAACAGGGAAAGCTGTAAAATACTAGCCGAATACTTTTTTTATTTATGGTTTGGGGGCAGCTCTACCAGCCTGTGTGTGATGCTCTCACTCACTAAGCCCCTACTTCCACTTGGCTTAAAGAAGTACGCCACCCCGGTATCGCTTGCGCATTTCTTCAGGGTGAGGAGCCCAGACGGTTTTTTTGCCGCCCTAGTTGTTCGGGAATCTAGCTATATAGTATTGGCTCTATAGTTTTGGTATTCCTTTTTGTAGTTGATTTTTGTCCGTTCGTCTTGTTCTTTTTGCGTCAGGATGTCACGTATCATTGTCTCCGTGTATATCCAGTCCTCTGGTGATCTCAGCATCGCTTCTACCAGTGTTTGCACCTCTAGGATGAGGCCTGTCTACTCCTTCCATCTGTCCCTCTCGGATATCCACCTACTGCATTCAAATACAGTATGAAGTGCACTGTCCACGTCGCCGCAGTCACTTGCCCTGCACATTGCGTCACTTGCCCTGCCAAAACTATGTAGATACTCCCTGAAGCATCGGTGGCCGCTGAGGGCCTGTGTTAGATGGTAAGTTATCTCACCATGGTTCCGTGTTAGCCAAGGTTTAAGTTTTGGGATCAATAGTTTGGTCTAATGTCCTGTTTTGGACATACTCCATGACTTTTGCCAGTCATGTATTTGCTTATTTGCAATTTTTTGTGTTTCTATCCTATTTGCCCAGTTCCTTGTCGTATATAATTGGACTATCTCGTGGATTTTTCACTCTATCGGGACGATGCCAGTAATCACCAACACAGCTTCCCTGGAGATAGTCCTGTATGCACTGCATACTATGATGGCCATTTTTCTCTTTACAGAGGTGAGTATCTGTTTCATGTACCCCTTTTCAATGGCTCTAGCCAAGACCGGGGTTCCATAGAGAATGCTCGAGTGAACCACAGAGCACAGCAGTCTTCTTTTACTGCTTTTCGGACCGCCGGTGTTAGGCAATAATTTTCCTAGGGCCGATGTAATTTTTAGGGAGGTTTTCTTGAGGTGTGCTTTGAAAAACAGTTTCTGGTCAATAGTGATGCCTAGGTACTTGACTTCTTGTTTCGGTGTGATATCCACTTTTTTAATTTTGAATTTTATAGGTCTTATTTTCCTATTGCCAGTGAGAAGTACAGCTTCTGTTTTTTCAGAGGCTAGCTTAAATCTAGCCATTCATCGACCTGCTTTATGGCGATGTTTGCCTTTCTCATTAGTTCTTCTTCAGTTTTCCCTGTTGCAACTAAAGCTAGGTCATCGACGAATCCTACTATTTCCACCCCCGCGGGGAACTAGCCGAATACTATCAACAGCTATTAAATTGTGGTAAACCAACAAGTTAAACTACTCCACACTAATGCCCGCCATACATGCTACGATCTCCCGGAGAGGTTACATGTGCAGGTTTGCCTGCGCAGGTCAACCGGACGAAATAAACTGCTCAGATCTATCCTCACACAAGTTCCGAGCTTCCCGGTGGACCGTTGTGTGTATGGCGGGCATAATATAACACAAAATCCATACTCTCTACCGCTATATGAAGAAGAAATTAGGAAAACTATCCGCGAGCTCAGAAAGAATACAGCGTCCGGAGAGGATGGCGTTATAGCTCAACTATGGAAGCTTGTGGGCAAAGAATTTATTTGAAAAACAACCAAACTATTTCAAGAGGTTTGGATGGACGAAGTTATCCCGGACAAGTGGCTCTAATTCGCCCGTTACACAAGAAAGGTGGAAGAGCAGAGGTCAGCAACTACATGGTAATTTCCCTTCTATCTGTTATAAAAATTTTACCATGTTAATACTAAGTAGATTATAGCCACAAATCGATTTCATACTTGGCGAATACCAAGAGAGCTTTGGGAGAAACAGATCTTGTATAGAGCTTAATCTTAATCTGAACTTAAAAATGTTATCGAAATACTACAACTCCAGAAAAAAGGACTTATTTGTTTCATTTATCCACTTTCAGAAGGCATGCGACTCAGTAGATCGAGAAACTGTTTTTAACACACTACAAGAAAGCAAGGTAGACAATTCTATTTAACATGGTCTTAGATAAGGTAATGAAAACATTATGGAAGCATAATAAGTCCTGCGCAAAAATTTGAACAGAAGAAACAAAGGTCAAAATCCATTGCCTAGCGTTCGAGGATGATGTGGTCTTCTTAGCGAAATCGGAAAAAATGCTATTGATCAGATCAATTAGAGACAGCAAAGAAAGCAGGTCTTCGGATCTCCTGTGCCAAAACAGAAATTATGACCAATCTAAAGAACTATAGAAAATGTCTCTTAATTCGAATAACGGCAAGGTGAAAGTGACAAGTAAGTTTAAATATCTTGGAATGATGCTACACCATCACCCAGAGAGGAACAGAAAAGCAAACAATAAAACTAAAGAAGCACAAATTTGAACAACTACGTTTCCTCGTCATAAACATATATAATAAGCGAAATCTGTCAATCAATGCAAAACTAAGACACTATTGCACTGTTGTGAGATCTTCTATATTGTACAAAGACTGTTAGTCTCTGCGCTGTGGAAGGCTTGCTCAAAATAGAGACAAAATTACTTCGAACAATATATGGACTACGAATAGTTGACGTACAGTATAGGCTAAGAGCAAATAGGTAAATAAATGAAAGGATAGAAGATCGAGAAATCATGCTCAGGAAATGTAGACTTCAATTGTATGGCAACATGGTACGAATGAGTTAAATAAACAAATATTTGATAAAATTAATAATTATCGTCCCCAAACATTAGCAACAATTTATATCTACATGAAGCAGATCAAAGAGGACCTACAAACTTTTTGGAGAAAAGTACAGAAGGATAATATATGAATTTAAACGTTCTTTGGGTGGAAAACAAACCCCCTAGCGAAGGGAATGAACTGCAAATAGGAGAAGGGATCAGTCCGAAAAAATGAAGAAGTACTGACAAGGAAGATAAAGACAAAACACTGTATGACATCATATTTTCGTGGTCCAAGATTAGTCCAATAAGTCGAGAAATCAACAATTGCCAAAAAGTTGAAACACATACGCAGAGATAATGATTATTTCAAGAATGGATATTCAAATATTTTTATTAAAAAAATGAAATCTATATAAAACGATATCTGCTTTAAAACTGCGGGAACATTTCAAGATATAGCGTATAACACGGAATCCCTGAAGGAGTAATCTACAATCTCTTCACTCCATACATGTCACAATTATAAATATACGCATATTTAAAAAAAAATAAAGTCCAGATTTTAATTTAAACTTAGAACAATAAACTTACAAATGTTTATTTACGTCGGACTAATTTAAGTATATTCCATTACAATGAAAGAATATACTTATAATAACTCATATGAATTGTAGGTCCAATCCCTGTCCAATTTATCAAGCTTTATTATATTTACATATTTTTAATTTGCTATATATGTATTTGATATGTAAATATAATATATATATATATATATATATATATATATATATATATATATATATATATATATATATATATATATTGTATTATATATATAGGACAGTTTTTTTAAATGTTAGAAAGCTGATTTGTTTTTATGACTGCCACTACCAATGAAATGATATAATAATAGCTTTATGAAGCTGATCAAATGTAGTTTGTCCATTCAAATGTTGGTAATCAAATTATACAGTATAGATTAGTTAATATAAATTGCTTGTATATAACAATTTCAAGATAGTCTACAATAATACAAGTCTCATTAGTATTATCAATTTTCACAATTGATCTTTTGGTGAACGTTTGGAGTCCATCGGTTAACTATTAATTGACATTGTTTTTATTGCGGAAGGGAATTATACTTGGTTTATCAGCTATCAAATATTAATTTAGTTAATGTAGATTAATCTAAGTTTGTCAGTATAATTAACTAGGTACCTAATAAATTAACTTACTGATATTAATTTGCGTAATTTAGATTAGCCTCAACTGTCGTCGATTAGAATGAGTTTATCTAATATATCGAAAACCCTTTTTGTCGTTTCTTAAACGTTTCTCAAAACAGCGTTTCTCAAACTATGGGTCGGATCTGTTAATAATGAAAAATAAAATTTTATAAAAATTATTTTTTTAAATTTATTATCATATTTCTGCTATGTTAAATTTCTATAGGTCAAAGTTATTTTTTTAAAAGAAGTAAATTTTGATATTTATACAATTCTGACAAATTTTTGTATTTGGTAAAGTGTTTAGTAATTTGAGAAATGCTAATCTAGCCTATTATAAACTTATTTAACATTTTTTTTTTACTTTTCATTAATTTACTGCGCCGGTATTAATTATGTAATCTGAGATTAGAATGAATCTCTAGATTTACTGTTCAGTTATAAATTTAAATATTTAGGATACTTTTTATTTGTCTCCTTGATTTTTATTAATTTAAGTGGTTTAGACAGTGTTAACAAATACTTATTGAAATTTTATTATCAGTTTAAGAAAAGTGAATTTTGTCGATTTTAATTTTTGAATTTAAAATAATATCTATAAATATTATTAATTAAAAAACCTCGGGGCCATATTTCTTCTATACTGCTATAGTAATTTATGATACAATTGTGCACAAAAGCCTTTCACACACGATTTTTATACGTTATTTTATCTAGGAAGCACGTAGAAAAAAAAGAAACACAATTTATTAGTTAGTTTTATTTACATTGATATTAATATGTAAATTTTCACAATTTGTTAATTTGCTAATATAATAATTTTGGCAATATTTTCATTTAGTTGTTGATGTGTTTCTCGGTACTCAATTCCAAATATATTTTTTTTATGTTTCCTGCAAAGAATCGATGTAACTTTCCGAAACGGTGGAAGATTTCCTCCTCCATGCTCCACGCCGTTTAATTGCAGAAATATCTGCACCCGAGTCTGCCAATAATGAAGCAGATGACCGTCATGAAACGTCTGAAAGATTAAGAAAAGTAGTTTTTGGAGAAGGTATTTTGTCGAATTGGTTAATACCTACTGGCTGTTTTGTACACTAATTATTTTTATAGAAAACGAAAAATAGTTTGTTATTGTTATTATATTAATATGTTATTGTTACTGGTGGTCGTAAGGAAGCAGATTTTAGATAGAATTCCAAGAAACTTGGAATTTTATCCTGGTTGTCCATAACAGTAAAAGTTATCGGCATATTATTTTTGCATTGCTGGATTGTTACTATTAAAGCAGTTGCTGCATCTAGAATATTATCTGTTGTAATCTCTAACAATTCTTGGCGACGACAAGCACCCGAAATTCAAAATGGTGCCACAACATATTTAGTTTATTTTATAAATTTAATTAATAAGATTTTTTTTTATTTTCTTACCTTCATCATTAGAAATTGGTTATTAAGTGCTTCATAGATAAATTTTTCAATTTCTTCTAAAGTAAATATTTTATATTTTTTTTGGGTTTATAATTTTCTGATTTACGAAAGTTTACGTTTTAAGAAAGTATTCAGTTTTGTGAAGTTGCTAATGTCGATCGTCTTATTAATAATAAAATTTGCCTTTTACATTGAATACTGGGTTTTTCCGAGAAATAAGTGATGAAGACATTTTCTGTAAAGCATTTTAGTTTTTTCTACTACACCAATTTCAGAAATCATTATATGTATTCAAATGTAATGTTCTAGATTTGATCGGTAATAAGTTTGTCACGATATGATTTGCAATTTCGGCAATTTCTGGAGGTGCAAGATTCGATTTCTTCGTTATCCGTAATCTAAATTATCAAAAAATCTACAAAAATTATAATTTTGACAAAATAATTCTTAACACATTAAGGTTACAACGTTCAGCGCCTCCTTGTCAAAATTGCTAACTAGCAAAAATGCACAGTGACGGGAACACTATTTCGTCGTTATAATCTTGGTTAACCTAGATTTAATCTAGATTAGATTATGGTTTGGTTAAGTTATATTAGAGTCAGATAAATTTAGACGGTGAGGCCGAAACTTTTGGTTTCAAAATAAGAAAGATGAATTCAATTTTAATATACATCAGAAAATGTATTTTCATGACGACTATGTATTTTGACATGTGTTTTTGTATAAAGTTTAGTCACGTGAGTTGTTGCCATAGTAGCAACAAACAGAAATCGTTTCATAATGAAACTCCATTTGATATACATTGAACTTTTACGCACTTTTTGAATACTTTTGCACACTATTATAATAATGACTTCACTTAAAATAATTTATTAAATAAATTATTGTATGTCAAGGATGTTCACTTTAGTGTGCAAGTAGTTAAATGTTATTTTAAACATTACAAAAAATGCTAAAAGCTTATGAAAAGTGGATTGTTTCTTCGCAATATCGCTTGCAATTTATTTCCAGTTTGATTTGGGGTAGTTTAAAAATCATCGAAAAATACAACATTTTTCGGGTAATTATGGCGTGAAAGCCATTAAATTGAATTTGTAAAAACTTGAAAAAATACAAAGTTATTACAATGTTTTATTAAGTTTTCTTCTTAATTTCTATATTTTTTTTCCTAATTAATCTTTCTTTTGATATTCTTACCACAATCTAAAATTCAAAATATCTAGTTGTGTGCACAAATGTAAGAAAATTAAAAGCTCATGCATGTGGCAACATTTTGAACACATTTGTGTTATAATACAGCCACATTACCTTGGCAATTGCCCAGTGACTGCACTATCCTAGTTCTCTACACATATTCTGCATAATTTACCTCCGTTATTTAATTATCCCTTAGGTCGAGCTACTGATATCGTTGGTGTACATTGTACATACTATATTTCAGATGAACCTGCTTCTATCTGAACCTGTCGTCTTAGCAGCTCCATTTCCACTATTTTTACACATTGATACCTTCTTTGACACAATATCTGCTTCCTTACGTGACAAACTAACCAGATTAATTAAAGTTATTCCTTTCAGTTGCTTATTATGTGCACCACTGTGCATTAAATCCATATAATCCTTAACATTTTTGTCACAATTTCTCGTCCTACCTATTGTACCCAAATTTGGCAACTCATTTTATCGCCTGATAAAATATTTTAGCCTTATATTTTTTTCATGAAACAATATATTCTGAGGCTAATAAATAATAGCCAATCATTTATTTGTTTCTTGCCCTATCCAGCTTTCAAGATATTCTTGAAAAAAAATGCTCCACTCTTTGTAAAATATTTCTTATTACGGAATTTAAATGGTTATTTCTATTTCTGGCACATTTAACAAACCTAGAAATGAAAAATTTCAATTTATGAGATTGTCCGTTTTATAAGTGCATTGCACATAAGCACATTGCCAGAACGAATATTGACGAATAAAATGTTTATAAAAACTTATTTTTCTCTGTAAAATCTCTAATTAAACTTTCAATTTTGCATATTAAAAGAAATAATTCAAGACTTGCAGAATCCACGAAAAATCCATAGCTTTATTAGATTTCTGATCCATTTGCGAAATTTACTTGAAATAGACCTTTTTACGGTTAGTTAAGCGCATGTGCATCCGCCAAGCTTGAAAGGCGGGGATATGAAAGTTTCGGGCTCATATACAGTTATACGTCAAAAAGTTCGGGCAATTTTGACGTATAACATGGCAAAAATTGACGCATGCGCACAAAAAAAATTCAACTATGAGAAGGTCGGTTTGTCGTACCTGGTGTTACTTTTCACCATGGTCTTCATCCAAAAATTAATTGGGAAACATATACAGGTATCTCCGGACTTAAGAACTCAAATTTCTAAAATATAACTACGTTTAACCGCTTTGTCGATATCTTTTCGAGTCGGTATCTATTCATCTTCCCCACTATTGAAAAATATTGTATGTAATTTTGAACACATTTTGTAATTTTGAATTTTAGTTTCTATACTTGACACGTTGTGTGAAAGTAGATTTTTTATTCTTGTTCGTCATGTGGCTTATTATGGGTAATAAAAGAAAAAGTGAAAGTGTGGGTTATGTAAATAAAAAGAAGCGAAAAGTTTTCGGTTTAGAACAAACAGCTCACGATTCTTAAAGAAAATGAAAAGATAAAAAACCGACTAATATAGCAAAAATACTATCCCCAAATCAACTGTTTGTGCAATTCTTAAAGATAATGTGCGTGTTCGAGAAACAGTAAAAAATGCATTCTCTATAACGTGGACTTATTTTTGAGATGGAAAAACTATTGACAATTTGAATAGAACTTCAATTATAAGTTTTTTGGCTATTCAAACAAAAGCTTTGAGTATTTTTGAAGACTTGAAGAAATGAAAAACAACTAAAGTGACCAAGTTTTGTAGCCAGTAATGGTTGGTTTGATCGACTTAAAACCTGAACAAAATTGTAGAAGAAGGATTTTTGTCAAAATAAATATGGAATGTCGACGAGACTGGTCTTTACTGGTACAAAATGCCAGACCGATCGTTCATACAGAAAAACCTAAAACTATGGTAGCTTTGAAAGCATGTAAAGAAAGAAGACTCTTCTATTAGGAAATGCATGTGGACATAAGATTAAACCCATACTTGTGCACAGCTCAGAAAATCCAAGGTCTTTTAGAAACGTTATAAAATCAGAACTATGTTGTATATTGTAAAATCAGAACCAATTTACAATCGATCAAACAAAAAAATCTTGTATAACATCGGCACTATTTGAAGATTGGTGCTTGAACTGTAGCAATCTAGAAGTTCATTCCTTTTGCTCATAAAACAACACCAGGTCACCCTCAATATTGAGGTGATCTAAATCTCGACTTTAGCTTTGTATTTTTACTGCCCAACATAACTACAATTCTTCAACCTGTGTTGACAATTTTTGTCCCCTACAATTCTTCAACCATCAATGTGTTATAGCAACAATCAAAGCACATTATTTGCGCAAAACCTTTATAAATGCTATAGCTGCTACAAAAAATAACCTACATACTTTACGACATTTCTGGAAAGAATATAACGTCCTGGATGGCATCAAGAATGTAGCAGCTGCATGGTTTAAATTTAGAAGTGGGCATAGAAGACATCCACCATTAGTTGAATCCATAGAGGAGGACTTAACTAATGAAGATCTCATGGATCTGGAATTACAAAGAATAAATGGCGATAATCTAAAAAGGGAGAGATAAATAAGTAGAAGTAGCAACAAAATTCATACTTGCTGCAGTAATTCGCCAAAATTAACGAAATGCTTCAAAATATGGATCCCGAAGATGACAGGTTTTCTAAAGTGAACTAAAAGCCCTAACTTGTTACAAGGAGATATATAGAGATAATAGAGATAATTAGAAAAATTGATAATTACTTTGATAAAATTTGTTTCTTTTGTCGTTTTTCTCTTAAAGAATGACAGCGAAAGAGGAAGACAAAGTGTGGTAAGATAAGTATATTATGGGATTTTTAAAATTCCCCCGACTTACGAACAAATTCGACTTATGAAGAACCCTTTGGAAGGGAAATAAATTGTAAGTCGAGGAATACGTGTACAGGTTTTCAAAAAAGCGTAAAAACTCGAAAATTTCCTAGGGTAGGGATGCTCAAACGATAGATCGCGAAAGGTTTTTAAGTCGATCGCGTTAATCAACCAGCTAGACACAAGCTTACGTTGTTTCATATAAATATCATAAGTAAATAATTACACAACGTACACAACATTTTTGCCAAGTTGGTTAGACTTCCTTATGCGAGTCTTCGTTTTCTGAAATAAAAATAATTAAATTTAAATATCGTAATTCGCTCAATTCATGCTTGTTTTGGCAATCAGTAATTACCTACCAATTTTTCAATATTATACAGAGGGCATGCAGTGCCATTGATCGATGTCAAAAGAATATTATATTAAAGAAAGAGTTCAATAACCGCGATTTTTCGGCACGCGTCCATATTTAGAGAACGACCAGCGTAGGAATTTTCTAGTGGAAACGTGTGAAAAACGCCTTATGAACGAGTTATCTATACTACTTTTTTTTGCGCCCTTTATGCCATTTCTAAATAAAAAAATCGCCGATACATATTGAGAAAATTGTACCGCACTTGGAGAGCCATTAATAAACCCATATGAGTGCTCTGATGACTACATTATAGACGCAAAATAGAAAAAAGTTTATTATAGAAAACTTACTATTTCAATTATAATATTTATTTATATTTGACAATGTTTACAATTAATCTTCTCCTTAATACACATATATATATATATATATATATATATATATATATATATATATATATATATATATATATATATTTATATAAATATATATATATATATATATATATATATATGTGTATATATATGTGTGTGTGTGTGTGTGTATGTAGATCGACGATTGTATAAATCTCAACGCCCCTTTCGAAGAAGTTCGATTCTTACGGGTTTTGATTGCTACCTCGATAATTTTTTATCACAGCTTCTTATCATAGGAAGTTTGAAGCTTGTAAAAAGTTGATAAGAATCGTCATAAAAAATGTATGTATAAACGTTCCTAAACGGGAAAGCTAATTTGGCGAGATCTCATACTGAAATATACACATTTGTCGACGTATCCAAAAGTCAATATTTAATAATGGTTGAAGATATTAACAATATTCCATAAAATGGATTAGCGGATAGTTTTCAGGATATAATTATTTTCGTTTAAATTTCCATGGATATTCTACAGAAATTTTATTATTTTCTAAAGTCTCTCTACTCGACTGACAAAATCTCATGAAATTTCGATTTTGTCATTTTCAACGGAGGTCATATTAAAGGGAATATATATTTTTTTTTACAAATTGCTGAAAATATATTTGCAAACTGCAGAATTATATCTTTTGAGTAACACTTATAAACCGTACTACAGCTTTTGGAAAAGATAATATCCTGGCATTTTCTACTGATTTCTCAACGAGATAACTGTCAAATCATAATATTAGAAACTAGATCTTCATAAAATAAACATTCTAAGGCCTTCTTGTAAAGCATCCAGTATCGAAATAGGCGATATCTTCTGTAAAGACAATAATTCATTCAAGGATCCAAAGGCGATTTTTAACATTTCAGACATTTTTTTGCATTATTATATTATTGGTCCTTAAGAAGAACCAAATCGCAATGTTTGTTTGGTATATAGAATCAAAAATACAAACAAGTTACATGATAGTGCGTCAGCTCATTTAAGTAATGTTGTTATTATGTAAGTGCTGAATATCCTCAGTTGGTGAATTGAGCATAATGGAGCTATAAGTTAGAGTGGAGTTATATGTATAAGTTGGCTGAGACTGCTCGATTTAACACCTTTTCTTTTTTCTTTTCGAAATACGCATTCTCTGCAAAAAGAAAAAAAAAACAGTTTAATGATATTAGGTAAGTATGCATGTCTCCGGCAAACCTGTCTCCGGCATTTCTAAACAGGTTACAAGAAAATTTGTTTTAAGGTGCTTGTATTAAGATGAATTTAAACAATTCTTACATTAATATTATTCAATAAACTAGTAATTGTTAAAATTAAATTGTTATTGATTAAAATAATATTTTGGTTTTCACATTTAGCTTAGTAGTCTTATTGCAATTATTATTATTATTTATCCCGTAAATTATTACGTATTTTCTCTTTTTTTTGTAACAAATTTTATTCTCAAACATTCGATATGCAATTATTCTAGTCAAACCATAAAATTAAAATTGATATATTGATAATCGATTCAGTTCATCTTTTATAATCCCGTGAATTTTGCAAGTCTATTTACCTTACACCGTGTATTGTGTTTGTTATTTTGTAAAGAGTTACTCTGAATTGAAAAAATAACCATGTTTTTAACATTAATTTGGTAAAACTATTATATAACCTGTGATGTTATATAAATATAAATCTTATTACGGCTCGAGTTTCGACTATTGAAGCTAATTTTTGTCAACAGTTGTCAAGTGGTCAGTTTTACATGAAAATGACCTTCAAGAGTATATAACTATAACTTCACAAATTATATAATATGTTTACAAAATTGGTGGTAAAAATATAGTAACGTTTTAAATGCAGAGTAAGGATGAATTGCCTTATAGCAGGCATGTCAAACACTCGCCCCGCGGGCCGCATGCGGCCCGACAAAACAGAGATTGTGGCCCGCCGAGACATTTCAAAATATTTTATGTAAACGACGGAAGTAATATGTCCAGCAAACAAAGTTGATGAAATAGCCGAGATTTTGAGAAATCAGCATAACTAAATAATATCAACAATTCAAGCCTACTCTGTTGAAATTAATGAAAGTACAGATATTCGATATATCGGTGAGCTGGCCAACTTTTGGAAGTCATTCCTATGCATAATACAACTACTGGAGCTGATATTTTTGTTGCGCTTATGGAAGTTTTGAAGAAGCATAAGTTTTACCATTGGAAAAGTTGGTGCACCTGCAACTGATGGTGCACCTACCATTACCGGTATTTCGAAAGGGATTTTTGGGAGATTAAAAGAAGTATGTAAACACCGTGGTGATAATATTTTGAATATTTTCGTGGTATTATTCACCAGCTAGTCACCAAAATTATATTCGAGTACGTGGGCTTAATCATTGTCAATTTGTTTTTTTTTTAAGATATAGAATGTGAATACACCGATCTACCATATTATATGGAAGTGCGATGGCATTCCAGTCATAAAGTGTTATAACAATTCTTTAAATTGCTGGACGAAATCATAATTTTCTTTGAAACAAAAAATTATGAATGTGCTGAATTAAAAGATGGACAATGTATAAAGGACTTAGCTTCCTCCGTTGATATTACAAGTTATCTTAATAAACTTAATCTTAAACTTCAAGGAAAAAATCTTGTTGTTACAACGCTATTAGATAATAATAACGCTTTCAAACAAAAATTATTAGCAAAAAAAAAACAATAGAAGGAATAATTTAATTTTGGGGTGAAACCAAACTATACAATATACCAACTTATTAAAGCAGAATATAGCTTGAATATATAAATATATTTAAGCTTTCCGTAGCTCTATAATATTATTAAGTCTTTTTAAGACTGCAAGACAAATCTCATGCAGACACACAACAGATATTTGTATGCTATTTACTAGCCCTCAGTCCGCTTGCGTGGTACTAAACAAGAACTAGATAAATAACATTCGAAACGCGTCTGCAGATGTCTATTCACTTGGGTTAAATAGAAAGATGTGATCTTAAAAAACTATGTTATTTATCTGGTTCTTGTTTAGTGTCACGAAAGTGAACTGAGGACTTATATAAATAGAATACAAATGTCTGTTGCGTTTAAACATGAGATTTATTTTGTAGTTTTAAAAGACTTAATAATATTATAGAGCTACGGAAAGGTTGAATATATTTATATATTCAAGCTATATTCCGCTTTAATAAGTTGGTAAATAGAAACTTATTTCACTTTGAAAGATGATAATATCAATTGCTTAAATCACCTAAGTTAAAATTTTTAATTAATATAAGATATGCTCTGCCTTATAGTAACGGTCGCAACCATACTTTTCATATAAATGGTTAGTATTAAAGTTACTACGATAATTAAGAATTATTACCATAATTATCATGACACTAATATTTATCATAATTTTGTTAAAAAAACACCTACATAAATAAATATGTTTGCAACCAATTTAATGAAAATATAACTATTTCTATGTTTTGTATTAATAGTTTTACACTCTAGTACAACAAATTAATAATATTATGTTTGATAACAATAATGAAGTTAATTTAATATTATTAAAAGTTACTGAGTATTTTTCAATTTCAAAAAACTAAATAAAAAATCCAGGCGTACATTAAAATAAATAATTATTTACCGAAACGATTTTGTATGTTTGCAGTATGCAAATAATATCTAGTCGAAATTGAAAGGGTTTAATTAAACATGGTATATGTGTACAATTAAATATGTTAGATGTAGAGTTGATCTGAACTGTTTAAACTAATAAATGTTTATATATTACTTCAAACACGGAATAGGCGGACTTTGAATTTATGGTAGAACTAGGAAACGCCAGCCTCCAGCTTTTACTGTATTTGTATGTGTGTATCTTTGCGGTATGTTTGATATTCTTCCCTGCGGCTAAATAAACGCTCGAGTTGGCGATACAGGTGTTTTTCATAAGGTATTGATTTGTCTATCTTATAAAAAGTTGGAAATGGTTTGTTTTTCCTTTCAAAATAGTGAATTATATGAATGTAAAAATATCAAATATTTGTCCATTTTTAAAGTATTGCAATATTTCTTCAGAATATTTTATATATCTGATTCCATCAGGCTTCTTTGATAGTAGCATTTGTCCGTAATATGGTTTTAACACTTGTTTTTAATTCCTCTAATTAATTTGTTCTCCATTTTATTATGTTTAATAGAATAATAAAAATAATAATGATGTTTATTGTAACATACAAAAATGGTACAAAAGTCTAATGACCTCGGGGTCTTTCTGCCAGGGATAATATTATGTTTACTGTCTATATTTTGTATAAATAATCTTTCAGAATTCCCATTTAGCTTTGTTTTGGGTAATTCTATCTACTTCTTGCTTCTATTTAATAATACTTTAATGAAAGGGATGGTTGCGACCCATACTACGTGTATATCCATACTTGAATTGAAAAATTCACTATGTGTTAACCACTAATTTTTGGGAAGATGTAACTTGTGAAGTTATATATAATTTCACATGTTTACGAGTTTCGACTGTTGAAGGACATTTTCAAGTGGATTACAAATTGATGAGATTACATTTATTCCAAGAGTTTTGGCGGGGAGGGGAAGTTTAGTTAGGACTTATCTGGAAACTATGGCATTAGATTAAAAAGTTGAGAATAGATAAACTAGATTTGTTCGTTAAGGAGATTAACTGATGGATTACGGCTTTGTTTAAGAATTTCTGACTCCAGGAAATTAAGCTTCGGGCCTTTGTTGCAAGATTATCTATTTCAGGGAAATTATTATTACATTTTACACAATGGTTATAGTTACTAGTATAATTAAGAATTATTGTCATTGAACTTGTGGTTTTTTCAGGATGATAGGCTCAAAAATGTTCTGAAAAACGAGTTGATATACTTCGTCCTGTCTGACCTACGTACACGCAATTGCATTCCGAGCAATGAATCTTATATAAGCCGGGTTTTGAGGGGGTCTATTTTGTCTTTAGCATTAAATAATATATGGGAAAGTTTTTGGGAAGGTTTAAATGCTGCTTGTAAAATTTGTTTTCGCGAGACGTTTGCTATTTTTTCGCTTGTTTTTCCCAAATTTGTCAAAGATTTGAAAGATTTATCTGAATTTGTCATTTTCGGGTATATTTGAGTCTTTTTGTTTATTAAATTTTCCATGAGTGTTGTTTGTGCATAGTGTTTAGATTTGTAATTTTTTAAGAACAGTCGGACGCCACCAACGCCACCAGTCGGACATTTTTGGGACTCAAGTGAATACGAAAATGTAAGAGGGAGAGAGCAGCATGGATCGGCTGAACAGAAACACACGTATTCTGAACCGTCAAAAAACATAACTGCTGTGTTTAACATTATAACCAATTAAAATAAATAAATAGTTAATCAAAATTAGTAACAAATAGAAGCAAGCAACAAGTGTAATTGGAAAGCCATTCTCTGTGGCATTTGCCATGATAGTGCCTAATTGTTTTGTTCTTTTGTCCGCAGTAAGAGAGATGGAGAAGGCTCGATATATCATTGAATAAAGAGCAGCTAATTTATGCCATTTTGTTTGATTTGACGTTAAGGGAGCAGTTGACAGTAGTCGATTTTCTATACATATCAAATTCAATTTGGTTGTTTTTATGATATAAATTTCGGTCCAAAAAGTTTATTTTGTTGTAATTTTCTGTGAATTTAATTTTCGTATGAATGTTTTTGATAAAATTTAGAAACTGATCCAACAATTTTTGAGACATTGAGACATACATCTCACTCAAACACGCTATAACGCCATCGATATATTTGTACTAAAATGAAATATGTTTTCTAGTAAAATCTTATTTGAAAATATCTTCTTCAATATGTGACATGAAGAAATCTGCTAAAAGTGGTGGCTTAATATAAACATCTGCCTAATGGATAACCCATTGCCAGACCTGTTGTTTGATGGTGGAATTTGTTATTAAATTTAAAGTATAGTTTTGTTTGACACATGTTTCTGGACACCCATAAAGCTTTGTTTTACCAACATCAAAGGATACAAGCTTTTAGTTTATTGGAGTTGTTTTTGATTTAATGCGTTCACCTAGAGCGAGTGAATTTTTCATATTATTCATATTCAATCTATGTAGTATAAATTTAATATAGTATACAGTATAAATCAATATCATCAATTTGTAATCCACTTGGAAATGACCTTCTAAGAGTCGAAACTCGAGTCGTATAAAGTGTGTAGAATTATATAACTTCACAAGTTGTATATTTTCACATAAATTAGTGGCTAAAACTTAGTGAATCTATCAATTCAAGTAACAACTCATAATATTACATATGGATATTTATAATTTCTTTTGTCGATATCACAATTACCTTATCATTATTTTTTTTCTGATTGTATAGCAGTTTAATTATTTTATTTGTTTGAAAAATAGTAATAATGTTGTATTTATTATTATCTAATTATATTAGATCTTTAATTTTACGTTAATGAAAATATAACTTACCCATTTTGTTGTTTTTATTACAGTTATTCACTTTTTTTGGATATTTTTTAAAGAGAAAATGTATGTCTATAATAAACTAAAGAAAGCTATACGTTAGTAATGTTTTTATTGTATAATCGAATATAAATATTATAGTTGGAATAAATTTCAGTGCAGAAGGAAAATATTTAATGTTATTAAAATCAAGCGGAAGCAAAGTTTTCGATATATTTATGTAAAGTGTGGCATAATATATAAGCAAACTCTTTGAATTGGTAATTGAATTTACCTACCTGTATCTTCACTTAATATGCAAATTATTTCATTTTTAAAGCGGCAAAGAGCTATAAATTCCGCTAAATAAGCTGGAAATTCATGCATCAAATTTTATAGTATTAAGAAAACAATATAATAACACGTATTTTTTTTTTATTGTTGTAAATATAAATTTACACTAAAGTTTATCACAAAATATTAAATAATTATCATAAAATATAAAATGTTTTTTATGACTATAATAAGAGTAATGGAACAAAAACATGTAACAACTGTAAGACATTCTCTTTATTTTTAAACTGCAATTTTTCTTAGAGATTAACATTTTGAAAAGTATTGTTAATTACAAAAGTAGTTTTTTAAATCAAGTTTCTTAGTAAATACCTTTTCATTTTAATTTGCATTTCTTGTCTGCACAAATAAAATTTTAATTAGTATTTCATGTTATGTGTAGTTCTAAATATCCCTACCTATATGTAGTGGAATGGATTTGTCTAGGCAATGGAAGACAATAAAATATGAACTATAATTAAATGTTTACACTAGGAACAAATAGGTTCATTATAAATTTAAGAATTTATTTGAACACACACATTTTACCAGTTTACAACATTCATCAATATTTTAATCCTTCTTCTTTCTGTCCTTGTCCTATCGGAGACTGGCTATCATCCTAGCTATTTGAATTTTGTTAGCGGCTGCTCTGAAAAGTTCGGTGCTAGAACAATCAAACCATTCCCTTAGGTTCCTCAACCAAGATATTCTACGTCTGACAACATTGCTTGTTCCCTTTATTTCCTGTTGCATTATGAGCTGGAGCAGTTTCGTTCTTGGAGCCCCTCATGATATGTCCCAAGTATTCTAGTTTTCTCTTCTTAAAGCTGCATATAATTTCGCATTCTTTTTGCATTTAAGGACGAGGCCGCACTACGTTTTTTTCACATTTTTTTCCGCGAGCGGTAACCACTATAACCGCGAAACCGCTTGAGAAGCACACAGTACGCTAAAATCAGTCGCGGAAAAAAACCGCAAGTGAGGCCGCATGTATTAACTTACTTGACTCACAAAATCACGCGATTAAAAACCGCGGCGGTTTAGCCTTAGTGCGGCGTAGGCCTTAGTCAAAATCTCTTCATTGGTGACCCTATCCGACCAAGGTATACTCCAAATCCTGTCGTAGTATATCCAAATTGGTCTTTTTAAGGGTCCAGGTTTCTATCCCATAAAGTAAGATGGAAGACACATGGCACCGTAGCATACGCATCCATAAAACAGGATTGATATTACGACTGAAAAATACTTTATTAATTTTGGTGGTCTCACGTGTAAAATAATTCCAACGCGTAGTTCTTCCACCTCAGTATCTTGGCCTTTATGTCAGTTGCCTTTAATAATGCCGCCTACATTCCCATACTTTTTATAACCCGCCAATTCCTTAATCTTCTTGTGCATGTGGGAGCTGTCATATTTCCTGTCGCATTCTTCTATTTCCGCACATTGCATTGCAAGTGTTCTTGACAGGTATATTTCTTTTGCCATTCCCTTTTATACTTTATTAATTTATGCCTAGTCTTATATTTTTTAACATTGTTCTTTCTATTTCTCCGTCCATAAGATTTAAGATTTGTTATGTTTTCCACGGCTTTTTTTATTCTTTTGCTTGTTAAATGGTCTTTGGTTAGGGACACTAGTCTTTTTTGTATCCGGTTCCAACATACATCGACTTTTTCTTTGTATGTTTTGGCCTTAATTTTGATCAGTTACTTCTTGATGTACATCAACTTTTATATTGGGTTCTTCTAAAAGATTTGTGTCTAGATATCGGTTTCTCCGCTTCACAAACTTCATCATTCTCACACTAACTTCTGCTATTACAGGGTTATGATTAGAATTGTTATCAGCGCCACGATACGCCTTTTCTGATTTGATAGCGTTTCTATGTCGGTGGTTAATGGGGATATTTGGTTACGTACTACTTTTTCTGGCTTATTAGCAGGAGATCTACATGTATAGTAGAGTTTAAAAAATGTATTTGTAATGATAAGGTTTTTTAACGATCACTTTTATCGTTTCTTTCTCCTAGGCCATAACTTCCCCTGCATCTACCAACTCCGCCGTTGCCAACTTGGGCAAGTCCCCTATTAGCCATGTAACATCGCTAAGCTTGATGCCTTTGAGAACTACATCCAACTGTGCAAAGAAATCTTCAATAGCTGCGTCCTCCTTGTCGTCCGCTCCAACGGACCGTTGGTATAAGTCCGTATTATATTCAGTACGCCGATGTTTGTTTTCAACTTTAGCAACATTACTCTTATAAACGTTACTCGGATAAAGTAAAAAAATCCGAACTGACGCTGGAATTCCCTTGTCTAAGATAATTGGAACTCCATACATGCGTTTCGGGTCATTGTTTTCCGAGCGATAGGTAGTACCATTGCTGGTTGAATAATTACCAGTTCCTTCCCACCTAACGTCACTAACTCTCAGGATTTTTACTTTCAATCTTCCCATTTCCAACACTATGTTATCCATTTTAACTGGTGTAAGAAAACAGTTACAGCCCAAGTTCCTACTGTATTTTAATCATAAATAATCCTAAATTATTAGATACAGCTTTTATTAAGTGTTTCATTTTAAGAGTTTAATTATAAAGTTTAAAATTTCATGGTTACTAATTCTAGCAGATTGTACAGCTTTCACATTTAACACGTAATAAAATTCATTTTTTTTTTTTACTAGATTTTTTTTATTACTAGATATTCGATTTTCAAAGGATTGCATATGAATAATGATCAACTGTGTTGGCTACAACAAACTTTTCTTGTTTGTCAAACGACGGAGTATTATTATTATTATTCCCAGTTAAAATTTACAAAATTTACTTGTACAGCTGAATCAAATATGCATTACATCGTTTATTATTCCTCTGTTTGTTTAGCTTTATTGATATCAAACATATTTATTGTGGTAAATCATTGCCGTTGGACAAATTTTTCAAATTACTCAACAAGTTTGTTTAGTACACAATTATTTAAACAAAGTGGTAAATTCTATTTCATCGTTTCATTCAAACAGAATATAATTTTTGTTGTGAATATATTTTGACTCGTGTTATAGTTCAAAAGTTAGTACCCTAAACTTTTTTACTATAACATTACACGTAACATTAATAACATTAATACGTTTGTTATGATATTTATATATTTATGAAACTTTTAACTACAAAATATTAAGAATAGTATTATCAACAATTGAATATATTTCCACATCTTCGAATGGTTCCACATCCAGACGAGTTATGGAGAATATTAAAATAATTATGAAGCGTCAAAGAGTAAATTATAATTGAAAATTATCCATGCAAGCCATTGTTTCAAATTCAAAATATTTATTTATAAGAAAAATAATAACGTGTTTATTTCTTCTTCTTGTTTCGAATAGGCCTACTTTGGACCACGCTTATTCAACTGTTGGGCTTTGATCTTTGCCCAGTATTGTCGCATCTTCTGCCGGTGTAACTCCTTTCTCTCTTCTGTCTAGTGGGTACCTTTCCTTCGGGGTTTTTCCTGAAATCCAGGGACTTCCTTCAGGGTGCGTCTCACAGACTGTCTGTTTTGAAGATCTGTTATTCCCAGTTCTTTAATATCCTTCTCGGTTTCTGTCAACCAAGTGGTACGAACCTTCTTGTTTTGTCAGAAGGTGAACAGACGGTTGTTAGTCGGTTCGGAGGCAATCTTGCAACGTGGCCATAGAAAGCTACCCTTCTTTTCCATGCACAGTCAGAAAGCATCTCAATATGTTCGTAGAGCTGAGAGTTATGCCGCCTTCGGAATTTCCCATCTTCCTTTACCGGGCCTAGGATCTTTCTGAGGATTCTCCTCTCTCGGATATCCAATTTTTCTACCAGATCTCATCGATTCAAGGAAAGACACTCCATGGCGTATAGGGCTTCTGGTCGTAAGACTGATGTGTAGTGACAGGCATTTCTTGTTGTAAGTGTTCTTAATCAGTCAGTAGGCTAGTTCTAACTTTTTGATTCTCTAGGATAATGATGCTCTTTCTGTTAAGTTGGGTCAGTCCATTAGCCGAGATACTTTTCTCAGTCCTCATGATGTTTCCCTGCTCTAGTAACATCTCTCTGTTTGCGTCTCTAATGTTTTTGAAGAATTCTGTTTTCTCCAGCAAAACTTGAAGATCCACTTTGGCAGCCTGTTTTCTAAGACAATTTACCTGCATTGTTGCCATCTCCAGAGAATCAGCAAACAGTAAAATATCATCTGCAAAGGCCAGGCAATCTATAACCAGTCCATTGTCCTTACGTCCCAGGTAGATACCACTCTGAGCACCCAAAATGATCAGTTCCTTACGCCATTCTCTCATAACCTTTTCAAGGACACAGTTGAAGAGACGTGGGGAAAGTCCATCACCTTGTTTCCCTCCAGTTTTTATTTCGAAGCTTTCTGAAATCTCGCCTCTAAATTTAACCTTGGAATTGGTGTTGGTCAAAGTTTCTAGGATTAGTTTTCGGGTTTTGCTGTCTAACCGTAGTTCCTGGAGTACTTTGTTAAGCGTTTCTCTACCAATGGAATCGTAGGCCTTCCTAAAATCAACAAAGGTGACGACCACCAAGCGGTTTCTCATCTTGGAGTATGCAAGTACAGTTTTAAGATTGAGTATCTGTTCCAACACAGGATAGGGTCTTCCTGAAGCCCCCTGGTATTCTCCCAGTTGAATATCCAGATGATTTTCTACCCTTGTTTGTAACGCCTTCGAGAGAATGTTGTATATTATCGGGATGAGAGAAATTCCACGGTAGTTCTTTACATTAGTAAAATCTCTCTTCTTGTGAAGCGGATGAAGCAGAGCAGATTTCCAGTCGGGTGCTAATTCCGCTGTTTCCCAAATGTTCTGGATGATCTCGGTTAGCTTGTGCACGGCATTGTTTCCAGCACCTTTCCACAGTTCAGCAACGATAGAGTCCTCTTCAGCTGCTTTTTTATTCTTAAGAAGTTGAGTGATCTGGCCAACTTCTTCCAATGAAGGGGCAGCGAGTCCGGGTTTGGTATATTTTTTTTTATAGTCGAAGTCTTCACTGGGTGGATCACAGTTGAGTATATTTTTAAAGTACTCAGCCAAAAGGTGGCAGTTGTACTTGTCGTTATAAGCCAGTTTGCCTTGTGAGTCGGTGAAGTGGAGGCTTGGCGAAGCGTATTTTCTGAGTGTCTGCTTGAAGGTTCCAAAGAAATCTCTGGAGTTATTCCTAGGAAAGCTCTCTTCGAATTGGGTTAGTTGGTTTTGTGTGAAGGTTCGTTTGGTTCCTCGAATTATCTTGGCTGTAACCTCTTTGTTCCAAAAATTTATGCCAATTTTCCTTGGTCTTTTTGAATTCAACTTCACCCAAGCTGTCTGCCTTTGGACTATTGCATTGTCACAGTCTTCAGTCCATCACAGATGCTTTCTTCTTCTAGCGAGAGGGACGAGTTCATTGGCCGCCTTGACAAGCGTCTCCTTCAATTGGTCCCAGCTGTTTAGATTCCTTTATCTCTTCTTGTCTTTTCTCATATCTTGAAAACCATTTATTCTGGACTAATCTGTATATTTACTATATCGAATTTTTAATTTTGATTTTCAACAGAGAAATGTAATAATAATAAAAATCTATATTGCAACAATTGCAAATACTTGCAATTGCAAGCATAGCAAACGGCTATCGAGCCGGGGTCTTTTAGCCAGAATTATGTCTGTACTATTCTCTAAAATATATTAATTTAATTTAAAATATTGTTATCATGATATCAGATTTTGTTCGATATCAAAAAGTAAGTTTAAACTAAATACGTAGATACGATAATATTAATATTTTATAATAAAATCGAGAGAGCATCGAGGCACCTGCAACCCTTATTTAAATATTTGATCGTAATGGAAACACACATACACACACGCCCTCCCGAATCGATACTATATGCATTAAATTTCATTGATCATAACTCTCAATAAGCGTTTGAAATATAGGTCCTCTCTATTCGGCCGAAACTTGTCGTCCTTTAAGAGTTTTTCCATAAATTATTACCCCCATATATCAACGACTTAAACACGTTTTCCATACATATAATACACATACACACTTTATTTTGTACCGTCTAATTCCTTTCCGGATAAAATCGCAGCGCGGATATTTAATTCGCTACCGAATTATTTATCACAATAGAGATTTCCGCAACAAAAAAAGGGAATATATTTAAAAATAAAAACTTTAACTGGTATACAAAAAATCTTAAACCAAATAATAATCCACTTCTAAAAGGGGCCCTGTCAACCCCTCATCACCGATTTGGCCCAAATTTACAGTATATAGAGCTTGACTATGAATGAAAGTGACGCAAGCGGGAGGGCCAGATGGCCAAGTGTTAAACAACTAATAAGCAATGACAACTCATAAGCCCGCTATGTTAGCATAAATTCCAATGCCGGTCAGCGCAGCGGTAAGAGCTCGGGTGCATACTACAAGGATCGCTGGTTCGATTCCTCGTGGGGACGCTTTTTTTATATACAATTAATTTTACATTAATACTAATAAAATAATTAAATTGACAAATTAATAATTACGAATAAAAAGTTAAACAATAATAAATAATAATAATAATAAAAGAAAGTCATTTAAAAAATTGTAAATAAAAAAGAAGCGTCTTCACGGGGAATCGAACCAGCGATCCTCGTACTATGAACCCCAGCTCGCTGCGCTTACTGCCATTGAAATATATGCTCACATAGCGGGCTTATGAGTTGTCGTTGCTTATGAGTTTTTTAAAGCTTGGTCATCTGGCCCCTCCCGCTGCGTCATTTTCATTTATAGTCAAGCCCTACATATACTGTAAATTTGGGCCAAATCGGTGATGACGAGTTGACAGGGCCCCTTTGTAAGTTTAACAATACTTGTGCGACGAGCACTAGCGCAGCATAGTCAGGCCTTGCGCCATGACTAACTATAGACACGTGAGATGACGCGGGTCTTCATAAGTTGTAAGTGAGGGTCCAAAAGAATTCCTTTGAGTAACAACACTATACAAAGAGGTATTGATGAAATGAGCTTTGATATTGAAAGCTTCTTGTCTAATTATCTGCAAACAACACATTTTTATAGTCAACTATACGAGCCAAATTTACCTGGTAATCAAGGATTATATATTCGATTCAAGTATATGTTCGATTTGTTATGGACAAAGAAATCCAGAAAAACTTTGGCGACGGACACTATAGACGAATCGAATTCCGACACTATAGACGAAAATCGATTCCATTTACAAACATTATTTCAGGGGCAGAAGATTGAGCTCCTGCCATGTTCTGGCGATATGGTGGGTGTATAAGTCATCTTAAAAAAATTATACCACTAGTAACTGCAGTTCACCGTGACATCCACCGACAGCTCCTGGTAGCGCAAAATTTTAGTGATAGATTGCACCAAACGCATCAATTTGTGTAGTTAACAAATGTGGTTAACAAAATTAGAATCAATGCGTTGAATACCCGTTTATTTGCACAATTGTGCAACGAAAATGGTGAAGACTTCTAACGATTGCTCTTACATACTGTACGCTGGTTGTTAACAGGTGCATGTTTTGGTGCAAAAAGTGACAAGTACAAGTTTTATTATTTCTGAAAAGTAAAGACCGAGATTTAAAAAAATAACTTGAAAAAGCAGGCATCGTTTATTTGACATATTTATTTAACAAAATGTAATAATAACTTTCGCTTGCAAGGGGACAGCCTAAATTTAATAAAAAGAAAGGATGTAATTTCGGCTTATCTTGGAAAATTTAAATTTATGAGGCAAAATATTACTTTTCACAGGCAGAATATCTTAATAAGTATACGTTCAACATTTCAATGCCCTACATGATCCCTTCAAAAATAGATTTGATATTCTGACGATTGAAATATCACCATGGATCATAAATCCATTTGATGAAACGGAAGTGCCGAATGTGGTGATACAAGAGGAGCTACTCGAGATTAGAGCAGCCAATAAGGAGCTGAAGGTGGGTTTTAAAAAAGGCTATCACACATTTTGTCTAGTCCAATATGTGTCTATGGAGAAGAGTAGACAAACGAGACTAGAGATACTATACTAGACCGACAAGACTAGGTAAATAATATTAGAGAGATAAAACTATACAGAAAAGACGAGTCAGGCAAAGCTAGACACTTATGACAAGACTCTCAAGACACGAATCCGTGCGGGTCAACCGTTAGACGCATACGCGACAGTATGCGTCTAACGGTTGACCCGCACGGACGCATATATCTCTTGAGAATGGCGAATGTTAGTTCGCCGAAACGTCGAGAATCCGGTTCTTTTCAGAGCCAACCCTCAGCATCAACGCGGAATCCCCGAGAAAACAATACAACATGTATATATATATATATATATATATATATATATATATATATATATATATATATATATATATATACATGAAATACCAGGACACATTGGTACAGAGGCAAATTAAAAAGCCGATAACCTAGCAGACGAGGGATTTAGTAATCCCTTTGTAGGTTGTTGAAAGATACGAGATATCATATATACGAACTGTCTATGTAGACGCAAACTAAGGTGATATTTTTTGAAACTTCTTGACATATCTAGTACTGCCCACTTGTATTATTTCTAATAAAAAATATTTAATCTGCTATATTTTGTTTTAAAATATGGAAAAAAATGTAATATATTTAGTCAAATAATATTTTAGACTAATTGAACTAATTACTGACTAATTTGGTAGAAAGATATCCACTTAGCTTTTTTCCGGGCCGTTTTAGTATCGTCGGTTCAATACACGATTTAATTTTTCATATAAAATTATAATTAGAACATGAAAAATGGGTTGTTTATAAGAAAGTTATTTACGTAGTATGAATTATGCATTGGGTGTGTTGTACACATATGTATGTTAATATGTATCAATGTAGACGAGCGTATGCATTGTGTTATCCTTTTAGCGTGATGCCATTCCTGTGGACACGGGCGCATGCGTTCCGCGTAAATTCACTATAATGCTAATTATTACGGATGGATACGTACTTGCGATTATGTAATATGCGCGCCAATGCATCCGTTAATACCCGGGGCAAAACCGACGTCGGCATTATGATCTTAATTAAAATTTACGCTGGGCGTAAAAACTACGAATATGTAATAAATAGTTGGAGTTTTGCATTCATGGAGTTTATTTTGAAATATAGATTTTCAAAGGAAATAATTAGCTTTGACATTTCAATTCCCTGAATGTTCCGCCTTTGAGTGACAACGCAGTTTATAAATGTTAATTACAGGATTTATCTTGATTCTATTTTAAGCACCAAATGTCACCCATTTAATTCCATTCAGGGAAGAAAAGTGACGCCCGTTTACTATATTCTAAATACTTATTACAAAACTTGAAGCAACCATTTCATTGTGTAATTGAATACGTCAATATTGTTCGTATGTTCGCAATCGAACATAATAGGTAGTGTTTGTATACAAATTTTATAACATTTTCTTAAGAAAACTCAAAAGGATAATAACTGGACAGACAGACAAGACTATAGAGACAAAACTGGACAAACAACACTAGAAAGACAAGACTAGTCAGACAAGACGAGACAGGCAAGGCTAAACAGACAAAAATAGACAGGCAACACTAGACAGGCAAGACTAAACAGACAAGCCTAGACAGATAATACTGCTTAAAATATTCTGGACCAGGCAAGAAATGATAGACAAGACTAGATACACAAAACTAGGCAGACAAGATTAGATGTACAAGACTGGACAGACAAGACTGGACAGACAAGACTTGACATACAAGAGTAGACTGGCAAGACTAGACCAGGCAAGGCTAAACAGGCAAGACTCGACAGATAAAACTGCTTACAGTATAATAAAATAAAGTATGTATGTAGATAAAGTGCATTGTCTTGGATAATTTTAATATACATACTGTAAAACCCACATGATCTCCCCAACATTTCGACTCAATCTTACGATCTTTCAACATTTAACTGACAATGAAAGAGCAATGTCACAAATGCCGCAATTGGGTCTTATATCGATAATGTAGCTTTAAAATCATGAATGCCCCAATCAGTGCGAACCATTAAGTACCATATATCGCACCATAATGCCCAAAAAAAATGACATTTACAGAGGAAAAACAAAATACAACTATACGCAAAATTATAAGGTCGATAAAGAATATACGACAAGGCACTAAAAATCTCTACAAAAAATAGTGACCTATGGGCTCACTTTTATATATTAGACGAAACAGAATTATGTAAGCAATGCAATGTGTTTATGAAGAATTTCTCACATCATCTAATGTTATCCTAGAGTGCCGTGATTTAAACTGCTAAAATATTAAAACCCATTTCCAGTCCCAAAATAGATAAACTAAAAGCACAAGTAGGAATAGTACAAATCATATCTCACCACACCAAATGCTTCAAGATACAATACAGTAGGACACGACGGAGATACGAGTAAAGTTAAGATAAGAGTTAAGATACGAGTTTACTAAATCAAGAAAAAATAAGGAACTAGAAAACACATTAATATATTCGGAAAACCCCATGAAACAACATGGCATGTAGTTAGGAAGCGATTGTCTTAAAAAGTTAAGTAACAAATACTACACCAAAATTCGAATAATGAGAACACACAGAATATAGCAAATGAATTAAATATTCTTTTTACAGGCTACCCGCGACTGCTATCCTACAATATACTTTACAATCGGTATGCAGACGAAATTATGAAAACTAAATCGTCCGTATTCCTAGAACCGTTAACAAATGAACATACTATACCACATAATAACTTCTAAGAGGATCGCCGGCTACATTAATTCGTATTTTATGGTAAATCGTAGAACCGCTAATATATGTAACAAAAAACTCCATAGAATGTTTGTTTTTCCCGAACTCCCTCAAGCACCCCATCATAACACCACTGCTTAAAAAAGAGAAAATAATGGAAACTTCAGGCCAATAACATAACATAACATAACATCTGCGTTCTCCTAAATATTTGAAAAAGTCATAGCATTCCAGACCATCAACTTTCTAGAAGCGTATTACTTAATTAGCGACGAACAACATGGTTATTGATGTGGAAGGAGTATCGGTCTCCTTATTTTCTCCTTATTCACTTTATACTTTTGTTTTATAAAATGTATTCACAAGGAACTAGCCTAACCTAATATAACCTTTCCAACGCTGCAACACCGTAGTCGATTCTTCTCGAAGAAATATAGAAATAAGGAATAATCCGTACGCATATTATCCGTACACCCCATCAAACCAGAATAAATGCAACACCATGCCAAGAAAAATCAACAATCAGAGACATACAAATAAAAATATCTCAGGATAGTATCTTGGAGCCCCTATTATTCACTCTATACGTAAATGGTTAATTACGCAGACGATACTACCCTGTTATTATTTAACACTAGAATGGAGGATTTAGTATCCAACTTAAATATTACCGTGACGAAAATAATTCAATGGTTCAACATAGATAAAGTTGCGATTAACAGCCAGAAAACCTACATAATAATTGATTAACTATCCCAGACGAGTAACAATATCAAAACACGACATAGCAATTAAAAACACTGTGGAACTTTTAGGAATATAAATCGACTGCTGCCCTAGAAACGCACTACTTAACTTAAACGCACTAGAATCAAAATTAAATAAAACAACATAGGGTACGGCATAAGAATTCTAAAATTGTATACTACGCTAGCTTTCTCTCTTACTTTATGGGATTTTATTCTGGGGTTGTGGAAAGGACATCTGTAGGACCTTTAGAATCCAAAAACGAATCATGTCTCAAATCAATTACTATCATTCTTGCCGAAGAATGTTCAAAGCTGCAAATATTTTAACGGTCGTGTCCAGAATAAACATTTCTTCAATACCTATAAATTCTAACCACAGATAAACAAGAAATCGAGGCAAAATCTACATTTTACAAAACACAACTTTACTATGACGGAAAGAGAGATCACCATATCAGATTACAGAGGATTACATATATTTGAATAGTATATTTTCTACCTAGGGGGTAAGTTGTGAATTTGACGCGAAAGCGAAATTGGACGCACGAATGAAGTGAGTCCGCACATTAGCTCGAGAGGGCAATTGACAATACCGCCAGTGTTACAAACAATATTTTTTATTACTCATGCGATGGGATGTATCTTACAAGTTTGGGATCCAGAGGCCATCCAAAAAAAAATTGATTCAAAATGAAGATTTTTTTTCAATTGCCTCCGTTGGTGTGGATTAGTCATAAGAACTCTCCTAAGTCTCCGGTATCACCATGGAATTTACACTTACTTTAAAACGTTTTGTTTAATTTTTATTATTATTTTGTGATTTGTGATTTTGATGAAAAATATTTCTGACACTTTCCGTCGCTGCTTTAATATTAAGGTCTTGATTGTGTTAATTTTATTTATTTATTTGTTTTTTTTTTTAATGTAACCTAGCGATATTGAATATTTGCGTGCGTTACCCAGGTTATATGGAAATACAAGAAGTGGTATTTGTCGTATTAAAAAAACTTGCGCCAAGACGTACTTTTCGCGCATGAGTAATATAAATTATATAATACATTGCCAAATCATCTAAAGGTAATAAAAAATCAAAAACTATTCATAAAAAAATGCAGTATCCTCGTAGTTAGAGTCATTACAATTTACAGGAATATTATGAAAACATAAACTTAAATTATTATAACGGACATATTTCGTTAAACTTACATTTGGATATATATGTAATATTTATATCTCTTATGTATAACTTTATATAATAAAATAAAAATTTTAATTTGACTAGACAGATAAGAGTAGACAATCAGAACTAAGCATAAAGAACTAAACCGATTAGATTAAACCGAAACAGAAAAGCTCAACAAACAAAACTAGACAGACAAGACTATAGAGACAAATGTAGATAGATACCAGAACTAGCCGGACATAATTACGCAGACAAGTTTAGTGGCTAGCACCTGACAAGATTTTTTTATCTAATCTGCTTGTTGTTGATCTAATCTTCCTAATTTTTCCTTTGTAATCTTTCTAAAAATAAATTTCTTGTTTGCAATATTATTTATCTACATATATTCATTATCTGTCTAGTCTTGCTTACCTATGAAACATTAATATAGTTCAATATACGTTTAATATAAAAGTGTTTTGTTTTTACGAAAGAAAATGTAATAAGTTTTCATATCTAGAATGTTCATAAAATATTTTTTTCTATGATGTAATTATTCTCCATTAACTGAAATGTTTATTGAATTCTTCACAGATATAACAACATTTTCGTGTAATTGGATTGGCCAAATATGTTTCTGTCTAGACGCAATGTACGTTTACTTGCTTTTTTTTGTACGGTGTCTTTCGTTAAAATAGCAAGTACAAAAAGAATTCTTATAGGTTGCTGTAAAAAATATTTACTCTTTCATCCTGATATTTTACCCTTGGCCTTTCACCTAGACGTTTCAAGTTTTGGCAGAGACAGAAATTGTTTTTTTTTTGTATGTGAAGGGAAATGAAAAATTGAAAAATGAAAATTATATACTTGAGGCTTTGTAATTAGGTTTGAGTTTGAGGTTGAGTGGATTTTCTATAATATTTATTATATTTATATAATTATTTCTGTTAATTTTATATTTTTGTAATATATATTTTATAATATATATGTTATCCGGAATTATAGAATAGTTTTCGTTTGATATTACATATTAAAGATTTTATACAGAACTTTCAAAACTAAAATTTTCCTTTAAACGCATCGTTTGTTTAAAAATTTGTGGAGAAAAAAAAATGTTTATTTAATCACAACAATGCAGCAATATTTCTTTCATGAAATAATGCAATAATTCTACTCTACTTTTTACACATTTTTTTAGTAATGCACTTTTTGTAAGTATTCTCATGAATATTATTCATTTTACATGTAAAATTGTCTCATTTGCGCATCAAGTAAAAATTTGGAAAAATCTTACATTATTATTTTTTTATATACGAGATGAAAAAAAAGATTTTATATAAAAGATGTGTAGGTAGCAGCTATATTCTAAAGTGAAACTCTCTCAAGACTTATATTGAATCTTTCTGTATTATCATTGCTAATATTATTTGCAAAATTTTAAAACGGTTGACAGGATCTACTGTGAAATTACTGTGATATTAACATTTTCTGCCTTTCTTGAATATTAAAAACAATAATGAATGCATTTGCAGGAAACAAAAATTCACTAACAATACTAAACAGACAAAACTAGAGAGATTATACAACCAAGACAATACAAACAAGACTAGATAGACAAGAGTACAGAAATAAGAGAGACAAATAAGACTAGACTCAGACAAATAAGACTAGACAGACAAAACCATATAGCCAGGACCAGATGAACAGTACTGATCAGATAAGACTACGCAAAGACTAAAAGTGTAGACCATGACTGTTTTCAGTATTGTAACAGGACTGGCAAGACTAGACAGACAAGAAGAGACAGACAAAACTAGGCCGGCAAGACTAGACAGACAAGGCTAGACAGACAAGACTAGACATACAAGTCTAGGCAGTCAAGACTAGACTAGACATATATGCAATAAACACATTATACTATACAGACAAGAGTGGTGGGGTAAAACTACAGAGGCAAGTCCAGACTAGACAGACAAAACTAGGCAGACAAGAATAGACAGACAAAGCTACGCAGACAAGACTAGATATACAAGACTAGGCAGACAAGACTCGACTAGACAGACATGAATAAACAAACTAGACTAGACATACAAAAGTGGTTAGGTTAGACTAGACAAACAAAACTACAGAGGCAAGTCCAGACTTGTATATGTAGTTTTGTTTGTATTGTCGCTAGACAGACAATACGTAATAGATAAACCAAACTGCTTCAACAAAACTAGAAAGATAAGGACAGTCAGACAACAGGAAACAGATAGGACACGGTCAAGATTTGACAAGGTAGGTTTTTTCTAGGGTCTAGTCAAACTAGACTGAAGAGACTAGATAACTAGACCGACAAGACAAAAATAGGCAGATAAGATTAGAACAGTGTACAGACAAATATTCTTTGAGACAAACTTCACTTTCAAACTTCAAACGTCACTTTTTCAGGCGTTTTCCGCCTATTTGTATAGTCTCGAAAATGAACACACCAGACAAGACAAGATAGATGGGATTAGATAGTTAATAGAAGAAAGGCAGGTGGTAGAAAAGAAATTAGATATATAGATAATAGTGGATAGATGAAACTAGACACACAAGGGCTGACAATATAGAAGGATAAGACTAGACAATTAAGAATAGACAGACAAGTTACGATTTGAATTAATTAAGATATGAATTATGTTATGAAGGACGACTAGAATACCATAACTTTACCTTATTTGGAAAATATGTTTTTGACATACATGAACTGCATCATTTGTTATTGGAAATATATAGCAAATAAAAAATTACGCTTTAGAAACAAAATTACGTAAATATGAATATCAAATGAAAACATTAAAGTTTATGAAATTTGTTTGTAAATATGTAACATAAATTATTAAATGGCTTTATTTTGCATAATTCCAAAGTTCATTTATGCAGTTATCATATTGCGATATTAAGCTATTTTTTTGTGTATTTTGCAATATATTTGTTTATCAAATATGAATTTATATGTTGTAAAAGGAATTTTAATATTAAATGAATAAAAAAATATTTTAAACTTTTATAGAATATTATTATTGAGGTTGTAGTAATAACGTTAATAAAATATTATATTATAAGGTTGAAATTTGCACATGAATTGAAATTTCGATATGTCTTCTAAATCCGCTTCTAGAGTGTACTTTGTTTTCTTTGTCAATTTCGAATATTTCTTCAGTGTTACATTTTATGTATTTTATCTACACACCAATGCAAGAGCCATAGAATATAGTGATTTAAAAATTCAGTTATTTAATGTCATCTAAATTACCTAAAGTTATATATTTATGACTTCCATTTTATTTTATAGCGACAATTACTTCATTGCGTCAAGAACATGTCATTCAATCATCTGCTCAAGTAACAAATGTAGTAACCATAATATCTTGATATAATTTTACACATCACACATAATCCTTAATATTGAATACATTTTCTATATTTAAAACAATTAGTTAAAATCATTGCAAATATTCTGCAGCCATACCAGATCTAACAGGAAGGATAATTTCTAATGCGACTGAATGTAAACGCATTTGTGAACAGTTCCATTAACTGTGACAGTTTGGATAGAGTGGTAACATTTACTCGTGCAAACATTGATACTAATCTCCTTCAAAATTGATTAACCTCTCCTATGGACTGTGTTCATTGGTCAATGAACATTTAAAACAGCCAGTTTACCGCAAAAATTCTATTATAAAAGATCTTCAATTTAGTATACCGTCTAGACATTTAAAACTGTCTGATCCGTCTGATATGCCTAGTATGTCTAATCTTGTCTGTCTAGTCTTGTCTGTCTAGTCTTGTCTGTCTAGTCTTGTCTGTCTAGTCTTGTCTGTCTAGTCTTGTCTGTCTAGTCTTGTCTGTCTAGTCTTGTCTGTCTAGTCTTGTCTGTCTAGTCTTGTCTGTCTAGTCTTGTCTGTCTAGTCTTGTCTGTCTAGTCTTGTCTGTCTAGTCTTGTCTGTCTAGTCTTGTCTGTCTAGTCTTGTCTGTCTAGTCTTGTCTGTCTAGTCTTGTCTGTCTAGTCTTGTCTGTCTAGTCTTGTCTGTCTAGTCTTGTCTGTCTAGTCTTGTCTGTCTAGTCTTGTCTGTCTAGTCTTGTCTGTCTAGTCTTGTCTGTCTAGTCTTGTCTGTCTAGTCTTGTCTGTCTAGTCTTGTCTGTCTAGTCTTGTCTGTCTAGTCTTGTCTGTCTAGTCTTGTCTGTCTAGTCTTGTCTGTCTAGTCTTGTCTAGTCTTGTCTGTCTAGTCTTGTCTGTCTATTCTTGTCTGTCTAGTCTTGTCTATCTAGTGTTGTCTGTCTAGTCTTGCCTGTCTAGTCTTGTCTGTATAGTCTTGTCTGTCTAGTGTTGTCTGTCTAGACTTGTCAGTCTAGTCTTGTCTGTCTAGTCTTGCCTGTCTAGTCTTGACTGTCTAGTCTTGTCTGTCTAGTCTTGTCTGTCTAGCCTTGCCTGTCTAGTCTTGTCTGTCTAGTCTTGTCTATCTAGTCTTATCTGTCTAGTCTCGTCTGTTCAGTCTTGTATGTCTAGTCTTGTCTGTCTAGACTTGTCTGTCTATTTTATATACCTTTATCGATATCTACAAAAGCAAAAATCAGCATCCTGATAGCGCAGCACCCAAGGCGGGCGCTTCATATACCAGCAAGCCGGGTTCGAATCCGCCAACAGTGGAATCCTTTTCCTAAATTTAATTTATTATCACCACATTTTTCGTAACAAAGAGAGATCATCTTTTCTAACTCTTAAAGAAGAAATGGCCGAGAAAGCCAGATAAGAAACAACCCATTTGTGAGAAAAGATTCGGTCCTAAGGACGCCACACTCGAAAGTGGCTTACAGGGAGAGATCCGTCTCATTCACAGGCAACCCCTGTTCCTCCTCTGCCGAAGAACAACAGACAAAGAGGAAACGACAAGACACCTCCAAACAGGAGCCAGCACTGGTAACGGGAAATGAGTTAGGGGTAATCACCCGCAAAGTGATAGATAGAGCTCTTGAACTTAGGACGCTACTAAAGTCAAGCCCAAGTACTAAGACAGAAAATAAAAAAAATCACAGAGGATATGTGGATACTAACGGGGTCACTAGAAAGGATATGGGTCAGTAGCCAATTGACCCACGCTATGGACAACAAACAGCGAGTCAAAATATGCACCATCGCAACTCAAACAAGTGACGTGGAAATAGATAGTGGCACAACTTATAAAGACTTCCAGGAGGTTTCCAAAAAAGATTGGCCGCAAAATACCTACAGAAAAGTGAAGGAGGGACACGGAAATGCGTTAGCGACTACCCCAGACTGGGACATTGCCTGGTGCGTGGTTGAACTACTATTCCCGGAGCACGGAGTACCAAGGGCATTAACGGAAGCATACGCAAGGCCGGCAGAAATGCTCAAGCAATCCCCAAGCGTAGGTAAAGTCTTTTACATACGACACACCATCGGCTCCCGAGATGAAAACGGAGTTATCGAAACAAAGGACCGTTTCGTGCACAAAATGGTCACGAGAAAATCGGCCATGGAAGAAGCTGGTACCAGAGATCTCTTCACCTGTCTAGAAAAACTAAGGCAGATTTGCGAAATAAATGGCAGAAATAAATTGGCTATACACCGCCCGAGGAAAATGGACTGGCCCATGACCAAAAAAGCAATAGAGTTCGTATTCTGCAAGACCGAGATAGAAATCAGGGTTTACTGTCCAAAAGAAGCGCCAACCGATGCAGAGAAGAAACAGCGCAGACCCAAAAACACTTGGGCGGAAGTCAAAAAAAGAATTACCGGAAGAACCAGTACAGAAGACCCAAGAGAAAAGAAAGTATAGAAACACAGAAGCCATCACAGTCAAAGCGGAAGGAAGCACCTACCCGGAACTACTAAAAAAGGACGCAAATAGACCTTAAAGGGACTGGAGCTACTATCGCTAGAGCCAGAAGGGCAAAAACGGGTGAACTCCTGCTCGAGGTGAAGAGAGACAAGGCACAGGAGTTATGGGAACACATAAAGAATAAGTGCCCCAAGGCGGACGTGCGCCTAAAAGTGGCCGAAACACTATTCCATATAAAGGGTCAGTCACTACGCAAGAGGAAATCATACAGGCAGTCAGAAGCAAGATAGGCAAGTCAAAATGCGATGTTAAAATCAGAAATCTAAGACCCGCATACGGGGACAGTCTGGCCGCAACCATTTCACTTCCCAGGACACTTGCAAGCACCCTGAAATCAAATGATACAATCATTATAGGCATGGTGGAATGCAAGATACAGGAAAGAATAAATCTGACTAAATATCACAGATGCTGGCTAACTGGACACGTGACAAAGGACTGCAGCGGCCCGGACAGACAGAAATTATGCTTCCGCTGCGGAAAAGAAGGCCACACAGCCCAGGATTGCAAATCAGAGGAATACTGCCCCATCTACGAACTAACAGGACACAGGGCGGGCTCAGGAGCATGTCCAGCATACAAAAAGGCATTGTTGGAGGCAAGATTCTTAAAAAACAAAAATGCTCCAAATAATACAGATTAACTTGATGCGATGTCATGCAGCACATGATCTTCTGGAAGCGGCTGTCGCAGATACAGGAACATACTTATTAATCATTAGCGAACCTAGCAAAAGGAGGGCAATATCAGGAGGATGGTACAAAGACGACAAAACCGACGCAGCTGTTTTAATAAATAACACCGACGTCACAGTCAGAGACAGTGGAACCGCCACAGGATACGTATGGGTAGAGCTACAACAAATAGTTTTGTATAGTTGCTATTACTCCCCGAATGATAGCATCCAACAGCTAGAATCCTCTTTGGATGAACTGAAAGATAGTATAAGAGGACAAACAAAGCCAGCAGTCATCGCAGTCCCCATACTGGGGATGCAGCAAAATGGACGCCAGGGGCGATTTAGTTATGGATTGGCTGTCTGAACTGCACCTAAATATTATAAATAAAGGAAAAACTTCGACGTTTAGCAGAAGAGAGTCTTCGTCGATCATAAACCTCACAATCACTACCGCGAATCTAACAGGAAAACTGAAAGACTGGCAGGTTTTGGACAGGGAGACCATGAGTGACCATATGTACCTCCGATACCACATTGAGGTGGGCTTAGCCGACAGAAATCCCCAGCCCAGGAACTATATTGGCTGGTCGACCAAGCATATGGATCAAGAAAAACTCGCAAGAGCAATCTAAATGGAAGCAACTGACTCCGCAGCGCGATCACAAGAGGAACTTATAGCTGTACTAAAGAGCATGCAGAGCCACCCTCAAACCCAAACAAAAATACCGCAAGAGACGTCATGTATACTGGTGGAGCGATGAAATCTCCCAACTTCGAGCAAAATGTATTTCAGCCAGGCGTACTTACTAGCGAGCAGCAAATAGAAATGACATGGACAACACTACACAAAGCAGGGACGCATACATGTTATCAATAAGAAACCTGAAAGTGGCCATAAACATATCTAAAAGGGAACACTTTCGTAACCTGTGCAATAAAGTAGACGACAACCCATGGGGAGATGCATATGAAATCGCTACACGGGAGCTGAAACTGAGACACTCAAACCTCCAAATAACAATAGAAAAGGTGAAGGATGTTGCGGATATACTCTTCCCATCTTACGAAAAACCGACATGTGAAATTCCAGAGGTAAAAGAGATTGTTAAGTTCTCCACAGAGGAGCTTCAATACGCCAGCAACAAACTACGCAACGGCAGAGCACCAGGCCCGGACGGGCTACCACCAGAAATGATCAAAATCGCGGCAAATACCTGCCCAGACTTTCTTCTGGATATATTTAATAAAATAGTGGAAGATGGAACCTTTCCTACTATATGGAAGAAAGCCAGACTGGTACTTCTCCGAAAAGGAGAGAAACCTATCCAGGAGGCCTCGTCGTATAGGCCAATATGCCTACTCGACGGATCAGGCAAGCTACTTGAGCAGCTGATCCTAATCAGGGTTAAAAAAGAACTCTCCAAAACAACAAACCTTTCCCATAAGCAATATGGATTTCGCGAAGGACGATCTACGGTGGATGCAATTACCACGGTAATAAAAATTGCTACAGAGGCAGCAGCATGTACGAGAAGGACACGGGAGATAGGCGCACTAATCACACTGGATGTGTAAAACGCGTTCAATTCTGCTGTCTGGCAAAACGTCCTGGAGGAGATAGCAGTAAGAGGCTTCCCTCCGTACCTGTCAAGACTGCTGCATAGCTACCTAAGTGAACGCAGAATATTAATGGAAGCAGGAGGAAAATCTGCGGAACTAGAGGTAACTAGTGGTGTTCCACAGGGCTCCATTTTAGGACCTACCTTGTGGAATATCCTATATGACGGTGTTCTCAGGCTGGAATTGCCAGAGGGAGTAAAGATGGTTGGCTTTGCCGACGACCTGGCTCTTGTTGTAACGGGTAAAAACGAAAGAGGATTGATGCTAAGGGCCAACAAAGCCATAGAACTGGTGGACTCGTGGTTACAAGAAAAACAGCTGGAGCTGGCGCCAGAAAACACCGAAGCGGTGCTGCTTACCGGAGGAAGAAACATAGGCCCAATTATATTCAAAGTGAAAAATGCGGCAGTTAAACCTAAAGACTCGATTAAATACCTAGGAGTTACCATCGACAAAAAATTATAATTTAATAAACACGTCACACTAGCCGCGGCGAAGGCGCTAAATACGGTGGCAGCACCGGGTAGAATATGGCCAAACGCTGGGGGTCCAAGAAGCAGCAAGAGAAAACTAATATGCTCGGTCGCCCATTCAGCAATGTTGTATAGGGCCTCTGTGTGGGAGAAGGCGATGAAGAAGGCAAGCATAAGACAGAAACTTGCCACGGTACAAAGAAAAATGGATCTACGGGTGTGCAGTACGTACAGGACGGTGTCGAGAGACGCCGTTCTCGTGATCGCGGGCATATCGCCCATAGAGTTCATGGCCGAGGAAAGGACCTACCTGTATAACGCTAAAAAACACGGGGACGGGAGAAACGTGATGGAACAGAAAAAGAAAGCCAAGTGCCAGATGCTCGAAAAGTGGCAAGGAAACTTGAGTGCTTCTAACAAAGGCCAGTGGACCAGACAGCTAATTCCAGATCTGTTGCCATGGGTGACACGAAAGCACGGAGAGGTGGGTTATGATCTCACTCAGGCGCTTGCTGGGCATGGGTGCTTCAAAGAGTACTTATATAAAATCGGCAGGGCCCCAGACAGTCGCTGTGATTACTGCGGCCTTACGGACAGTGCTCTACACACAGTATTCGTTTGCGAGAGATGGACGACAGAGAAACACTTATGGAAAACCAAATCAAATGAATAACTTCAAACAACTACAATGAATGATGTAATAATGACGTAATGCTCAGGTCCGAAGAAGACTGGCTTTCCACAGAAACCAAGATTATAAACATCCTAACCAAAAAGGAGATAGACGAACAAATTAGACAGAAAGAAAAAAAGAACCAAGGGAGATGCATAGAACAGACAGAATACCTGAACACCTGAAGCCCAACATTGCGTGGATGGGGGATGTAAGGCTACCTATAGTTCTAACCCGTCGAAACACAGAATGTGATATGCCACCATCTTGAAGTAATGCGAAGAGCGGTTCCGGGATGTGCGCGCTTTCCAGGGGGTCCACTTGCTCATGTTAACCGATAGGTTTTTGCTACGTGCCCATAAAAAGTCTTCTCTGTCTAGTCTTGTCTGGCTAGTCTTGTCTGTCTAGTCTTGTCTGCCTAGTCTTGTCTGTCTAGTCTTGTCTGTCTAGTCTTGTCTGTCTAGTCTTGTCGGTCTAGTCTTGTCTGTCTAGTCTTGTCTGTCTAGTCTTGTCTGTCTTGTCTTGTCTGTCTAGTCTTGTCTGTCTAGCCTTGTCTAGTCTTGTCTGTCTAGTCTTATATGTCTAGTATTGTCTGTCTAGTCTTGTCTGTCTAGTCTTGTCTGTCCAGTCTTGTCTGTCTAGTCTTGTCTTGTCTGTCTAAAATAATAATTTAATGTCTGTAATCTGTTATAATGTCTGTAATCACAAGTCTAAGGTTGTAACCTGTAAATGTATAATCTATATAAATATTGTTTTGAATTAACATTGTGTCTCAATAATTCTATTGCTAGATATTGAGTTTATTTTATTGAATAGATCAATAAGTTGAAGAAGAGTGAGCCCGTTACAGCATAAGCCAATGGCGCGATTGTCATAGTAATATTAAAATTGGACGTGACATCGTCGATTCCGTTTTCGCTACGCCTATATATTAAACTGTGAATATCTGCCAAGACTTAATTTGGAAAATTGTCTCCTGCAGATGTTTTGTATAAAGAAAAATATAGATAAATTTTCCAGATGTTGATAGAAACTTTCGGTTTGGATTCATTGTTGTACATTCATAATTCATCTATAACCGTTGAGCAATTGTCAAGAAAAAAAATTGTTTGATTGTGTGTGGGAAGGATTTCGTTTCAAAGGAAAAAAAATGGTGCATTGACTTCAAGGATTTCAAAGCTAAAAAATGTTTGTTTGTCTTTTTTTTGTGAAAGAAAATATCTTATGCAGAATAGTCTTCAGAAAATATGTTTTAAATATCTTATATGTGTTCTTTTTTTGTTGACACTGTAATTAAAAGTTATTTAAAACTAACTATCGAAATCCAAATCTGAAATTTCTAAATACTAAACTATACTTTATACTAAATAAATAAAAATACTAAATTGTACTTTATGCAATTTACTAAAAGAGAATATTTATTCCAACAAAAAAATTAACAAAATGTTATCTAAAGCCACGTGAGTTTTCTACAATAAGCAATTTATTTTGTGTACAATTTAATTCTTTAACATCAATAATAATAAACTTCAATTGATTTTATGATGAATAATTTCGTGTTCTTTTTGCGTCATTAATAACAACTTATTCATTGTTTTGTTCGCACGTGTATATTGTCATAATGAAATTATTGGACAATAGTTTTTTAATGCTACAAAAGTTAATATTGATTCAATTCTTTACAGTAACACACAATATAGAAGTTTATTAGCTGAAATACGTAGTTGAAACGAAATGATGTTTTAATATAAAGGATATCGTTTTGTAATTCTAGAAACTGATAGTAATCTTTATATAATAGTTTTTAAATGTTTTAGAGTAATTTAATACATTCCAATGTTTTCGTAACTAAATATTTTATTAACATATTACATTAAAACTTCGTACACAAATTTCATATTATTTTTTTATATTTCTTAGGGAGAGAGAATAGGTCCTTCTGCCGGGAAATACTATTTGATTTTAAAGGGAAAAAAACGTACGTATATATTTATATATGGTTAGATATCAATAGAGTGATGGGAATGAAATGAGATGAGATGATGAGTTTAGTCAAATGTGGATACCGGGTTATTAACCCTTCAAGCGCTCTAACTCGACCGCGAGCTCGAAAATCGTCTTAGTTGGCTGTCTGGGTGAAGTGGTTTTTACGTCTCGTTTTATGCATAGCGAGTCTACAAGGTCCTTTGCTTGTTGCTGTGTTTGATTTTTGTCCGTAGTTGTTGATGTCTGTTGATTGACGTGCTACACACTCTCGAAGGCTTTGTTGATATTAAGGAATCGGACAGGTGAGTGTTGGCGTTGAAAGTATGAAGCCTGTAGGTTATTAAGTAGGGTGGTAGGGCTTACAATCAAATTGACAATTTTGTATGGTGTTTACTAAGATGCTCAGGAGTGTGGTTTTAAGGACATTTTTTAGGATTTCGTCAAATAGTTGGTAGGAGAGTGATGCGTCGGTAGCCATTTGGAAGGGAATGGTGATACTTATTCCTTTTTGACAGCACTTGGGGAATGGTCTCTTGGGGAGGCAGACGTTGAACAATTAAACTATGTGTAGGTGGATTTCATCAGGCAGGTTTGGGAGTAAGGATTTTTAAACGAGGTTAGAGCTAGGGGAACTATAACCACTCCGTGGAGAAGGGCGGTTAGGTATTCGTCGTACATTATTTCGTCATAGTCCGTACTGTCGCAGTTCAAAAAGTTGTCAGTCCAGGTATTTAGTCTTTTAATGTTATTATTGTCAAAGAGAATAGGAAAGTTTTTTTTCGGAGTCAGTGGAGTTGACAGTCTGTTATTGATGGAGATCTCAGGGATCTGGAAAGATCCCTGAGAAGTTTTTTGAGTTTGTGCCAGAATGTTCTACCGTCGTCGTTTTCAGTTTCTTGGCAAACCTCAGTCTCAAACAGTCAAAGCTTTACTCTCCGTTCAGTTCGTTGATTTCCGTTTTTGTTGCTCTGTCTTCTGTGCACTTGTAGGTGCACTTGTAGGTAAAGTTTGCATTTGTTTAAATTTAAGGGAGTATGTAGGGAAGTAACTTTGGCGTGCAGAAGTTGCATCTGACTTTGGGGAATGTTCTTAAATTAAGTGTCAGGTTGGTCTGAAATTCGTCTGAAATTCGTCTGAGGTTAGCGGGGTCGGCAGTTTTTACATAGGTTCGGATACTAGTGCTGACTTTAGGTACATTGTTGAGATTGAGGGTAGAAGGGTAAAGGGTAGAAGGAAGATTGCCTTATATTTCATATTTTTCACAATATACATCACATTTTTTATAAATAAAGAACTATTTCGTTTATAAATGAGTGAGATAAACATATTCTATTAAAAGTTTAAATTTTGCTTTACATTTTTTTTTTCTAAAAAATAATACTTAAAATATATTTTTTTACAATAACTCACTCTATATTACTTTTTTACATATTTTTCATTTATAAATACTTTTGAAATTGCGAAAAAAACATTTTTTTTATAATCCTAAATGGAATCAAACTTTAAATAATATTTTACTAAAATGAAAATATTTCATTAAAAATTAAATGTAACAAAATGTTATAGTTTATAATGCACATAAAAATAGATGTTTTAAACTTCAATGTCTTTCAGGTTTAATTTATATTTTGTGCAAAAAAATATTGATTGTATACGATTAAATTATAGATATAGAGGAAATAAAGTAAAAATATAAATATATAATAAGTGGTGCGACATAATTTGGTTCATTATGTCAGAGTGGCAACATATTACACAAATCATAAAGGTATAGAAAAAGTCGAACATTTAAGGGCCATGTTAATCTGGTTTTGCTCATAAACGTATACAATTGCATAACGTAAAATCGGTGTTAAATGGGTAAAAATTGGAAATTGTATTTTAACAATTGAAAAATGGAAAAATGGACAATGGAAAAAAATATTTTGAAAAACAGTTTTATTTACAATATTTATCTGTTTGACCATCTTGAAGTTTGATATTATTTATTTTTTTATTAATATATACTTATTTTCTTCAAGAAATAATAATAACTCTTATTACCAACTAGTTTCGGCTTTATTAAATGTTAGCCATCTTCAGGGTAAATATGAACAAAATAAATATGAAAATAAAATTTATTAATTTTTAAATTATATTCATTAATTTATTATTAATTATTAATTAATTTATTTTCATATTTATTTTGTTCATATTTACCCTGAAAAACCTAACCTAACATTTAATAAAGCCGAAACTAGTTGGTAATAAGAGTTATTATTATTTCTTGAATAAAATAAGTATATATTAATAAAAAAATAAATAACAGTTTTATTTAGTTTGTTAGCTTCATATGATTATTGAGGTAATAATTTATAGTATATATTGAAATGATTAAAAAAAAAAACGAACGTGATCGTATAAGATCCTATATTTCCCCTACACTATGTTGAATATAAACATTAATTGTTTATAATCAAACTATAATTCAAAAATTGACTCCTTTAAAAAATTCAGTCTGGGAGTTCTTCACTTCGCCAAATTGCCTGAATGAACTGTGTGATTTCTTGTAATGATTGTGTTGTAATGATTTTTCAGCAGTTTTGCGGTTATTCCATCTTCTCCTGATGTCTTTCCATTCTTCAATTTTGTGATGCGGTGACGGATTTCTTCTTGTGTCGGTGGATCAGCGTCGGGTTTAGTGTTTTTTGTGAATATGTTTGGGAATCGTTCGGGTGGGATAGCAAATCTCCGGAAACCCTACAACGCTTTCTCGACATCCGTAAAGATACAAACAGAACCAACAGGAAAACCAAACGCCAGTACATAACCGAACAGCTCACAACAATTGAGGATAACTTTAGAAACTACAACAGCAGAATTTTCTATAGAGCTTTTTCAAATAAAATTAAAGGTTACTCACCACAGAATTCGACCTGCAAGAAAAAAGATGGAAAACTTACCTCACCAATCAAGGAAACTGCGAAAAACTGTCATACTACTTTTTCGAGCTCCTTAATTGTCCAGAAACACCGGAACTATTCCCACACACATCCCCAAGAAAACGAAACCCGACGCTGATCCACAGACACAAGAAGAAATCCGACACCGCATAAAAAAACTGAATTATGGAAATACATCAGGAGAAGATGGAATAACCGCAGGACTACTGAAAAATCTTGGACCACGATTATTACAGGAAATCACACAGATCATTCGGGAAATTTGGCAAAGTGAAGAACTCCCAGACGATTGAAAATGCGCACTCATCCACCCACTCCACAAAAAAGGAAACAAGTCTGATGTGAATAACTACAGAGGAATCTCCCTTCTTTCCGTTCTCTACAAAATCCTATCCGCTTAACTCTTACAACGCACAGAAGAACAACTCGAACCCCTGATTGGGGAATATCAAGCAGGTTTCCTACCACACAGATCAGGCACCGAGCAAATTTTCAAACTAAAATCTATTCTCAAAATTCGAGCTCCACGAAATCTCCCAACCATCTACACATATGTCGACATCAGAAAAGCTTACGACTCCGACAATCCCTGTATATTATACTCGAAGAAAACGATCTGGATTCGAAAACACAACGGCTCATTCAACAAACACTAACAAACACAACTTCCAGTCAGATTCAACGGAGAAATCTCAAAACCTTTCCCCATCAAGACTTTTATCCGGCAGGTTAGGTTCCCCTCGTTACGCTTCAGATAGCCTTCCCCGTTCCTCTCCAACATCGTTTTAAGCAACATGATAACATCAAAGTTATTATGCCTAGCCTTTGCTGATGATCTCGCGATCCTTTCCGAAAATGAACATACAGCAATCCATCAGATCGAAGTCCTAAAAGAAAGCTCTACTAAGTGCCGAGTAAGCTCTACTACAAATTTTCTTCCCGAAAACCGAATTCATGGCCAAAAAACACATCAAAACAGAAAATTTAATAACAAAATACGGCACAATAAACAAGGTTAGTCACTTTAAATACTTAGGCGGAATTATTAAACCTATAAGATCAGAAAGAGTAGCACAAAAAGCACTGAAAATGAGGAAAACATATGGGAAAGTTGCAAGCATCTATAATAAAAAATGCACAAATATTACTTTTATCAAAATTGAAACAGTCCACGTCAGCGAGACATTAAACCTTAATTACAAAGGAGAGATAGAGAATATCAAGAAGGCTGAAAGAAAAATTATCCGAAAAATCGTTGGCCCAATACTATCCGACGAAAGATATCGTCTACAATTTCACACTGTAACGGAAAAATACTCCAACATCGATGCTGATTTCCGAAGACTGAAAACGACGACTGAAATTCTACGGGTACAATATGAGACTAGGTTAGACTGACATGGAGAGTTTTGAAGTGCCTACAGAAAATGAAAATGACAACAGTCTGGGTAAAACAGGTCCAGATTGATCTAGAAACGCCAATATCTCACCGACAGACATCGAAGGTCTACAGCTGGGAAATTATATCCGAGGAAAACCCAGAATATCAAGAGGAAAATGGACAGATGAACGTCTAAAAGCCGAAACATAGCGAGATGATGAAACAATTCGGGAAGAACAAGAAAAATAACAGCAACAGGTCATAATTTGCTTTATGTGATCCCCTGTGGGTCTAAACAATGTAAATAAATAAATAATTCTAAATGATATTGAAAAGATTCTATTGTTAAAAAAATAAATATCCAAATGAATAATTTAATATAATTGAAGATTTTTTAATTTAATCTTATTACAAATAAATTTAATAATCAGTTACTAATTTATAATTACAATTTGATTTCGGTGGTTGAATTGATATTTGCAAATATGTATATTTTTGATTTAACATATTCAAAATTTTATCTAAATATTATCAAATACTTTGTACAAAAAAATAAAATACATGAACAATTTTACTTCAAATTAGATAATTGATAACTATTTGTAGTCAAATTGAATTTCTTGGAATATATAATGAAAGCATCTTGAAATCATAGGTTTAGTTGTAAAAAACCAAATATTTGAAATAGCATTATTTGCTTCTTCTACTTAAATTCCAAGTGCTTGAATTAAACTGTATTTTAGGTTTCCCTTTGTATGTTTCGAATTTCAATAACAAATTATGCTGAAGCGTATGTAAATGTTTTTATTGAAAAAAAAGATTAAAAGGAACAGGATTAATCTGGAGTTGTTTACAAACGCAAGCAAGAGAGAATATACATCTTTTTTTATTTGTTTGCACTCTTTACTTCGATATAACATAGTAAAAATATAAATACTGCTGAAAGCGTTCAAATTAATATTTAAATAAATATATAAAATACCGATTAAATGTGACCTGTTCGAAAACATGTGAACAGTTATTAGTTAGGGATTTTCAGTATTAATCGCTATTTCGATAATGTACAAAGCTAAAAACTATTTTATAGATATTTTCTACTACCGATATGCCAATATCAAGAATCAAAAAAAACGTTTCCCAATTTCATAGATGGTTAAAGCTAAATTTACACATATTACGCAACTTTATTGATGTCTATTAATCGATAACTTTATTGATGCCTTTCGAAATGGAAATCACTTACAATTAGTTGTTTTACTAATATTGAACAAGACTTGGACATGATTGAATTTATTTATAGTATAATGTGGTATAATTTAAATGACAGGGGAAACAGGGGATTTAGAATTTCTGAGACAGGTGAAAAAATGGAAAGAGCAAACACAGTTTATTTTATTGCATTTGGTATTTAGGTAAATAAATAAAAAAATAAAAATAGGTAAAGTAAATAATTAATAGATGGCTAAAGAAGATATAGGTTTTTATAGTTTGTTCATCCAACATTAATCAGGAATGGGCAAGAATAGTCAAGATTGGACAAAGCTAAACAAGAATAGACAAGGCTAAACAGAATTAAAGAAGACGAGAAAAGAAAAGCGGATCGGCAAGACATTATATAAGACAAAGCTTTGACAATACCTCAGTCATTGTTTTTGATAATTTCTTAATTTCTAATATCTTCTTCTTCTTTTGGCACTACACCTCAATTTGAGCCCTGGTCACCTAGCTTCCTCCTCCATTCCTCTCTTTCCTGGGCCCCTTCCTTCCATGTTCCTAGTTTAAGGATTCGTCTACTATATGCATACTACCATCTGGCATTCTTATAATGTGATCTGCCCACGTTCACCAATCACGTCCATTGGCAAAATTTCAGAAAAAATAGGTACTTTCATTAATAAATCAATAAACCTATTTCAAAACAAACAACTATATACAAAATTACATTAAAAACAACAAAGACAAAACAGACAATAAGTTGATCTTGGGGGTTTTTAAGTTAACATGTGATGAATGCAATGTCTGAATCGTGTGAAGTCTGCATCGGATAAACAGGGAGGTCATTCGAAACATAAATCAGTGAACATGAAAGAAACTAACTCTACTTTCGCTAACCATTATTTAGTATACAACCATAAGTTTAATAACATTCGAAATTTTACAAATATGGAGAAGAAAAGTAAAATAGTAAATTTCTTAGCAAGTTTAGAGATAATAACATGCAAAAAAAGGCATTATTTGAATGATCAATTAGATTTAAACAATTCTCCCTTTCTTAATCTAAGCTTTCCCTTAATACATTCCCTTTAAAATTTGTAGTAATCTATGAGTAGTTTGTTTTGTTTGACGTTGTTTATGTATTTATTACTATTTTTGTTTTTTTGGCAATTTGAATTTGTATACCATTACCTGCAAAAGCCACAGTGTTGGTAAAATATATGTTCAATTTCTACAATAAATTTGAAACTTAAAAATAATTTATATATTATCTTTAATATTGAAATGAAGTTTCAAAGATAAAGGTTACTCCACAATCAATCAATTATTTAATTTTACTTAAAATTAGAAAATTGATAACCATTTGTATTCAACTGTTTTGGTTCAACTGTTTCATCTGTTTTGGAATATATTAATGTAAGCAACTTTACAAGCTTGAATTATAATGTATTTCAGATTTGCCTTTGGTTATGTTTAATTTCAATATCGAATCATGTAAAACCGTGTGGATATGTTTTTATTAGTAAAAAGGATATTAAATAGGGACAATGTTAATCTGGATTTGCTTATAAACGCACTCAATTGCATAATATAAAATCGGTGTTAATTCGGTAAAAAATTAATTGTGTTGGAAATTTTGTCGTAATGATTTCTATTATATATCAATATATAAAAGCATTCTATAATATCCTAATATACCCAATATAAATTTATAATATCAACAGAAACATTAGCTACTGTAGTTTCTTTACTTTGTGACAAAATTTATACAATAAATTTGAAACTTCTATATTTTATCTGTATTAAACAATCTATATTTTATCTGTAATATTGAAATGAAGTTTTTAATATTGAAATGTGGAAATATTATTTTTGTCTAGTCTTTTTGAGTCTATTAAAATTGTTGATAATTAATTTACAATAAAAAAATCACTAAAACAATTTATGTAGCGCCGAATAGATAAAGTAATTCAAAACATTGTGTTTTGTTTAAATTTTTTTTAAGTTTACTTACAAATTTTATGCCATTTTAAAAGAAGAAAACATTCACCTTATTTGTTTAAGCTTGTTCTTTATAATAGATTAAACTGAAGACTACATTTAGTTATTGTTATAATTGCCCAAAAATGACAAACGCAGGTAATTATAAAGATTGATTTTCTTTAACTGAATTGGTATTTCAGAGATATTTCTGTTTATGTATGGTAAATGTTTGAGAGGTTGACTATAAAACTTAGATGTATATAGTAATGCTTGAAGAACCTTTTTTTACCTGACTTATGTTACGCTGGGTCAGTTCTGTGCGTAGGTCTGTTGGAAGTGGTTGTGTGGTAGTTAGTGTGTTTTTTTTTTGTGAAGCGTGTACAAAATATGTGAAAATATTTGGATTTACTTCTGTATTAAATCGGTGAGCAATGATTATTGTTTGGTTTTATTAGAGGATGAATTGATAGATGGAACACGGAATGCTTCTTGTAAATATATTATTTGATGGTGAATATTTGCGAGTGATTTACAACATGCACGTGCATCGATCGTTTTTTTCTAGAGATTACCTGCATGTTAGTATGCTCTCAGAAACTCAATTATAAACCGTGCACATGTATCAAGTAGAAAAGCGTCTCTATTAAAAGAGATTTGCTGGAGGATTAAAACAAATAGGAATTCCTACGTTTTCATTTCAACATTCGCCTTACCCAGAAACCAAAAACTACCCACAGCAACTTGTGTAAACAAAAGCGTTCTGATCTTCCGTAATGACATACCTCAAATTCGAATCATCCACCTGTGCATCTCTTTCCCTTTAGAATTTGCATACCGTTTCGAAAATACCTTTATTAGAATCCGTTAAGACCCTTTGTGCGTTCCCTACCTGACCTGCTATGAGAGAGGCCATCTAATTGTTAAAGTGAAATGCGAATATTTGATCACGGTGGTGCATATTTGATCTACTTATTTTATTGGGTCCACTGAAGCCTTAATAATTTCTCTAGCAGACCTACACAAGGATTTATACTGTAGTGTTATTACGTGTTGAATACGTTTCGAATTCTCATGCAGTTCCTTATTTTCAGAATTTCCGCATTTTCTTTATTGCCCTCGCGCAATCGAAAACTTGCATTGTTCTTAAATAATGGGAATTTTCCTCGAGCAGATAAATCTCAAGTTAAATATCTATCTTTTATATTCATGTTTCGTGAACTCGCTGGAATGGGTCCGCTTTGATGTTTCTCAAACATTTGTTTTTGTTTACAAGTAAATAATACAATATACCTATTCAACTTGAAGTAATTGCATTCTTACATTATGATGCATTTATTTTCTCAGTTCGCTTCAATGCTAATATTATATTCTACATTCGTATTATTATTATCTCTCTACTCTTCTCATTATGCTACATCAATAAATATAAAAATATAAACAAACTTGAAATCATATTAATAATTCAATATAATATATTCATTTTATATTTTTCTGTCATACAATAGATGTTTCCAAGTTGTTTCATATATTTCAAATATATTAAAATATATTAAAATCAATGGAAAACTAGTAGAAATTATTAGAATTAGAAGTATTGAATACAAGAACAATAATAATATTATTAATTTATGTTAAATATATAGGATAATGTGACAAGGACTGGTGGTTTAACCCAGGTTAGATTAGGTTGCACACCGCGAAGCGGCAGATTAATTGAGACCACATACGAGCGGCAGCGCGAACTCTCGATCCAAGATGAGATAATGTGGCTAGGACCGTTGGTTTAACCCAGGTTAGATTAGGTTGCACACCCCTAAGCGGCAGATTAGTCAAGACTACATAGCGAAGCAGCGCGAACTTTCGAACCAAAATATGATAATGTGGCAAGGACCATTGGTTTAACCCAGGTTAGATTAGGTTGCACACCGCGAAGCGGCAGATTAATCAAGACCACATACGCGCAGCAGCGCGAACTCTCGATCCAAAATATGATAATGTGGCAAGGACCGTTGGTTTAACTCAGGTTAGATTAGGTTTCATACCACGAATCGACAGACTAATCGAGACCACCTACGCGCGGCCGCGCGAACTCTCGATCCAAAATAGCATAATGTTGCAAGGACCGTTGGTTTAACCCAGCTTAGATTAAGTTGCACACCGCGAAGCGGCAGATCTCAATCCAAAAGAGGATAATGTGGCAAAGACCGTGGGTTTCACCTAGGTGAGATTAGCTTGCACATAAAAAAATATCGATATTTTCATATGTATACGGTTTTTTTTTTCTTTCTTAAAAACAAAATAAACGTGGCAGCGTGAAGCGTTTGCGTCTACTCTCTGTCACATTGAAAATGTCAAAAATTGTTTTCAACAAAAACACGAATATTTATTGAACCAAGCAATGTAGTAGCTACATTTTTGCTTTCCGATCTTCAAGACGATTAAAAATAGTTACACCATTTAAAAGTCCGCAACTCTCTAACAATAAGCTTCAATCAGGGTCGTGTTCTCCATTTTTTCCGTAAAATATTTTGAATATGCAGAAAGTTGACTTTATTTGAAAGATAATTTTATGGGATTAATGTTTGAATATGATTTCGGGCATGTGGCCGCGGAGCCTGGCGCGTACATGGCGTAATCTGGAAGTCCAATTTGTACACACTTTTCTCAGTATACCAGGTAGTATTTCGGCAATATCGCTTGGAATATTGGCTTCCAAGTGCTCAATAGCTTCTGGTTTATCCGCGTGGACACGGAACTTACATATTTCCGAAGAAAAAATCTATTGACATCAAATCGCTCAGACGAGAGCGGCGGTTATCAGGTCCATTTCGTGAAATTAATCGATCATCTAATGTTTCTTTCGGTTAGTGAATTGTATCTCGCGCTGTGTGGCATGTGGCGCCGTCCTGAAGAAACAACATATCTACGACATGAATGCCTTCTAATTGAGGCACTATAAAGTTAGTTATTATATATCTGTACCGCTCACCATTGATTGTAATGTTCTGTACCACATACTCGCGGCAGCGCGAACTCTCGATCGAAAATATGATAATGTGGCAAGGACCGTTGGTTTAACCCAGGTTAGATTAGGTTGCACACCCCTAAGCAGCTGATTAGTCAAGACCACATATGCGCGGCAGCGCGAACTCTCGATCCAAAATAGGATATTGTTGCAAGGACCGTTAGTTTAACCCAGGTTAGATTAGGTTGCACACCGCGAAGCGGCAGATTAATCAGGACCACATACGCGCGGCAGCGCGAACTCTCGATCGAAAATATGATAATGTGGCAAGGACCGTTGGTTTAACTCAGGTTAGATTAGGCTTCATACCACAAATCGACAGACTAATCGAGACCACATACGCGCGGCAGCGCGAACTCTTAATCCAAAAGAGGATAATCTGGCAAAGACCGTTGGTTTAACCCAGGTTAGATAAGGTTGCACATAAAAAAATATCGATATTTTCATATGTATATGGTATTTTTTTTTTCTTAAAAACAAAATAAACGTGGCAGCGTGCAACGTCGGGTTAGTTGGGGTTAGTTTGCGTCTACTATCTGTCACATTGAAAATGTCAAAAATTGTTTTCAACAAAAACACGAATATTTATTGAACCAAGCAATGTAGTAGCTTAATTTTTGCTTTCCGATCGTATTAAATTATAAGATTTGTTATAATCGTGATAAATTCAAACTAAAATTTAAATTATAATCAATCTAATGTTAATTATTCATTAGAACTTTCATGTACTTAAATTCCAATATGTAGTAAAAAATCTGAGATATCATTAAATGGTGGAAAATAATCTATACATAAATTTAATAAGAAAGAAACCCATTTCTTAAAACGCTGCAAGGCATATTTTTTATTAATCCAATATTTTCCTTTTTTTATTAATAAAAACATTAAAACAAAATAAAACAAAATAATAATAAACATTTATTATTAGAACACTTTCTTAGTGTTATTTTTTAATTAAATATTTAGAAATCTGTAATATATACTGAAAAAATATAAATTATACAAGCACTTCAATTATACAATAACAATATAAAATGTATGCATATTTGTTATTTTATTGTCATTTTTTGTCGATTTAATTTACTTAATTTAAGAAATAAATATATCTCAAAAGCTATTAAAAATATATAAACAAAATATATGAAACTTTGCTTATGTAGCATATTTTTAGAATTATAAGATTACTCCAAATTTATGCTAAGAGTGCTTAGGAAGTGTTTAGACGTATACTATATTTTATTCGATTTTTCTACGTGAAAAAGTTAACAAAAAACGTTAAATCCTAAACAATCTTATCCGCAACAACTGCGTGTGTATAAATTTACGAAAGTCGTTTTCAAGTATGTCTAGGACTGTACAGTAAACTCGCAACTTACGCTATTTCACAAGTTAATTCATACGTTATAAATTGAAGAAGCTTTAGTTGTAACATCTTTATCAGTTAATGTTATATTACTATTTTTAAGTCGATATTTATGTTGTATCTTATTTTATTGTTGTATCTGTAATTTATTTAAAATAAGTACAACAAATTGTGATATTATGTTTTAAATAAAATATTAAAATGGTTAAACTCGCTAGTAATTCAAAATATATACGGTACCCAAGATAATAAAAGTAAATTCCAAAGATAAGATTTACTTATCTCTATATTTCCGGTAGGTTTTTTCCAACTAAATTATATAATAGAAAAAGTAGAAACATGCATTTATATTAATGTTATACATTTTAATCTCGGTAATGAGATTTGTAATAATATGATATAATCAGTTTTCAATCGTAATCTTTATAGAGAAAAAAAGCTATTCATATCCATTACTTTAACACATTATAATATTTTTTGTTTTCCGCTTAAACTCTCATAAATAATTCAGAGCCACTAAAACTTTTAACCCGAGTATACGCAAGTTAAAAAATATAAATTAATCACTTTTTTGCTTGGAGTAGCATTACTGCGAAACTTTCAGGAACTTAATTTAAAACAGCCGATTCTAATTAACGCATCGATTAATCACAAACCGTCCTTTTTTGATTGGCAACTTGTAATATATATTAAACTATTTACACGTTGTGTTGCGTCTGCATAAATTTTAGTGCAAAATCATCTATAAACCCCAAATATATTCAACGAGGTATTAAACGTAAACACATAATTAATTGAGAGTTTCTGGAATAATGTTAATGACGCGGTATTTGGAAAATTTTTGGAAAAATTTATTGTTTATTATGTAATGTAGAAATTAATGGAGAACTACTATAATTAATACACTTTGATGTTGAATCGATCTATTTTCATGCCCCTTGATTTTCGTGGCGCAGACTCTTAACCCGCAAGTATAACGAGGAAAGTTTCAATAAACTTATAGCTTCGTATGGGAGGAAAAAGACAAGGATATCAATTAAAATTTCGTATTAATTAGATGCAAAGAAACTATAAATTAGTAGTATTCTGTATCCGAAATACAAGATATCGTTTCAATTAGTTCCATTTGAACGGAATTATTCGTTTCTGCAAATAGAACACTTTATATAGAGGTGTATAAGTTTCATTGAATACCAACCATTACGAGCGGAATGTACAGTAAGAAAGGAAGCGAATGAATACGAAGCGATTATTGTGTAATATTCATTAAAAGTTTATGCATTGGGTGTAATTTCTGTAGATGCATCACGATATCGTTTGAGCTATCACCTAATCTAATTCCCATATAATCAATTAGCGGCTCGTTCAAAGGAAATTAGCATCGATAAGGGTTCACTGCAGGGTTAATATATTCGACCATCAAATTAAAGTCCCGTAATTAATTTCTCTGCTCGTTTACAATAACTAGTCTCACAAAATTTTTTATAATTAACACTTTTCCAATCAGTTTTCTAAATGGATCATATTTTAAAAAATTATTTACTTTAGAACGCGTGTCTAAAGGTACTTGGAGATAATTGGTTTAAGGATCGAATTGAGGGTTTACCTAATCCATATTCAAAAGGTTTTGTAATCATTGTTAAGTTGACGAAGTCACGTCCATAACTATATATTGCTTCACAATTCGGCACTGAGGGGAAATTTGTTGTGGCTTGAATACATCTTGAGTTTTTAGAGGTGTGTTCAATCGAGTAATTATTAATGAATCAATATTGTACTACGCGATTTTACGTTACACCTTCATTTATTTCTTGTGGGAAAATTATTATGTGCGTTAATATGATGTTGTATTGTAGATGAGCTTATTGTTTGGGATGATTGTTGTGTACCAGATTGGAAAATTAACTCGGGACGATATGTGTAAAGCTACGACGGACTTCTTGCGCACACAGTAAGGTTGTCGAGGTGCGTTTTAATTCAGTGGCAGGTCGTTGCTTGTCCTCACAGTCCTATTATATAAGTTCGTAACCGCTAATGGAATCCCCAGCGCTGGCGTTACTCGTGAGATGGCAAAATATGTAAGTGAATCTGAGCGAATCCTACAGTCGTATGTACATTATCGTATTAATGAGTATACACACTAGGTGTATAGAATTTACAAGGACTTTAAGGCAGGCTTGCATATTCACGCCGGTATAGTTTCCATCAAATTTGATGTATATATAACTATATATATAACGAACTTATCCTTAGGTCGTATGTGGAAGATTCAAGGATGAAGTTATATTTATTGTTACAATTTGATTTTTAATAATTTTATTCAAATAGTCGAACAAGTTTTTATAAAACATTAAGGAAATCTTATATAATTTACAAATTAATGATTCATGAAAAGAAAGTTTTATTTTTAAAAGTAAGAAATATTTAAATGTTTTTTTTGAAATTTTCAATATTATTTTTAAAATATTAAATACTCCTATATTTCATTATTAATTTTAAACAAAAATTTAATATAATGAATAATAATATTTTACTTTTTTCTAGCCTTTCATTCATACATTTTTTAAATATTTTTGGATACATTTGTTGTGATAAAAATGTTTATTGAATATGCTTAATAAGAAGATCGAATATATTTAAAGAGTAATTACAATTTTTGGTTGACTTTTCAAATGCTTTTCGCTCTTTTATTTGATATAGGCAAATTTATTCCTATTAAAATGCATTCGCAGAGTGTGAAATGCAAAAATAATAAGAAATTTAGATTTTGATTCTTTGTCTAAATAAATAACACGAGATCAAATTTGGACTAATTAATTTCAAATGAAGGATAACAAATGTAAAATATCTTATAAACAAAATAAAGTCAGTTAGAAACTATTTTAAGTTGGAATAGTTTATTTCAAATTGAGATTACTCTCGTTTAAAGTGGCAATAATTAAATTCAAAATAAGATTTATTGAAATACATTTAAAATGCAACTTATGGCAAAATTAAATTTTATTGAACATGCAAGTTGATAACAAATAAGATTAATTTGAACAACATTAATTTTCAAAAATCTTTTGTATGAAAATAAATAAATAATAAATAAAACGAATATAAAAGTAAAACATGTACATCGTGATTTACTTAAAACATAACTGCCATTATATTTAATCAGATATAAATATTTTTTACTAAACCCAGTTATTTTCTCTTCATGGACGAATAAAATTTTGTTTTTCTTCAAAATTCGAATAATTTCGGATGAGTAATAATACGAGTATGGATTATACTTATTTATTTATTTATTGGTATTGTTGAATGTACTCCTGAAATTATTCTCAGAAAATTTGTGGTGTAACGCTTCTGCTGAATGGGATCGTAGATCCTCCGAGCAAAAAAAAGAAATAAGTAAAGAATGGATATAAACCTGTAAAGAGCTTTCAGTGAAGATAATCCAAGTATAAATCAGAAAATAACTGAGGGTTGTCCAAAGTTGTATAAAACACGTTTGGAATTCTAGCGATACAATGTAAATATAAGCAACATCTCAAGACCCTAGGTTTGATGGAGGACGATAAGTGGAGTTTCTGCGATAGCTTAGAAACTAGACTGCGATTAGATTAGACAGGGGAGACACCTCTTCTACATATCTACGCATCTTCTACATATTACTTGAATATCTTTAAACTATTTCGCTTTCCTTTGAATAATCTTGACTAATCTGCTAAGTCTTAATATATAAAACAAAGTCGGGTTTGAAGTTATACCAGTAGAAGCTATGCCAGTTGATGGCGTTGTGTGCATTACATTTGTGCGAATTCAACACGGCTCATTCAGCGTTGAAATCACCGTTAAACCTTCAAACGACTGAAACACCCATATGCAACATTGCGAAACACTCAGCAATGGTCAAAATTTTTATAACAAGTAAAATTATAATATGGGATGAATGCACAAAGGCGCACAAACTTTCATTGGAATCACTAAATCGAACCATTAAAGATCTGCGCAATGACTTAAGATGTTTTGGAGGCACAATGATTCTATGTCTGGCGATTTCCGGCATACACTACCAGTAATTATAAGATCCAGCGCTGCCGATGAAATTAATGCTTGCCTCAAATCATCTACTATGTGGTGCTATTTTAAGAAACTTCAGCTGAGGAAAACAAGCGAGTTGCATTGCTAAACGATCCACCTGCAGACGATTTCTCCAAGCAATTGTTGGCAATCAGTAATGGCCGCCTTACCGTCGACGAATCGAACGGATTGTTTTCGTTTTCGCATAATTTTTGTAATTTCGTTTCAACTAAGGACGAGATTATCACAAAACTTACAATTGGCGGAGTGAACGAGCAATTCTAGCGGCAAAGAACAAAGATGTGAATCACTTGAACATTATAATTCAAAATGAAATCTAGGGCTTCACACGTGAACTATATTTTTCTCGTGTCGTCTCGTCTCGCTTTTACGAGACGTCGCTCTCGCGAGAGCGAGAGCGCATGTGGTCTCGTTCTCGCGAGACACGAGAGTCTTGTTTCTGATCCCGGTCGTACTTTTTCTTCAATTTCTAATACGGGCAGCCGTAATATTTTCTTGCATAAATTTGAACTGCGGGCTCGGGCAAGTTACATTTCATTATACATTAACAATTAAAAGAGTAGATTTCGTAATATGAAATAGATGTCGTAGACAATTTCAAATTATGTTCGTTTTTTATTATTAATTTTAAATCGTCAACAAAATAGAAGGTTTATATAAACAGACATTTTGGTGTGTTATCGCTATATTTTCATGTGGATGGAACAAAGCAAAATTAGAAGATATTAATAGTAACCAAATAGAAAATTTATGTAAAGAGACAGTGATTAGTTTACAATAAAATGAAAGATTACCTCGTTTGGACTATCTTAACAATAAGTTCTAGCAAGAACGATATTTGGCGAGATTAGACGAGACGATACAAACGGTAACGAGAGTGAGAGCGAGACGAGACTAACGGTTACGAGAGCGAGAGTGAGACGAGACCAACGGTTAGGAGAGCGAGAGCGAGACGAGACTAACGGTTCCTAGAGCGAGAGCGAGACTGAGACGAGAGTAATTTTTTACACAACAAACGAGATCGAGACGAGATTTTTGAAACTCTCGCCCTATCTCGTCTCGTGTGAAGCCCTAATCAAATCGTTGGTCCACTGCATTATTTAAACTCTATCAATACTGTTACAAATGAAGACGAGGCAACTAACTATCCAATATAATTTAATATACTCATTGGATCTGCCTGGCTTGCCACTGAATAATTTGCAACTGAAGTTTGTCTCAGTAGTCATCGTGCTTAGAAATCTAAACCAGCCAAAGCTACGTAACGGAACGCTTTTGGTGGTGACAAAACTCATGAACTATGTGATTCACGCGACGATACTTAAAGGATAATTCAAATGTGAGCAAGTTCTCATTCCGAGAATTCCGATGATCCCAACCGATATGTCATTCGAGTTTAAACGAATTCAATTTCCAATTTGTCTTGCATTTGCCATGACGAGCAACAAATCACCAGGTAAATCTTTGAGTGTTTGTGGCCAGAATCTCAAAAATCAATGTTTTTCTCACGGTCAATTGTATGTAGCATGTTCGCAAACCATCAGTCGGCAAACCATCCGCTTTGTTCATTCTCGAGCCAGACAACAAAACGAAAAATGTCGTGTATCACAGGTGCTTCAATGAAGGTAATAGACTACATTTTGAACTTCTGGATTTTGGGCATTTTGATATTTAGATTTTGGGCTTTTGAATTTTGAACTTTTTGATTTTGGGCGTTTAAAGTTATGAATTTTTGACTTTTGCATTTCGGGCTTTTGGTCCTTTGGATTTTAGACTTTTCGATTTTGAGATTTTGGATTTGGCTTTTTTTTATACGGCGTACCGTATGCGAGGGAGAGGACATACACGATTATATTCCCATCTGTTAATATAATCGTGTACGATTATATTACCATATATCGCTACGCGAAACATTGGACTGACTTTAATTCAGCTAATAACTTATTTTTTATTGATTATAGATTCTAAGACGATACGAAGTTCGCCGGGTCAGCTAGTTCATCATAAATTAAAGTCACGTTTATCAATTTAATAAAAATGACTACTGGATGCATAATTCAATATTGGATATGCAGAGCCTTAAATAGGATTTTGGACGCCTATGATCATGAATAAAATTGGCGCCTTTTATATATTTCAATAGCAATCAAGGTAGGCGTCCACAGTTCCACATCGTACGTATCGGACGCATCACATCAAACGGATCGCAGTCCATCTATAGAAAGTAATACAAGTGTGTCCACTGTTCCGCATCGTACGGATCGCACAAATCTACCTGTCGGCAATGCCGATGCCGATGCTCCCAGCGGCAACTTTTGAAACACGTCATACGGAATATGGTATTTGCTAGTAGTTTGTGGCAAATCCGATCGCTGCCGATATGTAGGGTAGACGCGCTATAAAAAAAATAATCCATTTGATGCGATGCGTCCGATATGTATGATGCGGAAATGTGGACGCCTACCTTAAAAATTATAATTTAATTTTTAACATATGTCCGTAGAAATTACACATCATAAAGACTTCTTCTTCATGTGGCGTCTACTACTCGAAGGTTAGCTACCAACAAAGCAAACTTCACTTGGGATGCTGCTCCTCTAAACAGTTCTTTTGAAGTGCATAATAACCAATCCCTAATACTTTTTAACCAGTAAATGCGGCGTCTTCTCACGTTTCTTCTTCCTGCAATATTCCCCTGCATTATGGGCTGTAGTATTTCTTATCTTTCTCCTCTCATATTATGTCCCAGATATTCTAGTTTCCTAAATTTAGTTGTTTCTATGATTTTTACCTCTTTGCCCATCCTTCGTAAAACCTCCACTTTCGTAATTTTGTCGGTCCACGATATTTTTAGGACTCTCCTATACACCCGCATTTTGAAGGCTTGGAGTTTATTTATAAGCTGCAGTGTCCATGCTTCCATGCCGTACATTCATCTGGTAAACACGTAGTACCTCACCATTCTAATTCGAAGTTCCAGCTTTAGCTATGATTAGTTTCGTATTCGCAATTCGGTGTTTGATTTTTTTTGTTTTGATTTCTGAATTTTTTTGTTGTTGCTTGTTATCGAGGTACCAAAGTACTTGAATCTGCTTAATTTTTCGAATCGGATTTTGTCGATTAAAAGGTTAGCATTAGGTTTTGCTGCTTTTGAAATGATCATATATTTGTTTTTTAAAGATTCATTTACAACCCGTATTGCAATCTAATTGTATTCGTACTTTCTACCATGTTTTGCTAGTCTTCTATATTATCTGCCTCGACGGTACAGTGGTCTTATCGACGGTACAGTGGTCGAACGTGTAGCAACAACTACATATCTTGGTTGCATGGTAAATGACCAATGGGACCACTCGCTGGAGATAAGGAGAAGAATCGAAATAGCCAAAGCCGCATTTATAAAAATGAAGAAACTATTTAGCAGTCATGATCTCTCACTGAACATTAAGATGAGACATATTAGATGCTATATTTTCTCCATACTTTTATATGGTGTTGAGTCGTAGACGTTAACTGAAGCATCCTGCAAGAAATTGGAGGCATTTCAAATATGGCTTTATAGACGCTTGCTAAATATTAATTAGACGGATAAAGTTGCGGACATCGAGGTACTAAGAAAAATGAAGAAGGAACCAGAGTTACTGTTTACCATCAAAAAACGTAAACTAGAATACTTCGGTCATATAATAAGAAACGGAGAACGATATCGACTGATGCAGCTCATACTGCAGGGCAAAGTAATAGGACGCAGAGGACCAGACAGAAGAAGGATATCTTGGATGAAGAACCTGAAGCAATGATTCAATTCAACAACAACGGAATTATTTAAAACAGCCGCAAATAAAATCCAGATTGAAATGATGATCGCCAACATTATCTTATGTATCTTATTTTATTGATCAGTCGTTCGTTTACAATCAGCCATATTTGCTCATCTGCAGGGGTTGTTGCCTAGAATATTGGCTCGGAGTACAAATTGAATAGCATCGGAGACAGAATGCACCCCTGCCTCACGCCTCTCTGACATGATAGTTTCACCCTCTACTCTCACCTCTTTTGTTTGATTCCAATGCTGATTGCTGATTGAATTAATAATAAATATGTCCACTATGTTAATGTTGTGGTTTTCAGGAGTGTTACTAATGGTTTATGCTGGACCTTGTCGTACGCTTTATCATAGTTTGTGAAGCAAGCATCTACCTTTACGTTTACATTCATACATCTTTGTGTCAATACGTTAATACCAAATAGCGCTTCGCCAATGCCGATACTATTCCTGAATCCGTGGTGCGTATCACTAATACCTTTTTCCAATTAGTAGTATAGTCTTTTATTTTTAGAAATACTTTTAAGGCGTGACTCATTAAGTTTATAGTTCGGTAATCGACACATTCTCTGGTAAGAGAGTTTTCTTTGGTATCTTGATAAATGTTGACCTTAGCCACTCGTTTGGCAATATCCGTGTTTCATATATGATTTTGTACAGGTTCGTAATAACATAAATTTACTCATTGTTCGAGAGTTTTAACATCTCTATGGGTATTTCATCTGGCCCAACCGCTTTACCACCTATCATTTTCTTGATGGCGTGTTGTACTTCCTCTTTTGTTATTGGGGTGGTAGTTATATCTTGTCGTGTGTTCCTTAGGGGTCCTCTGGTATCCTTGAAGAGCTCTTCTATGAATTCTTTCCATCTTAGGAGCCTTTGTGCGTGGTTCGTTATCATCTTCTGTTCCTTACTTTTTATAACGGTGGAGGCATTTCTTCTCCTCGTTACCGTTAGTTAACGGTGGGTTTCTTTGGTTTTGCGGCATTCCTTTTTTTGTGAAGATTGAAATTGTTATATCGTTTTTCAATTTCAACAAAAGTCTTTCAATTTCTTTGCATTTTTCAGATAGATACTCTTTTCGCCTCTTGGACCATTCCTTCTATTAATCTCATATTTGTGTATTCGCCTTTCCGCCTTTCTTCCATTCCGTTGTGGGATTTATTTGTCTGGTCTTAATAAAAATTTACTTCTTTTCAGTAGGGCCTCTTTTATGAACCAAATATTAAATAAATATAAATATAAAATTATCATTTTCAAATACATATTATTCCGAAACCTTCTTTTGGGCGCCTTTATTAAATCGGCGCCTATGGCGGGGGCCACATTGGGCATATTCTAGTTATGACTATGTGGGTATGTATAAGTATCCATTCGTTTAATTCAGGGGTCTCCAAACTTTCCAACCTTAGGTCCATACTGATTACTCCAGTAAGTTCCGAGGGCCAAAATGCCATATTATCATATAAAAAGCCATTATCATTGTTGCCGGTGGTAAAAAGTGAAATAATCCACTGATGAAAAAAAAAAGTCCAAAAAAGTACGCCACGTTTAAAAAAGGCTGCAAATCGGACTAAAGTCCGCAAAACGGCAACACTGCATGTTATTAATTTTCCTGTCATTATCTGTAATTTCTAGATTAGTCGTAGAGTACGAGCCATGAGGAGTAACGTGACACGACATCTGGTGGATACAAGCGGAAATAGGTAGTACCTTCTATCGCTAACAGATGGCGCTAATAGCACGTACAGAATAATCTAGTTGGTTCGAGAAAGTTCTGGTGTCTTCCACTCACTTCTAGATGGCAGTAATTGGAATATATAAGAAGACTAGTGGCGCAACCACAAGTCAGTTCCTATGACACTGTTGTGAAATAAAATAGTGCGCACCTCCTTAAAACGTGTTTGTGCGTGTTTAAGTTTAACACATCTTTGTAACAGTATTTTGATTTGAATTGTTGCTTTTGTGTGTGATTTAGTTGTATGGAAAAGAAGCGAAAAATTGATAGTGAATGCAGAAAATTCAAAGATCAGTGGAACATTCAGTATTTCGTAATTGAGTCCAGTAACAAGGCGCTATGTTTGATTTGCAATGAAAGCATAGCCGTTCTCAAGGTATATAACATTAAACGTCATTATGAAACAAAATATTTTCAAAATTACTCAAAATATACAGGAAGTTTGCGGACAGAAAAATTCGAAGCTATGAAGCGCAGATTGAAATCGCAGCAATCTTCATTTACAAAAATCAAAACTGAACAAGAGGCTGCAACTCGTGCCAGCTTTCGTGTGGCTCTTGAAATTGCAAAACGTGGAAAACCATTCACCGATGGAGAAATGATCAAAGAATGCATAATTGCAGTAGGTTTTTGTGGAAGAAATGTGCCCTGAAAAGGTAAATTTATTAAAAACCGTCAGTATGTCAGCAAACACTGTGGCTCGAAGGGTAGAAAACATCGCTGAAAATATATCCTCTCAACTGTTCGACAAAAATGGACATGTTGAGTGGTTTTCTTTGGCCTTGGATGAGTCAACGGATGTGTCAGATACTGCTCAGGTGTTGATTTATATTCGAGGAGTAGATAAAAGCTATGAAGTGCATGAAGAACTTCTTGATATGTATAGTATTCATGGCACAACTACTGGTACAGATATTTTTAAAGGAGTTGAAATGGCCATTAATCAAAAGAACTTTCGATGGAAAAACTTGAAATGTATTACAACTGATGGAGGCAAAAACATGAGTGGCAAAGATAAAGGAGTGGTCCCTCTTGTGTCAAAGGCTGTAGAAAATGACAGTGGTTCAAAACCATTAGTCTTACATTGTATCATTCATCAACAGTCTTTGTGCGGAAAATGTTTGGATATGTCTGAAGTTCTGAAACCAGTCATATCAACTGTTAATTTTATCAGATCTTTTGGGCTGAATCACCGACAATTCCGACAATTTATTGAAAAGATTGGAGAACATGACTTACCTTATCATACTGCCGTGCGTTGGCTTAGTTGTGGGAAAGTCCTTCAGCGCTTTTTTGAACTTCGAGCAGTGATCGAAATTTTTTGGAATGAAAAGCATCGCCCTCTCACTGAATTACAAAACAACGCATGGCTGTGGAAGTTAGCATTCTATGTTGATTTGACAAAACATGTGAATGAACTGAATTTGAGATTGCAAGGAGAAAACCAGCATCTTCCTGATTTATACACTAATATTAAATCATTCCGGAAGAAATTGATACTGTTTCAATCCCAACTACGAAGTAAATGTTATTCTCATTTTAAAACATGTGAAATATTCAGCCACACCACTGAGACTGAGTTTCCTATCGATTTTGCAATCGAAATTTTGAGTTCTTTGAAAATAAATTTTGATACTCGTTTCTCGGACTTTGATGCCATTGCGAATCAAATTAAGATTTTTCAGAATCCTTTTGATACTGACATTGAAACCCATGCCCCGGAACTTCAAATGGATATGATTGATCTACAGTGCAGTGATATAATTAAGAACAAATATCAAAACTCAACTTTGTTGGAATTTTATAAGAGTCTTCCACTGACACAATTTAATAATTTGCATAAATTTGCTCGTGGGCTGTTTTCTGTTTTTGGTACTACTTATTTGTGTGAGAAGACCTTCTCCAAAATGAAGTACACAAAAAGTGTTTACAGATCTAAATTAACTGATGAGCATCTTAAATCTCTTTTAATAATTGGTACAAGTAAAATTAGTCCACAAATACAAACTATTGTCAGTGGAAAATCTCAATTACATAAATCTCATTAGTATTTCATATGTCATTATGATTGTTATAAGTTATGTTTTTATTTAAAATGTATAAAATGTTAGTTGGATTCATTTCAATAATTTGTTAGTTATTTTATACTGAAGTTAAATTTTCTGCATATTATACATGTCTTTACTCATTACAATTCTGTGTTTCTTTATCCAACTTATCACAAAAACAATAACAATAAGCCTACAACAATGTTATGAGTAGTTAGCCCATGACCATATCAATGTAGATGTCATATTAATAATTATTCAACATAAAATTAGACTACTTCAGTAAACTAAATTTAATTTGCTATAAAAAATATGTTCTCTAAAAGGAGTTTTCAAGTATGCAAGCTCTCCGCGGGCCGGACAAAATCTGTCCGCGGGCCGGATGTGGCCCTCGGGCCGTAGTTTGGAGACCCCTGGTTTAATTCATAACTAAATTCTAAGAGAAACAAAACGTGTCAAGACACAGATTTCAAAGAGTTTACATGTCACAATCGAGTAAAAGTTTTTATTGGTAAATTATAATTAATAATTGTAACTTACTGTAACTAAAAAATTACCTTTTTATTAAATGGTACAGCAAAGTAATGTTATCGAAGTGGAGGTGTTATTAATTGTTGCTGGTATAATAGGAATATTTTCCTTTCTCAAATAAATACTGAATGCAGTCCTAGGACTAACGTTTTATTTCTATGAATAAAACAATATAAAACATAACAAACCAAGATAAAAAGTTGATAAATATGATCCACGGAAAACACATTGTCCATTTTGAGCCAGGTTGACAAAAGCAGGAAAAGATTTTGTTGTAGTTAGAACGTATAACCTATACTAACTAGTACGTACTGACTACTTCCATTACATATTTATATGTAATCTTTGTAAACTTAGGTGAAGGTCATTCTTAGTATGACGATCATATTAAGAGGTTAGACTGCTGAAATTTGGCTCTTATTCCATGCAACAAATGCGTCTTTGAAGTATTGACTAGCAAACTTGGTTTTGATTAAAATTCCGATTTTTACTTTTTGGTATAAGATTAATTGCTTTATAAAAACAATACTTAATACTTAATCTGATCTTAATTGTAACTGATTATTGTATGAATATTACATATTCAATTTGAATTTTTATTTTGGCAATAGGAACTTAAAGGTGCAAACAGGCCAGTGTTACTAAAGTCTAATGTTTCAAAGAAGTATAAACTCATTTTCAACATTTAATTTTTAACATCAAACTACGATTAATAAACTTGAAATTGAGAATAATTGGTAAAAAGATTAATTTCGAAAGCATTTGTTCCTAGAACTTTTTTTTAGAAATAGATTGTGATAATTCAGAACAAAATATAAAAAAAGTATTGATTAAATTATATTTAGAAATGTTGGTTCAAATTTCATTTTCGTTTTAAAAGATTTTATTGCAAATTATTCTCATTAAGCATACAAAACTCTTCAAATTGAGATCGATTTGGTTAGATATGAAATTTGTACACTTGAGACCCGTAGTAATAAATTTATAATGCTAACTATAAGTATAACATGATATCATGTGTTGATATCGAGTAAAAAACATTTGAAACAATACATTAGCTTTATTAAATATACCTATCATATCGTCTTACAAACGTAGACAGGAATATTTTTTTACGAATAAAACTCTTGTAAGTAATCGTTCAAATTCTTTTTTTCAATTATACTAATTCCAAAATCGAGAGAAAGATTAGGATATAAATGTTAATTATTAATAATAATAATTTGATATTTAAATACCAAATTTTAATTAGATTTGTCCAAATTTTAAACAGAAAATATACAAATTACCAAACTGATATTATTATAATACTTGATTGATACATATTGATATTATATTCTGGTGATTAATATTAGATTCTAATGGATGTCCCAGTTAACAAGAAAATACACAGTTTGGAACAGCTATCTTTGGAAAGTTTCCCACTGTGCCTCCTGAGATAATTTTGGTCGCTGATATGTACAAAATTGAGTGGAATGTTGTAGTGACCACCCATAATTTTGTGAACCTGGATAAGATCTCCTCTCTGGTGGCGCTCTCACAAAGATAGTAGACCCAGTTTGATAGAACGAATCTTATAGGGAAAACCTCTCAGTTTAGGAGGGATTCTGGTGATACTTCGTTGTACTTGTTCAAGTTGTATAATGTGTTTAGGAAAGTAGGGAGTAGGAAAGTAGGGCACCTAACCGCGAACTCCAGCACCGTTCTTATGAAGGCTTTGTATGGGCAAAGTACAGTACCCGCAGAGTGGTCTTTAAAAGTCCTTTGAATAAGCTAAATCCTTTAATTTGTCCTTTATACTAATTTGGCAATGTGGCATTCCCATTTGAGGTCCTGGATAACACCCAGGTTTTTTGATGCTTTGCAGCAGTGATTGGGCTACCATTTAGGGTGTAGATAGTGTTAGGGTTATTGGGTGCGATGTGCAGTATGGTGCACTTAGCCACATTCAGAGACATGAGCCGCAAGTCAGTCCACTTCTCGATTAAAGCAAGGTCCTGCTGAAGTGATACAGCACTTGCCAGCGGGTTGCAGTATAATTTAGTGTCGTCTGCAAGGAAACTAATATTTGACTTGCTGTTGACTGCGATGTCGCTGATGTAGACTAGGAATAGCAGAACCGATGACGCAACTCTCTGGCACTCCGCTCTTAATTGCTCGGATAACTAACACCTACTCTGACTTGAAATCTGCGTTCGAAGAGAAAGTCAGATATCCAGCGCAGCAAGGAACCCCTCACTCCAACAAGATTGAGATGGTGATGGCGATGGTGATGGCCATGGATGGCGTTGGGAGCCAGCCATAGGAGGCCAGCATGCGCAAGTAAGCTGCGCAGTGGCTAAAGTGGCATGTCCACACCATGGGCCATCATTATTTCCTTTATCGCACGCTTATCTGTGCCTGCTGCTTGTTGTCCTGATAATTCTGATTTTAGTAATTATTATTATTTAATTATAACGAAGTATTTAGTTTATTGAGATTTTAGTTTATTGAAAAATTAGTTTTTTAAAATAATTAGATTTCTATAACAAGACATGGCTCAACATGGTCCCCCTATTCCACTTTGGCTTTTAGTATGCGCTACCCCGGTATCGCATATTTTGCATTCATTCGGGGTGGGCAGCCCGGACGGTTAATGAAAACCGCCCTAGTTGTTGTCTCCCCGACCAGGATTCGAACCCGGGTCTCCCGCATTGAAAGGCGGGAGACCCGGCTCAACATGGCTCAACATGGCCCACTATGGCCCATTCATACAGATCTGGAATGGTCCATCTAGATGGACCACTGTGTGGATGCGTCCATTCAGGCCATCATAGTGGGCCATGATAATGGTGACCATCATGATTGCCCACAATGAGCCATAATGGTTTTTGCGGGTTATTTTTCACTTTTTTAAGGGACTACAAGATTCAATGGAACGATTAATAATCTCATAGTTTATCGATGTAAATGCTGACCGTACCAGCCAGTCCCTCAGATATTATTCGTATAACTTCAGTGTAGTCTTCCTGACAAAAGTTGCTTTTTACTATTTTGTGATTCGGTTTTTCCTTTAGTTTGAGTTGGTGGACGGTAGTTGTCAGCACAATGTGGTCGCTGTTCTAAGTCGGCTAGCGTTGCACAGTGTATTGGGTCTTTGTTTGGGGGGCTTTTCAAGAATTTATGTTTTGGTTTCGGTCCCAGAACCGGAAATTGAACCTCTCAATGCGAATACCCTCCGACCAAAAGGACTGATCATAAACCGCTTCTTTTAGTTTTAGTTCAACTCCCACTTTAAATGTTCTATTGCCTGGTCTTTCATTTTTGACCTTAACCCATTCGAGTGTGAAGACCACTCCGGGTTTAGAAGTTTTTAGCTGTAAGTAATCTAATCTTATGTCTTTTGTGACATGTTCCTTGGATCTTAAAACGTAGAGCCAGATTTTTTTGGCTCTATCTCTCTTCCTGCGATGCCTGTTGCTTTCTGCTCTTCAGAGACCTTGCTTTTCCCAAGTGTTAGGGACCTTCTTCTATTTTCAGTCATTTTTTGGTCTGCAGTAGGCTTCTGTTTATATTTATACGGCCTTGATTCTAGCGATTTGCTGTTGATTGATTTCATTGAGTTATTTGAGACTACTTTGTTATCATTGGTTTGTTTCTTATTAGAACTTGACATCGCCGTATCAGCAGCTTCTAAATTGAGCTGTGGCATATCTACACAGCTCTGTTTTTTTTATTTATTATATTTATTGGAACGCGATTGGAAGTACTGATTGGATTTTCGTAATTTTCTATTTAAACGCAAAAAAAAATATTTTCTTGTAATACACCATATTATTTATTTCAACCTCTATCCGTGTATTTTATTAACGAGAATGGTATATGTTTAAGCTTTTCTTAATATTTAAAACATCGTATTTTCGTGTTTTTTTTTTATTGTTGTTTTTTTGAAATGTTGATTTTTCAAGGCTAGAAGAAATATATTATAGTAGGTAATAAATTTCCATCTTGAATAATATATCCGCTCGATAATGCGACACATCTGTATAAATATCAATTCTAACAAAAAAAGAAAAAAAGAACATAAACGCTATCTGTTTAACGGCATGGGGTAAGTCCGTTCTTGGAAGACCCCTTTTAGAACGAAACATTATACTTTAACATTTAAGTTAGGGATCCAAAAACCAAATATCATATTAACTACATACATTGTAGAGTTCTCAAAAAAAGCAACTCACATTAGTCGGTAATAAAATATGTATCATGCTTGATACAAAAAAGGAAAATAATATTTCTTTTTAATGCTGAAAGTAAAAAGAAACACTAGTGAATAATGTATAAGAATATGTTAATCAGTGACACAGATACTTACAATGGATAGATATACTGGAATATTTTTATATTCTTTGGAAATTTGCAGGGATAAAGTATTTTAATATTTATATTTTAGTTATTTATTTGTGATGCTTTTGGGTTGATTAAAATAATCTTTTTTTCTGTGCTTTAAAACTCTTTTACACAAAATACTGCAATTAAAAATATCTTTACCAGATAATAAAATTAAATAATTTGCAATGAATAAATCAATAAAATAAAAATACACTAGTACCTTCCTTCTATTCATTTTCTGTCTTTTAACTTTCTTAAAAAAAAGTAACCAAACATTTGTATATTCAGTTCACAACAAAGTATTTGTAGATATATACCTGGTAATAAAAATAAATAAATATGTTCCTATATCTTCAGTTTTAATAATTTTAATTATTATGACAGCGTACTATTGGATTGATTAAAAAGAAATTTCGTATTTCAGCTCAAATTAATAATAGATGGAAATGGAATTTTACACAATATGGTCGATAACTTTTTGACAATTTTCAGGGAGTTTGATAATTGATAAAAAACCCATTTGACGTCTAAATTATCGTTTTAATCTGGTCTTTATCATTCATAAAGTCTAGTCTGGCCGTTTAGAACCTTCAGAATGCGTTCTCGTTCAGAACACCTTGTATAACAAGTTCAAAATTTTGCTAAAAACTAATTTTGTTACACACGTTCGCTTATGCCATCTTCTCCATATACAGAACTTAATTTATTTTACGGTTGTGTTCCATTTTTTCCTTTTTCAAAGCAAAAGCATTAAACATCAAAAACACTGCTAGTTTTGCTCTACATTCCAGTATTATGAATGTTTCCAAATAAAGAATAATGAAGTAACAAATGGCACTCTAAAGACAGGGAATTTACTCTTAGAAAAGCAGTTGTAACGAGACATTGAGACAAGATTGAGAGATATTATGTAAAATTCGAAATTATTTTTAAGCAGGTACTTAAGGTAGATACTTCAACTACATAAACTATTAACAGCTAAAGCAGCGAAGTATAAATTTACCGCTAATACAGAAAAATATTTTTTGTTATATATAGTTTTCTTATAGATATTTATAGTAAATTTCTGAGACAAGAGTTGAATGTGTGAATTATTATATGATTCCATTCCATTCGATTCGAATATTGTTTGTCGGCTGTTTTATTTTGTCGTAATTTAAAAACCAGTAATATTATGGGTAAATATGCATTGCGTAAAATTTTATATTTTGATTTTTAATGCGTCGCAATTTATTATATATTTTAGCATAACATAAATTTATTTTATGATATATTCACATATGGTTATATATTTTATGATAAAACAGCCGCAAACATAATATTAAAATATTTTCGGATCTTTTGAAAATCTATTGAATTTGTTCAGTGTTCATTCTTTGGCGTAAAACAAATAAGGATACGTTTTTGTTTGGTGTCTTTATTTCATCAATTTTAATTTTAAGAATAAATCGAATAAAACCTATATATCTTGAAGGCGACCTTGAAACGAAATATTTAATTACATTATTACAGATAGAAAGTATAAATATTTTTAATTATTTTCATTTGTAAAAAAATTCTACCTGTTCATCCTACAAATACATTTTACTGAAGGAGCAATTGTAAATATAAGGTTATAATATAATTAATATATTATAAAGTTTTATATATTTATATAACTTTATTTTTCTTTATTTACTATTGGTAAAAACATAGTATATTATAGATAATCATATAAACTTAATAAAGAAGGAAAACAGCTTGAATATATAAATATATACAACCTTTCCGAAGCTCTATAATATTATTGCGTTTCTTTATGACTACTAAAACAAATCTCATGTGAAATTTGCAAGTTATTTACTAGGTCTCAATCCACTCTTGTGGCAGTAAACGAGAAACAAAAAATTATCTTTCGTTTTAAGATCATATCTTTCTATTAACTTAAGTGAATAGTCATCTGCAGACGCATTTCGAGATTTATCTCTCATCATATATGATCATATAATGATAGATAAATGAGAGATACATCTCGAAACGCGTCTGCAGATGACTATTCACTTAAGCTAATAGAAAAATCTTAGTGCCACGAGAGTGGACTGAGACCTAGTAAATAACTGGAAAATTTGACATGAAATTTGTTTTGGTAGTAATAAAAACTAACTCAAAAATATTATAGAGCTTCGGAAGGGTTGAATCTATTTATATAGTGAGGCTGTGTTCCGTCTTTATTAAGTTTATATGATTATCTATAATATAGTATGGTTTTACCAATAGTAAATGTAAAGTTATGATTATTAAAATACACCAAATTCGTTTAATATTTGGTTTGGATCGTATTTGAAACAATCCACACAAAATAGCTCAACATATTTAAAATAAAATTTAATTGGACCCTCCTACTATCGCGATCCCCATTTAGTACCCCATAAGTAAAATATCTGTTATTACACAAACACATTGCATTGATAACTATAGTTCATTTTTTTTAAGAATGCAGTAACTAGAAACCTGATTTACACTATAACAAATGTTAAATCTAGTTACAAAATTTGTCGCTTAATTCAAATATAGTTACTTGAATATATAATTGGTAATTTATTAATGGTTTCATTGAATATCTAATTATTATTGATTAAATACTCCAAATGGCAACAATAGTAATAAAATACAAACAAATAAATGGAGAAAAATGCAAAAAATCTAAATGATACAAACAGATCAGATGATAATTGTGAATTGACATGGCAGCCATTGACAACTAACAGCTGCAAATGTATGTGAAAAGAAAGAGAAAAAAGAGGTTGAGATGGAGAAGTAAATATCGTCGGTGTGAACTTCTCCTCGATTTAAGCCAATCAGAGAACAAGGTCAAATAAGCCCTATCTTTCCTGTACTGCATTCTTTAAAAAAAAGGACTATAGGTACATTGCTTTTTATTAATTTTATGTTACGATAACTATATTTACGCAGAACTTGAACGCACTTTTATAGCAAATTCGCGAAATAATGTTTTAAGGGGGAATATCCGAATAAACAGCTAAAGACAGTGAAATGTCCCTCGCTTACACGGTCCGCGGTTTCCAAGATTACTGGAGCTGGTTGACTTGAAAAAATATTTTCAAAAAGATTATCAAAACATAATAGGTAAATGGCAATCGAAACGTAATGATGATAAAACGCAATATTGTATTTGCCAACCTTGGGTTCTAAGCCCAATCGGATAGGCAATACTATACACGCACATACAAACCAGACAGACGGAGAAGATAAATAAACAAGGGCTTAAGAATTATACAGGTGGACTAAAAAGAGAAAATGTAGATTACGATTAATGTAGATTTAGTTTATTCTCTATTTCGGCCGTTTATTGAGTTTCCATTGCCTCCGGCAGTTTTCTTATTACGTCATTTCTGACATGGATTTAACTTTGATAGGTCACATATTGTATATACATTGGAAAGCAACTAGTTCTAGTAAGTAATTTGAAATTTTAAACAGACATAATCAATATATTTTAGAATAGTGTTTATCAACCTTAATTTATAATTCTTTTTATATTATATTTCCAATATATTTATGGGCGTTGGTCACCATTGCCATATGTTCTAGACGTGTCATATGTAAGAGAAGGTTTGCCATGCCTCATCTGTTCTATTTACCATAACTATCAACACTAAATTAGGACAAATCAAACGTCCTTTAAGTATGTATCCGTAAATTTATATATGGGCTTTGGTAGAATTAATTTATTTTTAGAGAATTTAGGTCTTGATCTAAATCTCACGTTAAGCTACATACACACGGTATAGAAAACTAGCGTATATCCGATCTAGCGTATAGTACTACTATTGTTTGACTATAGCTTTGTGACCGCTTCGTATAGTCAAAAACTATGAGTATTGTTGAACTATACGAAGTGGTCAAACAGTAATAGTCAAACTATAGCAGGGCTTTATCGTACTATACCGTGTATACGTAGTTTTAATTGGTTTTGCAATATATGATAACACTTTTTGTTTCTAGAAATTAAATGCCTCTTCAAACATCAGTGATGTCTAATTTGTCGTATATCTATTTGATTTTCAACGTCACAGAAAAATTTTATTGGCATATTCGATAGAACTCTGAAGAGTTCTACTGGGAACTGCAAACAGCAAGCAATAGCTTTTACCCTTTTTTTAATTTCCATTGAAAACAATGAGCCCCTTATTATTGCAAATATCTTTTGAACTAAGGTTTTGAAAAATAGTTTTGTTTTAGAAACTGTTTTGTCAAAATTCAATTTTTTGAAAAACTTGTGAAAAATTTTAGACCTATGGTCCAGGTGCAAATATATGAAAATCGCACAGTTTTCCTGAAAAGTGGTTGCTACGCTCATTAATGGCATTTTCCATTTTTTTCAACTATTGAAATTCAGCGCAAAGTACTAAATTATTTCATATTTACCAGGAACTCTGATGAAAAAATACAATATTTTTGCCAATTCGGTTTGCCATCTTCACTGGAGTTAGATTGCAGATTCGTATAGCGCAAGATGTACGTTGTATGTATTATGAAAATATAAAAGCATACACTTAAGTCTGAGGCATGATATGCGCTGTCGAATTAAATGCGTATAGTGGTATATACAATAATACAAAGATAAAATTTCTCTCGCGATATCATGGCGATGTTAAAATACAGTCGAACTTCCCTAAGTCGAATTGCCATAGTTGACGAAAAAAAATTAGAGTTATAGAAAATTGTAGTTATAGAAATACATAACTACAAAATGAGTACACTTTACACAATTTTTTCAAAGTAAATATGTTCATGTATATATTGTATGTACATATTGTATGTACAAATATGTACATGTATATATTTATTAACAAAAAAGAAATATGAATACTACATTATTAATATAAATATAATTTATTATTAATTAATTAAAAATGAAAATAAATAATTAATTAAAAATAATTATAATTACTATAAATAATTATTATTTTATTAAAAGGTCAGTAATTTTTAATTGTTTTTCATTAAAATTCTCTATTAACAAGTTCTCCCAAATAGATAATGCGCGGTACACTTCGTTTGTAAAATTGTCTTTAGAACATTCGCTATACTTAAAATTCGCTACACTTATTTAAATAATTACGCATTGCTTTATTTCTGGGTGGAATTGGCACTGTTTACTTGCTAGATAAGACATCTTCATCTTCATATTCGCGTTTTGTAATCTTGTTTAAAATATCGGCATCTTTTGGAGAGTCCACTATAAGCCCACATCTTCATCTACAGATAAATAACCAGTAAGAGACACTGTATTTTCCACGTTATGCTGATTATATGTGTCATAAGCGGACTTCAATTCTGACAGAAGAGTATCTATCATCTTCTTCGCTCCAGTTTGTTTCGCCTTGTTTTTTAAAGCCAGCCTTTTTTTTATGGTTGCTTGCTGAAAAATTGATGTACCACGCTTTTGTCAAGTTTGTAACAGCATCTCAGAAAGTGATATGTTCTGGTTGATTGTTTTCTAGGACAACTATAGTTCTTCTTCTACTATAGTGCAATTTTATATTGTTAATAATTCCTTGGTCCATAGGTTGTTACATTGACGTCATGTTTGGTGGGGAAAAACAACGCGAATCGAATTAAGCTGTTTAGTAATTTTTGGGTATGACGGACAGATATCCACACACAAAACAACTGCAAGATTTTACGTTTTTCGGCATTGAATTTCTTGTCTAAACTAGAAAGCCATTCTTCATAAATTGCGCTTGTCATCCAAAACTTTTTAGTTGCTTCTGTATATCATAAAACATGGTACATACTTTTAAAGCAGTGCGGATTTTTTGATTTTCCAATCACCAACGGTATCAGTTTTTCAGTACCCAATATATTTGTTCCCACCATGGCGGTGATTCTTTCTTTGCTGTGTTTTCCACCGAAACACTTTTCGTCTTTAAATGTTTTATTAGGCAAACATGTAAAAAATAAGCCAGTCTCGTACGCGTTAAAAATATCTTTTTCGTGATAAGATGCTAAAGTTCCGCCAAGATATTGTTGCACCACTCTTCACAGTCATGTTCATTAACGTATGCAATTTCACCACACATAATCTTTTGAATATTATTATGCTTCTTCTTATATTTATCTAGCCAACCTACACTAGCGATGAAATCAGTGTGTCCTAGACTCTCAGCAATATAAAGATTCTTTTCTCTAATAAGTGATCCAGACATTGGCACATTTCATCCCGCGTTATTTGAAACCATTCCACAGTAGCTTTGTAAATGGCTTAGTAGGTACACTTTTTCAAACGTTTGCGATCACTAGTTGCACAATTTTCGGCTTTGTTCAGAATTTCTTCGCGGTTTCCTATAATTCAAGAAAGTGTACTTGGAAGAATCCCAAAGTCTTCAGCAATCACTTTTTGTATAATACCTTCGTCAAATTTACTTACCAACCTCACTTATTAGATAACGACATTGTATTGAGTTTTCTTTTGTGGCCACTCATATTTACAATTGTAACTGCCGAGGTAAGAAGAAAGAATGAGTCTAAACTCTAAAATTTTATTATTATATAGCACCTTTACTATAACAAATAGGATACCATAGGGCACCATAAATTTTGGAAAGTACACAGCGATTAAAAAATTTGAGTTATGGAGATTATTTTGATGTAGAATTTTACCATTGTACAAATTTTTACTACCTGTTATGGAAAAATTCGAGTTAAGGAATATTCGAGTTATGCAAGGTAATTTATATGTAAAATGCTATCTAAACGTATGAATTTCTAAAAATATTCGAGTTATAGAAAAATTATAGAAAAATATAGAGTTATAGAGGTTCGAGTTATAGAAGTTCGATTGTATATGTACCTACTCTAGGATAAAAAAGTCCGGGATCGGTTCAAGCCTCCAAGCGTCGGTTAAAAAAGTTAATCATTAAATTGTTCAAAATAGCCTGTTAAATAAAAATAGCCCCAAGCAAATAATTCTTCTAACTACCGTCGGCGAGAAATTAACCGTTTGTTCTCAAAATTGTACCAATTAATAACATTAAATATTTTCTGATATGTTTCAAAGAAATAAGAGGACAGCGGAAATATTTTCGTCTTACCGGCACCGGCACCGTTGACAAACGTCATTATTGGCCAAATTTAAACCTTCCGCAATGCAGCCTCTACTCGGCTGATCGTGAGACAAATATTCCATCTTGAAAAACTTTTGTCCGCACCAACTATTCCTATTAAAAATAGATTTAATCATAATTTTCTTTGCAGCGCTTAGGGACTGACAAACAACATTTCTAAACTCAAAAAAATGATTGTATTAACAAAATTTACGATATTTTCTTGATTTCGCTTATTATTTATCGATAAATATAAATACGCTTCTATCGTTTTGAATGTCGCTATTTTGACAAGCTTAGATTTTCAGAGCAGACCTGAAAACTAGGTGATTATATTGAAAATTTATTTTAAACGCCATAGTAAGTCCATTAAAACTGCACGGATGGGCTCCAGGTTGCTGACTTCTGATTTAGACGTTTATTTCCTGTATTTTGAAATTTGTTGTTGAAAATATTGCTATTTTCATGTACACTTAATGTTACATCATAATATACATATTTAGTGGTCTTTATTCTCATTTTAAATTGTTTAAATTGAAACAAAGTTTTGATTCTTAATATAATCAAAACTGAATAACATTTAAATTCATAAATATAATTTACCACTTGAAAATTACAAAGAATAAGGAAAATTTTTGAAATATCTATATTATAGATTTGTTTATTAAATTAATTGTTTTAATTTTAAATTTCCAAAAATCACAAAAACTAAATACTTCAGAAATGCGTCGCAACTTTTTTAAACTTTCGACTACATCTGTCCATATAAACGAACAACAGTAAGCTGAAATCACGATATTTTCCTTAGATGTGCGCCGAAAGAGTGTAGTTGGATCCTATCAATTTGGCCCTAAAAAATAAAAGTATTTTAGAAGATGTCATACATAGTACTTGCTTATTGTTACTCTTTTTCAACATTGTGTACTTGATTAAATGTTCTAACCATTTTCCAAAATGTTCTATCCGTGTTTTCGAGCATCCAAATACAGTACCCATTGGTGTTCCTTTCTTGAAGCAATCGTTTATCCGCAAGCGTTTAAATATTAACATAGGATGTATGAATACACCTGCAGCATTCATACAGCATACACCATGTAGTGGTCAAACCACTTTCACCACTTGTACGTGCACCAACTTGATGTTTGCCTTTCAGAGCAATTACTTTGGGTGGTTTTTGAACAGTGGACAATGCTGTTTCGTCAAAGTTATATATCTGGTTAGTTTCAAACTTATATTCATCTAATATGGATTCGCATTTATCAAAGAATCCATAAACACAGTGTATATTGACAGCTTTGGCCCCTTCCATTGATATTGCCTCTGGACTACGTAAAGATAAACAAGGATTGTCTTTCATGAATTTATAGCACTACTTCTTCCCTGCAATTTCTTTTTCTCTATTGAAACGGTGTTTTAATTTATATTTTTCTTCCAACTGATAAGCAAGTCTTAAATCAGTCGCAGTAAGCCCAAAAAAAGCTTGATTCTAAATTAAGAACTCCTTCTCCATATTTTTATTCATATCCTTAGACCTTCCAGATTTGACAATGTTGTAGTGTCCACTAGCTTCAGTGGATCCAATAACTCCTTCCGATAATTTGGTTAACGCCTCGTTCATATCTTCTTGTTTCCATTTATTATAAATTTGCTTTGACTGCATTGACATAATTATGGCCTACAAATAAGAATGAAAGCTAATCATCAGTTGACAGTAGGTAAAAACAAAAAGTAATTTCTTAAGTTGTACCAGTATGACATTGGAATCTCATATGATTACGACTTAAGGTACGGCAAAATTAAATTTTAAAGTAAACATAACTTCCTTCTTGACATTGAATAAAATTAATATGATTTAGTTTCGACCAAACGATTATGTAAATTCTACCGAATTTATATTTAATAAGGAACATAATTTTATCAATAATTTACTTGCAAGATTAGCTACCAAACATATGCAGAGAATTATAAGTAAATTGAAATACACATACTTGATTAGAGGATTTATAACGATGATTGTTTTTGGAAGACAATAATACGTAAAGAAACTTGGTTGACTCAGATGTATATCTGGTTGCTGTTGTATGTGCTGATGTGGTCGCAGTTCGTTCATAATTCAAGTGGTACAACTTAAGCACTGGTATGACTTGAGCAACCTTACCCTATATAGAGTGAAAACATAAGTCAAGGAACTAAAATTTTTAATGTATTGTGCTCATTTCAAATACATAATTTGTTTGTATTGGCAAAATAACATCTAAAAATTATTGTCTTGACCATTACTAGATTACAATAAATTATATATTCGATATTTTATGAGTTTTGAATTTTGAATTTTTCGAGAACCTTGTCTGACATAAGAAGTTTAAATGGCGCTCTACGCACCCAACTCACCTAACAGCCACTTTTGCACTTTGCTCTAATGTGATGGGGCGACTATTATCAAAAAGTCGTTTTACCAAAAACTCAAAGACTTACGAGTTTTTACAGGTTTAAAGTCGATATATGTCGTTTTTTAACATTTAATATGGGTGAATGGGGCCTCTTTCTAAATTTCTTACCTTTATATACCCTACATGAAACAAAACTTCAAAATTTAGAAATATTCCAATAATCAAGTATACCAAGATACTATATAATGCCAATTTAAGAAAACTTAAAAATATAAGTGAATCATCATTTTCCTATAGTCATTTTTTTAAGATTTACACTAAATTCAAATATAGTTACTTGAATATGATATGGCTAATTTATTAATTTGATTGAATATCTTATTATTATTGAATAACTTTATAAAAATTATAGAAATTTCAATATATTGAAATTTAAAACATTTATGAATGTATTACATAAAATCAGTCTGAATCTGTAAATTCCATTTCACTGGACGAGCCAGAATTTACAAGTATTTAAATTGCAGATGCATATCTTTGACAATCATATCAGGTTGCTACAGTTTTCTTATTTTCTTCTTTTTTAACATGTTAATTAAACCACTTCTCAGCTGAAACTTGGGCTAAGCCATCATGAAATTATTTTGATACTTTTTATTTTGATACTTTGAGGACATTTTAATTGTTTTATTATTTGTTGCTCATATCAATTTAGCTGTGCCCAAATTAATTCAATGGGATTTAACTTACAGTGGTATGGTGGCAAACGAAAACCTCCCTATGTGTATTCCGAAACATTTCATCCACTTTGTATGGAACTGCATGAGGGTTTTTGTAACTTTATACCATATGCAATAACTCTACTTTTAATCAATCTACTTCCTTTCCTTTACTTTGAAGATATGTTATTATATCATCTTTCCTCCAAGCGGTTGTTGGTGTTTTTTTTTCCATTTTGACGGAATAGTTCGGAGCGTTGTCCATCACAATTACGTAATTTTCACTTAAAGGTGACAAAATTTTTGCCATCCACTCTTAAAACACGGTGGAATTCATATTCTTTTGGTAATTGCCCGTTTTTTTGAATTCAGATATTAGTAACCCACATTCTACAAATCTACTTTCGTTGCCTATGTGGGTAATTAATATTCGATGACCTTTGCCAGAGCGATCTTTTAGGCCCACAACAAATCTTCTATAAAGGCTTGTCGTGAATTTGTTCCAATCTTATCTTTCCAAACTTTTGTTTTTGTATGGCCCTCGTTCATCCACGTCTAGTCCAGGTAATAAATAGTCCGCCCTTCCTGTAGATATTTTCGAATTTTTGTTAAATACCGTCTTCTCCATTAGATAATATCATCTCTTTCTATCAGCATGCTATTCCTACCTCTGTTCTCTCACACAAATCCTAGTTTCTTGAGGACTTTGAAAAGCGTATAACGGGACATAGGGAAATAGAGAAATTAATTCATTACCAATTATAGCATGGAAAAATTATCATATACATAATATCTGTTTAAAATCAGTAATAGTCGAAGTACTACTGTTAATCGAATTTTAAAATTTGCTAATACAAAAAATAAGAAAATGAATAAGAAAATATGACAGTAATTCAGTATCACCTAATATTTTAGTTACGGTGATGTAATTTAGTCATAATAGTCAAGCAGAGTCACAAAAATAAAATAACAGTTTACCTGCAATACTTTATCCAAAGTTGTGATTTCATTTCTTTTGAAAAAGGAATGCAATAATGCAGAAACAGTATATCGTATAGCAGTTTTCTCCTCTTCCGATAATTTTGAATACAAATCATCGCGCATTCTTATCTTCTTTGGTGATTAAACTTGTCCTATTTTAACCATTTCCGCAACAATTTTGTACATAGATCTTTCAGAGATTCCAACAGCTGCTTCAGAGAGTGCCACAGCTTGCATTTTTGTTGCACCCTTACTTTTATGGATAAAATAACTGTTGTAGTCCATTACTTTTTGTCCACATTTTTAAAAAAAATTCCCTTTGGATTTTTCTTTATACCTTTGGAAGTACTGGGCACCTCGTTATCAGCCATGGTAGTATAAAAATCTACATTACACGACGGTGCACACTTTCTTCAATGAGATAAAAGAATAAAACCAGAAATAGCGAATACTACTATTGTTTTTTTATTGAAAAATACAGATTAAATACACCAAATGGCAACAATAGTAATAAAATACAAACAAATAAGTGGAGAAAAACGCAAAAAATCTAAATGATACAAACAGATCAGCCGAGAATTGTGAATGGACGCGGTAGCCTTTGACATAATTTATCGTTCTATTATATTTGGAAATTATTCGTAGTATTATATTCATTTAATTACATATCACTCAATTATAAATTTTAAATTTGAACTAATTATATCAAATTGGGAATAACTAAAATCTAACAAAATTGATTGATTGAAAATTACTGCTAATTTCTAATTAATTATTCAATTTGAAATTGAGTCTTCCCAATAAGAATTTGACTATTCCCAATTTGAAATTGAAAATTTTCACATTATTACTAAAAATTATTATTAAAAATATTATTAATAATAAATAGCAATTACGTAGAACACTAATTTAAATTTAACTCTATATAGGAGAATTTTCTTATGATCACTTTTATAAATTAATTTAATTCAGCAATTATTATATAATATTTATTATTTAATGTATAATTAAGCTAAGTAAATGAAGACACGGCAAGTAGAATCGTTGCCACTGCGTGACGTCGGCAAGCTTTATCCATTGACAAATTTAAACACAAGCGTCTATAAAATATAATAAACTCATCCCCATTATTCAGCTTTAGAATGTGTGAAAATGTAAGTTTCAATTATTTTTAGTCGTTTTTGTTAATTAAATGTAAATTAAATATCCAGGGAAGAAGAAAACGGTTTTGTGTGATTTAATAAATTTGAAACAATTACCTAGCTAATCAAATATGCGGAATGGCTTACGTTAAATCGACATTTGTATTCAGGCCGTGTAAATACGTCCGCAAAAAGGCCATACACGCAGAACGATCATTGATTGGTTCTTTTGATTACTCTTTTTGTGATTACAGTAATGAAATGCTCTCGCCGAATAAAAAATATACAATGCACACGCATTTTAAATTCAAACCAACCGATGAATAAGTATATTGGCTATTATTTGTTATTTTTACTGTTACTTTTTTCCTAGCGGTATTTCATTTTGTGTTTTTAATTTGTTTGATAAATTTTATTTTTATCATGCGATGACATTTTTTCACCTACACTGCATTATTACAGTTGAATATCCAATAAAATAAACGAACTGTAATAAAAGAGAATTTTATTTTTCATCTATTTATTTATCGTATTATATGTTTCTTATAAAACATTTTAAAAAAGGAAATTCTACTCAAGAATTCGAGAAATAAGAAACATTTCATTGACGGTAGATTTGTTCAGTCGGCGGAAAAATCAATTCTATTTGAAATTCTAGTTTTAGCTCTATCATATTGTTTGTCCAGGTATCTACTTGCCCTTATAATTTTGTGTATATATTCCCGACCGCCTATCTAGTTTTGTCTCCCTAGTCACTAGTTGTCTTATTTCTGTCTAACCTGTCTGTTAGCAAATATTATTTGTCTAGTAGTGCAACTGCATTGTATCAATACTCTCTCCGGCAAGAGAATGCAGCTGTACTTCGCCGAGGTATGAGGGGCAAGGGACGCGCCGAGGTAGGCGTAGATTAGTTTGAGATAAGAAATAAGCGTCAGTCATATCTTATGCGTAATGCTAAACTCGTCGAGACGGGATGCATTCTCTTGCCGAACAGGGTATAATAATCTGTCGTTCTTTTTGTTACAAGTTAAATATTTGTATCAACTGTATGGTCTTATCTGTCTGGTCCTCTCTGACGTGGCTTGACTGAATGTCTCTATGTGTTATTTACCGTTTACCTCTTTAGCTGGCTTTCATACGCCTAATTATTTTTAACAGAAAACCGCGTGCATTTAGTACTTCGTATGCAGCAGCGCTTGTCTATTCCACGGCAAACCTTTGTATATGCCAAAATGTACAAATAATATTTTCAATGGTCGAAGGTATAAATCATTCAAAGCCGTTTAAATGTTACCAACATTTTTGTGGATGCCATATCTTTTAGACGTGTCATATGTAAGATCAGGTTTGCCATGCCTCATCTGGTCTATTTACCATAACTATCAACACTAAATTAGGACAAATAAAATGTCCTATTTAAGTTTGTATCCGTAACTTGAGATTCGTTTTTATCTTTCATCATTTCAATATCTGTACGGTTTGTCCCTTTTTTATAGAAGACCAGATAATACCAGACTAATTACCAGTTGTCTAACCTTTTCTGGTCTTTTCTGGTTATGTCCGGTCTTGTCGGGTATGATCAGGTCTGGCACAGTCTGGTCTTACTGTGCCAGACCTGATCATACCCGACAAGACCGGACTTAACCAGAAAAGACAAGACCAGACAAGACCAGCAAAGACCAGACAAGGTCAGACAACACCGGTCAAGACCAGACAAAACAGATATGACCAGAAAAGACTAAGCTAGATAAAGCTATTCTAAACAAGACTAGGTTAGAGAATAAAGGACAAAAGCGGATGTCAGACAAGACCAGACAAGACCAGACAAGACCAGGCAAGACGAAACAAAACTAGACGAGAGCTGACAAACCCAGAAAACAAGGCTATGCTAAACAAGACTTGATTAGAGTATAAATTACAAAACTGGATGGGGCTGAATGAGCCCATATTGGACTAGACAGAACCGCACATTACCAGGTTAGACGAAAGAAAACTAGATGAGATTACTGGTACACCCGACTAGATTGGACATTGAAGGATAATACTGAACAAGACAGGACTAGGCAGAACTAGAAAGGACTTGTTCACCGCACAGGAGTAAATATGTTTAGACAGGCCTAGACTAGACTAGTCTAGACTGGACTAGTCTTATCTAGTCCTGTCTAAACCTGTCTAATACTGTACAGTGATGTTAATGTCAGTGCAGTCCAGCGTATCTCTGCCTTGTCCTAGGTAATAATAATAACAAATACAATTAAAATTTAATTAAAAGAAGTAATAATGAGTTGACTCGTAACTGCAAAATAGGTATAATATCTATTAGGTTCAGTCTAGGGTTATTAGTATTAATAAATTATTTGAAATATTCAATCTTATTGTTTTGCTTTTTAAAGTTTCTTTCAAATTTTACTTGGAATAATTATGATATAAATGGCATTCTAATATTAGAAATTCATGTTTTTTTGGATTTCAATTAAATCTTACATCGATCGTATTTGCATTTTTTGTAGATTCATTATATTTTATAAGCGTAGTTCAATGCAGAACCGGAACTCCTCTTGAACTTCTCCTCCATATTATAAATTTCCACTAAAAAACAAGCGATGTTATCACAAACTTTGTTTTTTATATCCAGGGAATTCTAACGCTCAATTTTCCCGGTGCTTTTTTCCAAACAACTTTAAAATGCATGAAAACAAAATAAAGGAATGAAATATTAAACAAATGTATTATATGTCCAAATTTGTTTAGAAAACGACGTTCTTTGAAACTTTGGCACTCTGAAAATAAGATATATGAATTTGTTAAATAAATGAAATTCCTACGACGAATTTCATTTGTTAAATTTGTTAAACTAACAAATTTAATTCTAAAAGTTGGCATTTTATAGTAAACACAGTTATTGATTTGCTAAATTAATTAAGTTTAACCACAATTGGTGAAGTTCTACCACAACGTTTGTATTATTTTTTGTTAAATGTTTGCATGATTTGATTTCAAATTAAGTCGCAAAATTTCAACATGGTAATTATTAGTATTTAGTATTTAATATTGCTTTACAATTATACTTTAATTCATAGTTTTGTTATTGAACTAACTGTTGAATTATTTAATTGGAGAGTTGCTGTTAATTTCGGGCAAATTGTTTTTGATTAAAGCGCAATCGCAAAATATTTATTCGGGGATTCCATGGAGAACAGACGTGTTAAGAATTCACAGATTATTCGATTCATTGATTTGGCTAAAGCGAGAAAGAAGGAAAGAGTAAAGAATGAATTAGAAGTGAAATTTGTATTGCTAATGTCTTGAGATATTTTATTTTTATTAGCTTTTTCCATTTGCATCAATATTATTTCTTCTTTGTATCAATTCTGTCTTTACCAGATCTTATATTCCATCTCCTTTATATATTATTATGAGTTGCTATAAATATACTTACATCTAAATAATAAATTATATTAAGAAAAAATATTTACTGAGTTTACATTCAACGATGAGTGTTAATAATTGCTACACAAATTGTGAAATATTGATTTTTTCATTTTGCTTACTAAAATATTTATTTAGAACAATAAATATTATTACACATTATTTGATAAATTAAAGGTAAATATTTATTAATTGAACCATAAGTAATGAATTTGCTTATCTATGTTCGTTCGTGAAACATTTTACTTAATTTGATATTCTTTTATATAAAGTGGTTATTACCGTGAAATTTATAACTAATTGCTGGCTTATTTTTGTATTTTCAAAACAAAAAATATTATTAATTTTATATATTATTTGATAAGGGAAATTTATATCTATAGATCCTTAAGTAATGAATTTACTTATGAATGAATAATTCGTTCGTTGAACATTTAACTTAATTGCGCGTTTTTACTTTACTTTTTTTAATTAATATTAAAATTTTAAAGCGAATTGGAAACCAAACAAGTATACTAACAACATTGTAACCACGCCATTCTATGGTTAGTACATTCATAAAATTTAATATTGTATTGATAAACATTAAGTGTATTTACAAACAAACACTTTCTGGTACGCAAAAGCGTAAGCCGTGTTGTTTTACGTGTAGTAAAGTTGTTGCTTGTTAATCTCGCGAAGACATGCATCTGAACGCACCCGCTCTTTCCTGATTGAAAGCATACTACTCAATTCCACAGGAAAACAATGCATATTACTAGGATTAGCCAGGCGGTTAAAAAGTAGTTCTAATTAATTAGTTTCAAGACAAGATTACATAAGATCACATAAGACAAGTTCAGACAAGAACATACAGGATCAGACAAGATCAGACAATACCAGACAATACCATACAAGTCCAGATATGACCAGACAAGACCAGATAAGACCAGACAAGACCAGATAAGACCAGACAAGACCAAACATGACAAGACATGACCAGAGAAGACCCGACAGGGCCGAACAAAACCAGAGAATACCAAAGAAGACCAGATCAGACATGACCCGACAAGTCCAGAAAATACCAGAGAAGACATAAAAGATCAGGCAAGGCCAGACAAGACCAGACAATAATAGACTAGGCAAGATCAGACAAGAATAGACCAGGCAAGAGCAGACAAGACCAGACAAGACCAAATAGGACCAGACAATACCATACAAGACCGCACGAGATTAAGCAAGACCCGAGGAAAACTGACAAAATCATACAAAAACAGTCAAGGTAAGTACAAGGCAATACCAGAAAATAATAGAATAGAGACAAAACCAGACAAGACCAATCATTACCAGACAAGACCAAACCAAACGATACCAGACAAGGCCAAAGAAGACTAGACAATGGCAGACAGGTCTTGACAAGACTAGATATGACAGGACAAAACTAATCAAGAATAGACAAGGCTGGTCAAGAGTGGACAACGCTGGTCGAGACTGAACAATGCCGTACAAGACCGTGCGGACAATACCGATGACAACCAGACATAAAAGACCAGGCAAAACCAGAGAAGACCAGACACTGAATAGCTAGACAAGAGTCGGCAAGGCTGGGCAAGACTGGACAGAACTTGATAGGTGTAGATAGTTCTCTACAGGACTAGGCAGATTTAGACGAGATTAGAGTAATCAATATATAGACAGGGCTATGCTAAATTATAAACTGCTAAATATTTTCTAAGGAAGATTTAATATATTTCCTCAAAAATAGGGGGACTAGGCCTGAGTAATCTAAACCGCGTAATGTTATTAAGCTCGAGTAGACTACATAATCCGAAATGAAAATACTAGACAGCAGCAGATTACAGAAGGCCTGGCTAGCCTAGACAAGTTTTCACCAAACGACACAAGGCTAGTTTGGGGTTCAAGTTTAGACAGCATATTTCAGGGATTAGAAATGGCTGAATTAATTTAGATTAAGTGAAACTATCGTAGATAATCTTAGATAATGTCATAAAATAATACATAGGTACAGATAAGACTACATTAATTGGATTTACGTAAAGCATTACATCATTTTTCTTTTTACTTATAACGGTGTAAGTCAAGTTGTTGCCAAGTTTTAATCAAAGTTTGTTGTGTGTTAGAGTTACTCCTGTGTTAAACTTTTGCTTATTTTACGAAAATATTATAGAATCAAAAATTTATTTTAAATTATGTCGTAAAATATTTCCATAGAATTATTTATTCCGATATATTAATTCGATCATAGTAAAGTCAATTAGAAAATCATTAGTTTTAGAAGCTTTTTCATGTAAAGAATTCTAATTTTTACAATAGTCAAATATATATGTAAAATATGTAAGAAATTTTTAAATTAAATGTTTTGGATTCCGGCTTGGACGTAGGTTGGCGATCCGGGCCACCCGTGGGTGATTGGGACCATTTGCCCTTGGGGCACGGTTAATGGCACTTTAGAAATATTGGAAGCGAATTTCTGAAGGAAGTCGCCCTAATATCCACACATACACGAGCATATGGCTAAAGATCCGGTGTTCAATGGTTCAATTCACGATTACCCTAACAAATAACGTGACTACTTAGAAGCCTACATACACCATACAATGTTTTGTATAAAGTACTTTTAAGCAAAACCTGTTGAAAAGACAAATAATTGGTGTACAATTGATGAGTACAGTATATTGAAAGTACCGTTGTATTTGTGGATAGATCAGATAACGAGTTTCTTAAATCTCGTAAAACATAGTAATTTTAACTTATTTTTTAATTTAATTAGTTTTCTATTAGTTATATATTTACGACTGAAGTTAATTGAAAATGTTTAAAGTCGGATGCCCCTATGCCAGCGGGCACAATTGATTAACTTACAAATTTAATTTGAAAATATGCTTTGCTTTTTCTTATCTAATACGTTTATTTTGTATTTAAATTTATTCGAGATTTCAATCTCTTGTACATTTCAAATTAATATTTTAAAACATTACATAGATATTAATCATTCTTAAGTTAATTATAGGCTTTTTATTTTACCATTTACCATTAAATTTACCATTTAATAGTAACATATTTCCTATGTATTTCAAACTACATATTTTACTTCCGAATGTATATATATATACATATATATATATATATATATATATATATATATATATATATATATATATATAAATATATATATATATATATATATGTATATATATATATATATATATATATATATATATATATATATATATATATATATATATATATTTACTAGTCAATATACCATATTACATAGACTATAAGCCGCCTTATTTGGGCATCGTTGCATAGCTTCTCTGTATAAACACTTTATCTTGTTAAGAGGCTATCGACTAAAAAGGGCACCGCGAATATTGAGACACCAAAATATAATAAAACGTCTTCTAATCGTTGTAATACGGTATTTAAATAATTCTATATGTGAATGTAATCATGCAATTTAAGTTCTAATACTAGTTATTATATTCAGGAATTGATTGAAATTTCTTAGTAAAACTATACAGATTTAAATTTATCAATTTAATTATCAACTTTTCCTATCCGATATCAAGGTCACACTGGACATTGCATGCTAGTAAAAGTGTTGACAGTAATTGATCCGTAAGTAAGGACACGCGACACTATTAAACCTATATCAACTATTCATAGTCATGCCAAGTTCGAAGAAAGCGAACCAATTCCTTATATTTACTAGGAACTATAACCTGTTTTATATCTAGTCGATGGCGTTTCCTAAATTTTTTCGTAGTAACTTATTACTAGTAGGCAAAGTGTATAGATTTTATCGGTCTTTACCACAACATATATTATTCCAAGATGTTATAATATCCCAAGATGTTCAATCTTCAATCCATTCTAAATGAAAGCTTCTGAAGTAAGCTTGAATCTTGTATGAAGAGACACATACATATTTACTTTAATAATTGTACTATTTTAGAAGTCATGAAATGTATATTACTGTGTGGTCAAATATAAGATTCTATGAGTATAAACGACAATTAAATGTCATTGCATGCGATTGGTCATTGGGATCGCGATAGCATCGGGACGGTAATATTAGCACCGCAGGGAGCTCTCATGCTACGGGACTGCGTTTAAGAAAAAATATCAACATTAAATTTTGATTGTTTAAAACGTTTTTTAAGAAAGTATATCAATCATTTATAACAATATAAAAAATGCAGACTCGGAACTTCTTTGACGCTTAATTGTTTTCATGCATTTTTATAATAAATTGGTGAATAGTGTGTTCTATAATTTAATTGGTTAATTTAGTGTTTAATTGGTAATTGACAATTTGTTCGTCAAAAATAAAATTCATTCAATTATTTTATCAATTAAATACTACTATGTTCAATTCTTAAACGAAACATTTATTTTGTTTAACTGACTACGGCGAAGTCAAGAAGAGGTTGTGTTTTTCGCGTGCCAGCATTCATGTATGCATTTGAGTTCATTATATCCACTCCAGAACCCAAAACGACATAACCGAATCCGACAGATGTGGTATAGATGGATTCATTTTGACACTACGAGAGGCGTAGCACTTAGACATACATAGCGGTCTGTAGAAACCATAATATCAGACCCATACTATAAGTATCAGCTAGAAGCTCTGAGCAAAACTGCTTCAAAAATATTTGTGATTCAATCCAGTAAATATTAATTATAATTATTATTTATATTAATACATATGTACCTACTTTTGTCGAAATACTTTCCTTTTCATAATAACTTCTTAAAGACGAGAAATAGCGTGAATATATAAATAGGAGGTACCTAACCTGCTCGTAGATATTTTCTTGTGATTTTTATAACTCTAGTAATATTTAGTCTTTTTAGGACTGTAAACAAATCTCATGTGGAAACAACTACTTCCTGGTTAATATCACAGTTAAAAGAAGGGATATTAAACCTTAAATGTTATAAATATAATTATTATTTACTTAGCCTAAAAAATGTTGTTATTTACCCAAGAGAGTTAGTTATAACTGTTGCAATTTTATTATCAAAATTGAATTAATTTGAATCATGCCGTTTCATTTTCATCAATACTGTAACAGTATACTTATTTCCATGAAATATGGATTATAATAAATTAACACCCAATACATTTGGACTCAACAGTTCATACAAAAGTTGTTGGTACATACATACAAGTCCTACAAGTGTGCATTTGTTTCTTCTGTATATTATTAAAAGAAGCCCATATTAATCGGGTGCAATGTTTTGGTGGTTGCTCTCTAAACTTAGATGTGGAATACATATTAGGATAATTTATGTCAAATGAATATGCTTTCAAATTTTTGATATTAATATATAATATTGTAAGCGAAATAGTAATTTTGACTAGGCAACAAATAGAGAACAGTTAATAGTTATCACAGTTGACTTTTGTAAGGTATTATAATTCTGTTAATATGTTAATAACTGAATAATTTCCATCAATAACATGACTTTAAGTAGGGAAAAGTGAGATTGTGCAGCTAGCCGTTATTCAATAAGCATCAATCTTCCCTATGTATTCTAGTACACAGGTAACCCCCTCATAGGTTCCTAGAAACTGCTGTAGTAACTGTGTTATATGACAACGGTGGCCAAACTATGACTCGCGAGACGTAGGCGGCTCTTCAAGAGTTATATCGTTGATCAAATGGCGTGAAACATTGCGCGAATAAAACGACCATAAGGTCAAATATCATCTACACAGATAACTCATTGGATTCCAATAATACCAAACTTTTAAAATTAATATACCACTTTCCGGTTTTACGACATACAGTTGAATTAGAGAAATAGCAGTAGATTTATTATCAGAATTGTAATTATTCTCTAAATTTCAATTTTTCAATTGTAAACTGATTACAATCTCAATTGCAACGAGACGTAAAAAAGTGTTGAAGCATTTAATTTAGCGTTTCAACTACAGTTGGAAATTTTTATTCGATTCGTATTTGAAGATTTATTAGATTTAATTGTAATAGATACTTCTTATAGTGTCTATATTTAGTTAGCTTTTGATGATACCCTTAAAAATGTTCTTAAGTGAAGCCGCTGATGGAGTTGCAACCAAGGCGAGCATAATGAAGGGCTAGTTGATATTTTGAAAGAAGTTGAGTGCATTCTGGATTTTAACCGTTGTTTGGTGCATCGGGAACATCTTATTTGCAATCCTTTTTTTAAATCACCTGCTTATGTCGCTTATTGAAATCGAAAATTTTATTGATACCATCATGCACTCGATTTGAATGAACAAATAAATGATTTATCGTTGTACTGCACAGTGAGGTGGTTATCAACGTAGTACTATGTATTAAACAGGTTTGTAGTATAGTTGGAACATATTGATTTTCTAGATTGCGAGTATGATTTTCTGCCGTTATATCCCCATTTAAAAGATAGAGAAATATATCTATGACTTAACTCTCTATTGCATGATTTATTTTTAGATTTCAGGAATATGTTTTTACATTAATGATTTTACATTGCACAACGTTCCCATTTAGGATCGGTATAAAAAAAGGGTTCAAATGCTACAACGATACAATGGAACTAAAATTTTAAATTTATCACTGCAACATCAAGAATATTTCAGAATAATCAGAATTTTAAGTTTTAAAAGAAAAATGCAACTTTTCAGATGACTTATTTAGCTTCACAAAGACATTTCAAAATCTAATATTCCTCCTATAGCTATCAATAACTATCAAACAAGTTTAAAAAACTTGTTGAACGATTTTGAAGATCCAGTTATAAATGTAGTAATATTAAAGAAACCATAAATTGCATTTTATTAAATGTATCTGAAAACGATATGATAAATAATGGTTCTATGTTATTTAAATGTTTATTACCATATGCAATGATGCTATGGGAATTAGAATTAATTCAAGATGCATTGAAGATGAATTTCAGAAAATCAAATGGTACTTAAATCGGTAAAATTAATTACTACAGTTTGAAAATGTTTTAAATACAACAATTTTAAAAGACAGCAAATCCCTTAGTGTCAATGCTTGGATAGAAATATGGTGTCGAATCATTGTACTCAATGATAATACTATATTAAAGAACGAGTTCAATAAGCTCGATTTTTCAGCACGTGTCTCCTTACTACGCTCGTCTCCTTTTTCATGTTTCTTCTCGCTCTTCGTTCGCGTTCGTCGTTTTATTATGGGCAAGTGCGAAAAACGCCTTTATGAACGAGTATTTATACTATTTTGTCTATTTTGCGCCCTTTTATGCCATTTCTAAAATAAAATCACCTATACATATTGAGAAAATTGTATCGCACTCGACGAGCCATTAACGAACCCAAATTAGTGCTTTAATGACTTCATTATAGGGGCAAAATAGTTTAAATCGAAGTTTCGTTTACTGTTGACATTTCAGAGAATTAATAATTATTAACAAGAAAATTCATTTAACAATTATAAATTCATAAACTTTATAAAAAAAATTAAAAAAAAATAATTACTAATATGCAAAAAAATTTCAAGATAAATTTTTTCATATACAGTGATCCAGAAGTTTCACATATATTGGGGGTTAAGTTCCGAAAACTTATTATTATTAAATATATATATGTATATATATATATATATATATATATATATATATATATATTTATTTATATATATATATATATATATTTATATTTATATATATATATATATATATATATATATATATATATTTAATCAATTTACGCCACTTCTATTTTACAATTTCTTATTCATCAATAAATATTAGATATTGAATAACTATATCCTCAACACCTTCGCCTCCGATCGGTTTAGCATGTGTAAATCTGCTAACAATTTAATTTTTCGATGATTTTCTTTATAGTAAATATATTTTATCTATATGTTACGGTAAAAGTACCTAGTTTGGAAAATATACACATTAACCTAACATAACCTAGTTTGGAAAATGTACACATTTACAGGCATATGTACACATATATCTTTTTGGTTGGTAAATGCAAGTTCAAGTTACATTTACCAACTCAAAAAAACCAACTTTCCGGCAATTTTGTACATATACCTAATGATGTTGGAAAATGTATAGAGATTTTTAAAAACACCCAATATTTACTTTTTTAGGTCTCATAAATAATGAATTTCGAATTATACAAATAAAATATTGACCATACAAGCGGATAAAATTATAACCAATATATAATATTCAACGTATTCTTATAATTTTCCTTTAAATAAATTATGTCCAAAATATATTAATTGTTTTTATGTATAATAAAATAATATAAATTATTTCAAATACATTTTAACCTTAATATTACAAGTATATTTTATTTCTGTTTATTATTTTGAACTTTTAACTAACTATACATGTTGGAAAATGTGTACTTTTACCGGTAAAAGTAGATATATGAATCTGATCTCAAATTTATACTCACATTTGCCTATTATTATAATACCGGTAAATGTTTATATTTGCCGATTTTGTACTTTTACCGCAACATATATACTATATACTAAAAGTAAAAATATTCTATTTTTATATTTTATTAGATCTAAATATCTAGCTATGGTAAATATTATGGAGGCATGTGTTAAGAGATTAAAATGTCGTTGACCCGTTTGGACTTACATACTTATAATATTAAATTAATTAATATTAGTTAAGGACACAGCAACACGCCTAACAAATTACATTATATAAAAAAGCCACATTACACTAATTACGTGATTTGTATTTGTGTAGAGCTTATTAAGTAACTCGGCTTTCATTTATTTATTTTTTTTTAAGAAAATCATTAAATCTACATCCTATTTAATTTTTTATAATGGCCATGCAATCGAAACTTGATTTAGTCGAACTAATATCATCCACTTGAGATGCTAATCTCCGTGCATCTACATAATATAAGACATTGCGGGCCGGCGCATAGTGAGGTAGAGCGCGGCGCCGGAGAACGACGCCGAGCGTCCAGGACTCACGAGTTTAGTAGTGGTCACGCCGGCGTCGCTAGAATCACGCACCGCGCATTGGTACACATAACACGCACGTGAAGACCAATTAAATCCTTTTTTTATGTTGCCGGGCGCTTATATATTTCTTTTGTTTTAATTGTGCGGCTTAGGTTGTAAGTTTCTTGGATGTATATGTGTCACCGATGTTGCGGTTATGACGGTATTAAAGTGAATTATGGATGCGTTCTTCGCTAGAAGCACTAACTTTATATCGAATCACCGCAAGAAATTTTACATAACTCTATTACAGGAACTATAATGAATTCTATTAGAATAATGAGTGATTTCGCTTCTTTGGATTTTTTTAAATGTTAATTCTCTCTAGTGCAACTTAAATTGAATGTTAATTAATAATAAATAATAAATAATTATAGACTTTGATGAAACCACCTGTGATTCAACGTAGTTTTATAGTTTAAATTACTTAAAGTGTGTTGTGTGTTGTGAGAATCTACTATGAGGAGCATCTAAGAGGGTTTGCTTATGCATTTCTGTTGATTCTTTCTATACAGGTTGATGATGATGCCCCCCGAGTGTGGCGTCAGCCTTCGTCTATTGGCCGCCCTTCTTATTTTGATTGCAAGTGGCCAAGTTTTCGCCAATGGTAAGTCAATATTTGCCTTTTACCTTTTCAGCATGTTTGCATGTTACCTGTCTATAACGTTCAAATGCACTTCAAGATACAAACGCCAGGCGCCAATTAAACTAATATATATTCCAGTATTATTATACTGCAATTCTCATTTGCTCATTTATTTATTTTACCTCAAAAAAGAAGGTCGCAAAGAGGTCGACAAACTGAAATTTGCATTCACAAATTAAAGGTTGTTCTTCGTTATATATATATACATAAATATATATATATATATATATATATATATATATATATATATTTAATGAAATAATAATTTGTAAATATATAGACAGTTTTTGTAATATTGTTGATAAAACAAATATTTGCCCATTCTACATAGTTTGAGGCCGTTATTCAATTCGAAATGTCCATTAATGAAATAATTGGTAATTTATTGATTGTGTTTTGCCGCGATGGAATTTATGAAAATGCAAACGGCTACTGTAGAACAAACTTCTTATCTGAATATAATGTTTTGCGAAATTATCTTTCTATCTTCACTATAAATATGTAACCACCGTTTCTACGTCAATGAAATGTATGTTGTATTTGTTTATCGAAGTTATTCTGTATCATGAAACAGAAATTTCAGCCATAACAAAACAAAAAATTGGAAATAAAATGCAAATATGTTTCGAATTATTTAATTTTTGAATTATACAAATATATACAGTAAAAAATATGTTTTAAATTACTAACAATAAGCCCCAATAAATAGTGTTGGAATTTATTTTGAATCGTTCCCAAATAATTAATGAAAAATACATTTCGGCAAACAGATAATAAAATATCAATTTATTTAAAATATTTTAAATTGAATTTATCCTTATTTTAAGTTTTTATGAGTTTTAATGCGTTTTCAAAAATATTCACATAAGAATTTCTTGTATAAAAATATTCAAAGAATTTCTTGTATTAAAAATATATATATATATATATATATATATATATATATATATATATATATATATAATCTAATGCAGTGGTTCTCAAACTGGGTGCCGCGAGCGTACACCTGGGGTGCCGTAGCAATAATTAAGAAATGTAAAAAGATGTTAAAAGAAAATTACATGGGAGGTAAACGAATTTAAGTTTCTACTTTTATTGAAAAATTATGGATAATTGACTAAAATCTGGGTCTTTAAAACGGAAAAGTGATTAACTTACTGAAGCTTCTGAAGCGACTGATTCAATGGCAACCCATCGTCGCAGGAGACGAAATATCCCAGCAGACACCTGCGAGTCCAAATCATTCAAGTTCGTCTGCCTCAGCTCGTGAAAACGCAACTCACGACCAAAAGATAATCCGAGCAAAATAAGGTAATATGATCCTAGCTGCTTCACATTATTTGGCTTTGTTTCTGTTGGGAACAGATAAGCACCAAAGGGGCAATGCGTTATCTGCCATAAAATTGTTTATAACAGCTGCTTGGTTCCATCCAAATTAAAAAGGCACCTGGAATGCAATCAATCTGACTTATTGTTAGTACATAAAGGTGAAGAAACCTTTTAAAACTTACCGCCGAATATCTGGGTATGGATCACTTCCACCTCTTTTTTTAGCTAAACTATTTGAACTAAAAAGTGTACTAGTACACTAACATTTGTACTAACATTTACAGAAGAGCTTTTGTCCCACAATTCACTGATGTCGACTGACTGCTTAAATTAGGATACCTTTCCGACAAGTTTGAGAAACTGAATTAAACAGCCACTTCTTTCAATGTTGCATTCTAAACATACGTTTACATTAAAGACAGTTACAGGAGCAAACTCTCTGTATCAAGTGATTTGAGGGTTAAATTAACCAAACTTTTAATAAACTTAGAGAGTCTACCAAACAATTTCATTCATCCCATTAACAATCGAGTGTTTTTGGGGTAGCTGTGCCGCTAAATTTTTGTAGCCCGACAAGGGTGCCGCGAGATTTTTTTAGCACGATAAGGGTGCCGTGGCAAAAAAAGTTTGAGAACCACTGATCTAATGGTTTACTTGCAAACTCGCCGTTTTTTTTTAAGTTTCTAATAATTTTATATATAAATTTCATGAATATTTTTATGTGATAATAACAAAATCAAAATTAATTATTCAACATATATATTTCAGAAACATATTTACTGTAAATATATATAATTAAACTAAAAGTTGAATTAATTTAGACAGAAAAACTTTATTTTCTAAAATTAATTCATCCGCATATTATCCCGCAACGAACAAATATTATTATTTGCGTTATACTCATGCTAATTTATTTTATGAATTATTATCAAAACAAAACGTCAAAACATAAATTCAAACCGTACAAAATTGTGATATAATCTCAAACACAATTCAAACGTTGAAATTCATTAACCGTTCTGCTTGTTACTTTTTTGCATCCTTTTTGTGTAGTCTACTGAATAGTTAAGTAAACCCGAACTTCCGATTTATGGTTGATGTATGATTTAACTTAGCACATGCGATTGCGTAATCAATGTAATGTGTAAACCAGTTTATGTGTTCATTCAAGTTTGATCGATATATTTTATCGTTACATTTTTTTTGCTGCATGGTGCAGTATATGCATATTGAATCTGTGCTTATAGCAATATTGCAAATCTAAATCTTTTGCATATATATTTGAAAAATATATTTTTTGTAGTATCAAATTTTAATTGTTTGAAAAATTACATTCACACAGTATTTTATGGCTTTAAAATTTTGTTTTTTTTTAATATCTTAGTTAAAAATTGTAAATTTTATTATTTATTAAAATTTCAATGTCATTTTACTTTTAAATTACTGTTCTATTAATCCTTTAACAATTTAAAAAATCTTCTAAACGCCTTTTAAAAAGGCATTTTACTTTTACAGTAATAGTTTTATCGATTTTACTTTTGCATTTTAATTAAGCTCATTTTTTGTGATTTTATTATGAAATTTATTATGTTATATATAAATGTGGACGATGCTATAAACGATAAATTTTAGATGTGGAATTAACTGATGACGATATGACAATGAAAGAACAAACTCTTTAAATTTGTTACTTTTTCTTTAAATTTTTGTTTAGATTTGTTTAAATTTTTTAAATTGGTAACAAATGTAAACAGTTTGTTCTTTAATTGTCCTATCGTCACCAGTTAATTCCACATCTAAAATTTATCGTTTTAAACTGTTTAAAATTTGAATGATTTTTTTGTAAAAGTCTCAGTCATTTCGAATATAAAATTCAGTAAATGTGAGAATATCTCACTCAGATGTATAATATTTCATTTAGTAGTAGGTATATTAAAGAACGAGTACAATACGCGCGATTTTTCAGCACGCGTCCATGTTCAGAAAACGACGACCGTAGTGAGGAGTAGTGGTATTGTTAGGCTCCAGAAGCATATGGGTTGCATACAGTTAGGTCCTCCTCGGTTAGGTCCGAAGGTTAAAAAGTATGTGTTGGCACCAAGCTGTTTATTCTGAATTTTCTTTGTATATATTCGTTATGCATTTCATCACGTGCGCTCTTTATACATAATTTATACAGGGTATTTATTATGTCTAAATTTTGCTTGTTTATAACCGACACGCGACATACTCAAGTACCGTAACATCCTGTATATATTATATTTCGTCTAATTTTTCTTTATAATCTACATATACTTAAATCACATACGCCCTATATTTTTTGGCAGTCAATTGCCCAAAAGCTGTCAATTGAACAACTTTATGTTAAGAGTATCGAAGTAGATCTAGAAATAGTTAATATATTAGTTTATATTGGATCGAGAAATAGTTAGATCTTAATATAAGTTAGTGAATAAGTGTAATACTAAAATAAAGTTTTCTTTTTTAAGTTTAAAAATATTCGCGCTTTTAAAAAAAAATACCATGTATACCTTTATACAGGGTATATAGGTATACAGGCAAAATTGAGCAGTAAAAACAAATAGTGAAGTTCCAGAACCCCTAATCACTCATAGTGAATGGGGGATGTATGGTAATAAAATATAGGGTAGAATTCCATCGTACGACAGCGACATCTTGAGGTTATGCTTGCAGCAGTACTAAGATGGTCGTGATTTTAGGAGGGCCACTTGTCAAGTTAACTGAATGTGCTTGCTACGTCCTCCACAAAAAAAGATACCTTACTTACCAGTTTGTACGGAACCCTCGGTGCGCGAGTCACAACTCGCACTTGGCCGGTTTTTTTTTATTTATAAATGGAATGAATATGTTTTCTAGTTCCATTTTATTGTTATGTTTTACTATATTTTGCAACTAGTGTGGTAAGTTGTCAATTGGTCACAAGAACGAAATTGGGCGAAAGAACGAAGTGAGTGCGCACTTTCTCAAAAAAAAAAATAGAAAAAAATGAAGAATTTGCTTTTTCAATTGTCTCCGATGGTGTGGATTCGTTATAAGAACTCTCATCAGTCTCCGGTATCAATATAGAATTCACATTCATTTTAAAACGTTTTCTTTACTTTTTATTTTTTTTTAATGAAAAAAAATTCTGTCACTCCCATCTCACATTTTTAATATTGAGGTCTTGATTGTGTTTATCTTTTTTATTTAATTGTTTTTTTTTAATGTAACTTAGCAATATTGAATATTTGCGTGCGTTATCCAAGTTATATGGTAATACAACCAAAAATTGCATTTTTGAAAAACGTGCGCGTAGTTAGTACTTTTATTGCATGATTAATAAAAAATATATTTTAATGCTGAGTTCAATAAAGATCCATTTACATATATCCGTGTTGTATCGGAACCGCATCATTTCAATACCAGTGAAAAGTATGATATTTAAAGGACCATCCACACACATTCGTACCTTATTCATGCTGTAACAGTTTAATATCAATGAAAATCTTGACGTTTCAGTGAATATTTTTCATACATCCGTTAAAAAAACATCAATCATTAATTTTTTTATAAATATAGAAACACATCTGGGTAATATTACGGCACCTATACTAAACCGACACTGACAGCTAAAATATAACACAATGTCGAATGCGTAAATTATGCAAGGTAAAACACGGATGTTTTTTCAAAGAAGCCACCGGATACAACACTGACATGTATAAACGAGTTCTAATATGATGTAGAATAAAGATCTCTTTATAGACAAATATTATATAAACTAAATATGGGCATAACAGCATTCAATATATTTCAAAAACAGAAAGACGCTTCCGTGAAATATAAAAACAAACGGAAGGGATACTGAATGAAATCTTAAGACTAAAATATCCCACCTGATGAATATACATATGTGCGAATAGAAATTTTACTTTATTTATTGCACACATCAATGCAGTATCAGTGCGCTATCCGCTCAGTTCCGTAAAATTGCATCCAGGTGAGTGGCAAGTCACATAGGTTCATTCATACACTACAATTCACTCATACACTACAATTTCACTTATACACTACAATGCGTAGTTCACTGCAGTGACCTTTCCGTATCCGTTTTGTGATATTTTGTATTACACCGATATATCATGTTTCAACACATTTTAATCGTGATTTGTCCCATACCAAATTGTAGCAGTTATTCCGGATTCAGCGTCTATAAACTGATCCAAAGTCACTGTTGAATTTGTATGGATACTCACACATGCATACAAATGTGCACAACAGTCTCACTGAAACGTCAAGTTTTCACTGACACTGAATGGAAACCACTCGAATGTATATTATGTATGCCTTTATAATATTTATGTATCTTTTTAAAATGGGTAATTGTTTGATTTCACAAATGATTTACAATTAGACAAATATTAAGACAAGATTTTCGTATGAAGTTAATTCTTGCATAATATTTCTACTTAACTAGTTTTTAATTTAATTTTTCTTAAGAGTGTTTCCGTGATTTCTGAATTTAAATTCAATTTAATTAATTAATTTTATGAAAACGTTTTCGCAGGAAATTATTTAAAATTCTTGCCCGTTAAATGTATAAATTTAAAAAAAAATCTCTGACCCTTAATACCAATTAGTTTGGAGTAGATCCGAAAGTTATCGGATCGTTTGAGTTATTCCTAAAGTTGAGATTCGAAAACTCCACCGATCCGACTAGAGGATATCGATGTCGTGTCGCATTCAATTTCACTTAAAATTTCTTCATTTCGTATTTCCCCATTAGCCGTAGATCGATATGATATTACCAACGTTGCACAAATGCCCTTTTTTCAATAGAAATTGTTAAGAATTACTATGTTTTAAATTTATTTACACATTGATTTTTTACCTCATGCATATTTATTATTTAACTAGAAAATCAATAACGCAGCATTATTCAATGTTTTTGTTTAACTAAACTTTATAATTTTCTTAATAATGTACATTACTTACGTTTTTTTTTCACGAAAGTCAATTAAATTTATTTTTTTCCCTAGGGATTTGCCGTTTTAGTTATTAAAGATAACGTTATCATTTTATCTCTAAGTTGTTGCTTTATTGATTTGTGAATGTAAATCTTTTTCCAATGTATTCAGGCAGGTAAGGAAAATGTTTCGTAGGTGTGGAGAACCTTATCCATAATTCTTCTTTCTTTAATATACCGAATGATATTCGTAGAAAAACACTCTCCCAGACATTGAAAAGAAACACGAAAATCCGGAATAAATTTGACTCGGCGCATATTATATATACGAGGAGTTTCATAATGTCTTCAGCAACTCCGTCCGTTCGGAATCGGATATTATGTTTGCTCAGATTTCATTCACTTCTACTCAAGTATCACAATATATCCATTTATTTTCTTAAACTCTCTCACAATGTGTAAAATATCGATTAAACCTCCCTTATTGTAATTACATTGATATTATTAGAGCATTAATATTTGTACGAGGGTTTTTGGTGTAACGTTAATTATACAGCACGATAACACAATGGCCAGACACTTCGATTCTTTCCAACTGGAAACTCTTTGTTATTTGAATGTGTCATGTTACTCAAGGTCCGTGAATAATCGATTCATTTTAAAATCACGTGGTATTTGTATTTGCCATCAAAAATAATTAACAAAATCCTTTGAAGAGAAAACTCTTTAATGAAAAGAGAGTATTATCAATAAACCTATAAGCCTTTTGAAAGATTTTTTAATAACTCTAAAAAGTCTTATAATATAGGTATTATAAAAGCCGTTTTTAATTCTAATTTAATATTTTAAATTAGTTTGAAGAACGAAGATTCATTAACCTCGTTTAAATATCAGTCTGAGAAAAGTAGTAATTGATCATTTAAAATACAGGGATGTTGCACAAGGCTACTTAACATATGGTGTTCTATGGTAGTTTTGGATGGTTATAATTTAGTTTGGAAGTACAATTAACCCCTCTGTTGCTTCTGATGAGGTCTTCTTCCCCATACTGTTTACTATGTTGAAATATGGTAATTTGTGTAAGTAAAAATTTTGGTCTTATGAGATGTTTGTTTCTCTAAGGTCTTCTCTCCTAATGCTGTCCATTTTCATTATATCTGTAATATGCAGTATCTGCAATTCTACGTATAGTACTAATTCATTTGGTTTCTGAAATTTAAATTTTGGCATTTTGTTTAGATGAAAAATGAAATGAAAAATTTGCAGATTTTTAATATCCTGAGTTTCTTTTGCTAGTAAAAACGAATATAGCCGTGATACATAAGATATATCGTTTCTTTATTTCAGAATTTTGTATTTTTATCACCATGCTTGTATTAACTTGCCGTGTCGTATACGTTAAATTTTAAAATCGGATCGTAAGTCACTTTTAAATCTTGCTCAAATTTTGTATATACACTTGTTTCCGATGGCAATAAAATATTTGAATACATTAAGGCACTTAGTTGGAATTCAATTATTGTTATGGAATTATTTATTTATTGTAATAATATGCAAGTATCGATTTAGTCTGTGCTAAAAGTTGCATATTGCATTCAAATATTTAAATTTAATTTTTATTGCTCATGCGGGATAAGTACTATCGTGGCGCCCGTTTTTTTAGTGCGACAAATAGCTGTTTTTGGCTGTATTACTACACAACTTGGTTGTGCACTCGCAAATATTTAATAAAAATTGCCAAGTTACAGCAAAAAAAACAATTGAATAAATAAACAAAACACAATCAAACCTCAATATTTTTTGACAGAATTTTTTTTCCATTTCATGTTTTAAAATGAGTGTAAATTCTATGATGATACCGGAGACTGATGAGGATTCACCACAGGCGACAATTGAAAAAACAAATTTTTCATTTTTGACTCTATCTTTTGTGGATGGCCCCTGGATCCCCAACTTGTAAGATACGTCCTCTCGCATGGGTAATAAAAAATATTAGCTGCAACTCGTGCGGTATTGTCAATTGCCCTCTTCGTTCGTGCGCCTAATTTTGCTTAACTACGCCTAAACTTACCGCCCTCGTTCCACAATATAGTATTCCGACTTCATTTAGCTGATTTTTTTAATTATATCAACTTTAATATGGCTGAAGTGGTAAATAAAATGAATTACAAGATATTTATTATCTAAAACGTAGAAAATAAAGTATATAAAACAATATTTTTAAAAGATAGAATAGTTTAATATAAATTTAAATAAAATCAAGACATTAGTGACTATAAATAAAATCATGCTTATGGAATGCTATATTGAAGTAGTTTTCTTGGGCGGTGCAAGATTTTATGTATAGCCACTAATGTCATTTTATTTAAATATATATTATTTAAATATACATATATTATTTTTTTTGTATCTATTTGTGTCTATTTATTTTCTCCTTTTTAGTGTATTGTAATATGAGCGTGGCTTTTGAAAAGTTTTTTTATATATTTTTTATTATCAATAATGTATCAATCTAAAAATATTTGATTTACTCGATTTTAATTATAGCTAATTTTGTTTTAACAAAAGTTCTTATTGACGATTCAGTAATTTAGTTTTGCAACTTAGAAAAAAACGTATATAATAAGAAACATTTAAATTTGATGAAATAGTAATCCCATATATTTGGCACAGTGAACTTGATTTCTAATCGTATTATTTTGGGTTTGAATTTATATTTTGTAGATGCCTTATATACTTATTAATCCCGACATAATTACATTTGCGCTCATTTAATTTGAGAGATACATTATAGATCTTTGTGCCAACCCATAAATCACTTCAACTTTATCGCTTGTAGTCTCATCAGTATAAGTGTATTGTTTTCTATAACATAAATAGTCGTCAACGAGTTTTTATGTATTGCTCTAATATTTAGAATATGTAATTTCTTTAATAGTGTCTGATGAGTCTATAACATTTTCATATATTTTTCATTTTTTCATATTTTTTAGGTTTTCATATATTTAGAAATACTTGTACGGCTGTTTTCTTTTTATCCACATTGGAATAAACTGTTTCAAGATGGCAAACGATGTGCTTTTCTAATAGGGAATTGTATGAGTTTTTTTATTGTTAAATTCACTTTTTACTTCGTTATAACATAGTAAAAATTTAAATACTGTTGAACGTGTAAACTGTGTGAAAGTGAAAATAATATTTAAAATAATATATAAAATACCGATTAAGTTTGACCTGTCTGACGCCACAGGGCACTCTATGCATATTACAGTTATTAGTTATATTGGAAAAAAGCTGAAAAAAACATTTTAAAGATATTGTCAAGTACCCGAATGCTAACATCATGAATAACAAATATTATTTCTCAATTTCATAGATGGTTAAAGCTAAATTTAGCCATTCAAAGCAATTTTATTGATTTCTATTAATCGATAGACTTTATTGATTCCTTTGGAAACGAAAATCACTTACTAATATTCGACAAGACTGGTCAAAATTGGATAAATCTGTACAAGGTTAAACAAGGCTACCTTTAGACCTGTTGATCCAAAATTAGGCAGTATTAGGCAAGACTACGCAAGAATAGATACTGCTAAACAAGACTGGATAAGGTTAAAAGACTAAACAAAACCACCCATTTCATAGATGATTAAAGTTGAATTTAGCCATATTGACCAACATTACCAATGTCTTTTCATCGACAAACTTTACTGATGCCTTTGAAACTGAAAATCACTTAGCTGTTTTACTATTATTGAACAAGACTGGACATGATTGAATTTATTTATAGTATAATATGATATAGTGAAAGGGGAAAGAGTTTGGAGGGGTAAAAAAATGGAAAGAGCAAACAGATAATGGAGAATGGTGGAATGTAAAATGTATACCAGTTTCTTATTCTTCTTCTTGTTTCGAATGGGCCTACTTTGGACCACGCTTGTTCAGCTGTTGTGCTTTGATCCTTGCCCAGTATTGTCGCATTTTCTGACGGTGTAACTTCTTTCTCTCTTTTGTCCAGGGGGTACTTTTCTTTCTGGGGTTTTCCTGAAATCCACGGACTACCTTCAGGGTGCTTCTCACAGACTGTCTGTTTTGGAGATCTGTTATTCCCAGTTCTTTAATATCCTTCTCGGTTTCTGTCAACCAAGTGGTACGAACCTTCTTGTTTTGCCAGAAGGTCATCAGACGGTTGGTTAGTTGATTTGGAGGCAATCTTGCAACGTGGACACAGAAGGCTATCCTTGTTTTCTTTGCACCGTCAGAGTGCCTCTCAATATGGTCGTAGAGCTCAGAGTTATGTAGTCTTCGAGATTCCCCATTTTCCTTTACCTAGGCCTGGACCTATCTGAGGATTCTTCCTCAGATAGGGAAGAGGATCCCCCTGAGGATCTTCCTGAGGATTCTCTTCTGTCAGATTTCCAATTTCTCTACCAGACCTCTTCGGTTAAGGAAAGACACTCCATAGCATACAGGGCTTCTGGTCGTAAGACAGATGTGTAGTGCTTAAGTTGCAGGTTGCCTAACAGGCATGTCTTGTTGTAGGTGTTCTTAATCAGTCGATATGCTAGTTGCTAACTAGTTGACTCTCATGGATAATAATGCTCTTTCTGATATGTTGGGTTCAATCCATTCGCAGAGATACTTAAATTTCTCAGTCCTCTTGATGTTTTTTCCTGCTCTAGTAATATCTCTCTGTTTGCTTCTTTGATGTTGGTGAAAAATTCTGTTTTCGCCAGCGCCACTTGAAGACCCACTTTAGCAGCCTGTTTTCTGAGGCAATTTACCTGCATTGTTGCCATTTCAATAGAATCAGAAATCAGTGCCATGTCATCTGCAAAGGCCTGACAATCTACAAACAGTCCATCGTTCCTACGTCCCAGGTAGATACCACTCTGAACACCCAAGTTGATCAGTTCCTTGCCCATTGTCTCATAACCTTTTCAAGGACTTGAGGATCTGTACAACACAGTCTTGGGTCTTCCTGAAGCCTCCCTGGTTTTCGCACAGTTGACTATCCATCTGATTTTCTGCCCTTGTTTATAACGCCTTCGAGAGAATCTTGTATGTTACCTGGACGAGAGGAATTCCGCATTAGTTGTTTAGATCAGTAAAATCTACCTTTTTGTGAAGCGGATGGATCAGAGCAGATTTAAAATCGGGTGGTAATTTCTATGTTTCCGAAATGTCTTGGATGATATCGCTTAGCTTGCACATGGCATTGCTTCCAGCGCTTTTCCACAGTTTAGCAACAATAGAGTCCTCTCCAGCTGCCTTATTATTCTTAAGAAGTTGAATGATGTGGCCAACTTCTTCCAATGAAGGGGGAAGCGAGTCCGGGTTTGGTGTGGTTTATAGTCGAAGTCTTCGCAGGGTGGATCACAGTTTAGTAGATTTTTGGTACTAAGCTAAACGGTGGCAGTTGTCTTTGTCGTTGGAAGCCAGTTTGCGTTGTGAGTCTCTGAAGTGGAAACCTGGCGGAGCGTATTTTCTGAGTATCTACTTGAGGTTCTAAAGAAATCTCTGAAGTTATTCTTAGCAAATCTCTTTTCGAAGTGTTTCAAGGCTGTAGACTTCATGAGCAATCCAAAAGTCCTACACAGATCTACCAATCGTTCTCCGTTGCGGTTGGTTTGCTTATGTGCCTAACAATTGCCCACTTTGTTTCTCTATTTTTTGTCTCTTCCAAATTGAGCATTGAAATCACCAAGCAGTACCTATGGCGGTGTCTCGCTCTGGAAGTTTAGAGATAATATCTTCTAAGTCTTCCCAGAATTTATGAGTTCTTTCTGGATTGCGTCTGTTGTCCTGGTTAATCCTGTTAAAATCTGTAGCCCTGGTAGTCGAAGGCATGCTCGTCTGTAAATCTGGTTTCCTGTACTGCTGTCAGTATTATGTTGTGTCGTGTTAGTGAATCAGTCAGATGTTTCTGTTTGCCCACTTTTAGCAGTGAGTTAGCATTAAATGTTGCGAAGAAGCTTTGCTGTCCTCGTCTGGGTTTATGTCCGGTGATTTCAGGATGCTCATCCTTAAAGCATGTTGGTGCGGACTCCCCAGAATCCGAAAGTCTGCTAACGTCACCATACCACCTCGAGTAGTGCATTTCGCGAAATTTTCCTCCTACTGTCCAAGATACTACTCTATACCAGTTTATTTTATTGTATTTAGTCTTTACATAAATATGTAAAATAATTTAAGTAAGCAAAGTAAAAAGCAAAAAAATAGAAGGCTGTAGACAGATAAAAATAAAAAATAAATAGGCTTAGTTTTGTTTATCCAGGATTAAGCAGGAATGGGCCAGATTAGGCAAGATTGGATACAGCTGAACAAGACTAGAGACGGCTAAAAAGGGTAAATCAAGACGAGACAAGTTTAAAGTAAACTTAATAATATAAGTTCGGATAAGATTCGACCAGGCAGAACGAGATCGGACAAGACATTATATAAGGCAAGGCTTCGACATAACCACTTTCAATATTTTTTCTTGATAATTGCTAATGTCACTATATACCAAAATGGTACTAGGTAATGTAAAACACAACAGTTATATAAATAAAAACATTTTTTTTCATGCACGACTAGTATGAATATGCCCAGTATGAATATCGACGCCAATAAATTTGATACATGTCATGTGACATGCTTCGATTCAACCAATGGTAAAGCGTTTAAAAAATTTGAATTACGTTCTCTTATTTTGCACTTTTTTATTAAATTTTATGGAAATGAATACAAACTAAATGAGAAAATAATTGCATATTCCCTGTTGCGGAGCTCGTGCTGCTCTATGTCAAAAACTTGGTTTCATTCAGCATCTTATGTATTATTTAAAAGTAATTAGCCTGGGTTTATTAAAACTACACTTCGTAAAAACTATTGCCAGTTTTCACAGCTTTAGTTCTGTACGAAATTTAATATTATTTGTATTAATTTCGATACAGTTTCGTTCGTCGTTTCGTTGTATACGTTTCGAAACTTTAGTAAAATGTTCGTTTCGCTAAATTATCAGTTATTAGTTGTTAATTAACAACAGAGAAGTTTGCAATGAATATTTATTTATAATTATTATTTATAATTAAATTAATATTAGACTGACAAAATTATGCATGGACCACCATATTTTCAGCTTGAACAGCAGTTATTACGAGCAAACATTTGTAACAGCCATAGGTAATGAAGGTTTTGAAGAAAAAACTCGAGAAGTATTTCCATTCTTTATAATATAAGATTTTGTAGCGATAAATATAAATTATATTTTTTGTCTTTGAACGTCAAACAGCTTTAAGTAAAGTTGTATTGTAAATAGCTTTGTTCAAATATAAGAGCCATCTTCAATGGAAAAACGGGGACTCTAAATTCGTTTATATCGGAACGCAATAACCCTGACTTAATGGTTTGTATTAAAACTGATTTCAAAACGAGTTGGAATAGTCACATTAGACTACGGATAATAGCTTTTTTAATTGTTTTATTAATCCGTGTGTGGTCAATATCTGTATATATATATATATATATATATATATATATATATATATATATATATATATATATATATATATATTGTATTTGAGGTTTTCGCGGATAGATACCTGTGCTGTATTGTTTTTTCGGGGATTCCGCGTTGATGCTGAGGGTTGGCTCTGAAAAGAACCGGATTCTCGACGTTTCGGCGAACTAACATTCGCCATTCTCAAGAGATATATGCGTCCGTACGGGTCAACCGTTCGACGCATACTGTATGCGTCGAACGGTTGACCCGTACGGACGCATATATCTCTTGAGAATGGCGAATGTTAGTTCGCCGAAACGTCGAGAATCCGGTTCTTTTCAGAGCCAACCCTCAGCATCAACGCGGAATCCCCGAAAAAACAATACAACACACACACACATATATATATATATATATATATATATATATATATATATATATATATATATATATATATAAGGGAACGACTAACATCTAAAAGACAAAGAGCACGATCTAATGATGTCTGACAATAGTACGGACAGTCTTCAGTCACTTTTGGCACATGAGCTCAAGATGCTCCATGTGAGCCGTTTCGCTGCGTCAAAGCAAGAGACTATGAGGGGGCTGAAGGCCTGCAGTCTTACAATTAAACTAAAAAGCGACTAAAAACTGGATGTTAACGTAACTATTGGTAGATTATCCCGGTACGTCCGATTCAATTGAATTGCTTGATGATTTGTAGATGCAGCGCTAGACAAACCAAACAAATGGTTTTGTGTCAGAATTTTGCAAACGTTACTTTTACACTCAACACTAACCGGATCAATGTTTATTGACAACTCGGAGCCTTGTGCATGCAAAGTATGCATGATTTAAACACATTTGGGAATTATCAAAATTAGGATATTTTAGATAAATGTGTTTGAATCAAGCATACTTTGCATAAAAACATGCCTTGCTAGCAAAACATACAAATATACATAAATAGTTTTTGATAATTTTACGGTTACCAGTTTTGCTATCCTTGATTAAAAATGGTCCTGCATAATCAACATTAGTGCGTAAAAATGGTTTTCACGGTTGAACTCGCTTAGATGGTAAATCTCCTATTAAAGGTGGGCATGAATCGAATTTGAATCTAGCACATTTTACACACTTACGAGTTACCCTCTTGATAGTACTACGACAATGAATTAGCCAAAATTCTATAATTGTAATTTCTACGAATGGCTGCTAAAGTGCCTTCTAGAAATCTACGCCAATATGTACATTTCTCTTTTGCTCATACCCTACAATTAAGTGGTTGATTGAATTGATTTCCTGATGGTAAAATAATAGGGTACTAAAAACCTAACCTAACCTACTCTCTTAATATCTTGTTTATCAAGAAATGGATTTAAGGAAATAATTAAAACTATTCAGCACTATATTTGGAAGCTAGCAAAACATCCATATGAAAATATTACTTTTTAATCAATGAAATCAAATTTCTCGTAGAATTGTTTAATTCTAACAACGTTAAGTCGCTTGAACGTTTGCTTAACCCATTACTACCTACGTTTTCTATAAATCTTATCATATATGCGAACACTCGCAATTTTACCAAACTTGAATATTTGTTTTCCAAATTAAGATAATCATTAGTTATTACACTTAACATTCATGACTTGCGTGTTTCTGGTTAGCAACTTATAATATGTTCTATAGTTTCGGTACCTGATGTAAGATGGTCCATATAAAAATCATTTCTAATTACATCACTGCTTTCGGCATATTGTCTAAGCTTTCTTATAAAACCTTCTAACCCTAGTTGTCGCAAACATTGCATTTCTAGATATGATGCTGTACCATATATTATGGACTATAATTGAAAATGTTTAAAAGGTTTGAATAGATCGTTTAGCCAAATAATGCGCTGTAGATCCCTTTGATCCTCATTTAGACCGATGTATCGGTACATCTTTTTTGTACGCTGTAGAAACCTAATTATATTTCCTACATCTAAATACATTAGAAATCAATTCATCCTAAATACACCGACCTACATATAATTGGGTATTTGAATCAATTTTTGTTGTTGTCATAAATCAAAAGCTCATATATAAGTTTTATAACAAAACTCTCTATTGTTTTCTTTTCTTTTCATTGTAATTAAAAAGTTATAACAAATTGAAAATATATTTTTAAACTCGGTACCGAAAACAGGGCGGTCGCGTTGTGACAAAAAATGTAATGTAATTTCTACCCCCGCCTAACTTTGTTGATACATTAGCTATAGTCAAATATTAAAAGTTATCGTGCTTGTTTCGTATGTTCGTATAATTATCGTACCATCGTGTAGGAGTACCATAAAAAGAAAACCATTCTCAAAAAATGTTTTTAAATGTATATCATTGTTAAACGTCGAAACCAATGGTTTTAAACAGTACGCCGAAGAAATACTAAGACGACGATTTTACAAACAATGTTTATGTTTGAATATTAGAATGAAGTTTCACCCTTTCGAAGTGATAAACAAATTATGGCGCGTTTGGAGTCAAAATTTGGATTTTCAAAATTTTATCACTTTTAAATTGTTTATAATTAATTGATTTTTTTTAACTTTTTCGCATCGCACATCCGAATTATTTATAATCAGGTTTTAAAATACATAGAAAAAATCGATAATTTTTTTTTATTCAACAACCCAATTTATCATTTAAACATGATTCGGAAATTGATTTGTAGGAGAGATCATGAGAGCCTTTCAATTTTGTTTAAAGGCGTTTGTAACTTCAGTCATATGGCCAAGGGACTGATATTTATAAATAAATTCGCAATATTTTTTATTGCATACCGGGTCACGCAAAAATCGTTTTTCAAAGAATGCATCCTATAAATAACGTTATCTATCGAACTTTGAAATCGAAATTTTCAGTTCTAATAGGTAATCGAACTATAAACCTTGCATATAAATCACGTTTACAGTTTTTAATAATATGCTCTTCGCAATACAATTCTTTGTTGCGTAGCTCACTTTTGGCTCCTCATTCTTCTAGTTTCCAAAACTTCTCTAATTGAGCTTGAACGTCGTTGTTTCTCGATGGAAATGAACGTTTTGGTGAATGTGTGTGGTGAATGTATCATCGTGCCTTCGAAAATTCAACTTAGTACTTTGTAAAATAGCGTTATTATTGTCGATTTAAATTCGACCCGTGCTAACAAATACCAAAATTCGCGTGCTCAAAACGAAACATATATTTTAATAGCGGTATTATAATTTTCATCAGCTATAATATTATAATATATTATTTTATCCTGTTTTTACAATATTTTTATATTATATATATATATATATATATATATATATATATACATATATATATATATATATATATATATATATATATATATATATATAAGTAGTATGAAAATTTAAATATATGTATAACATTTACAAATTCTATAGTCAATGCAGATGTTGTTATAGACATGAAAACACATTATTAACCAAGGCGATCAATTTCTATAAGTAAAGTATGTAGGTAATTTACTTAACATTATTTCCGTTAGAAAAAAGATCTGACTTACTCTCAAGGCGCGCCTGAAGTAAGTACTTTTACATCATTTTTTTTTTCAAATGAAAGGATGTTGAAACTAAAGTCAGGAGATAAGTAAGTACCGCAATGAGGGCGGCCATTGTAGGGAAACCAGCGAGCGGGAAATTTAAATGTTTATTCCCGATTAACATTGCTGTCTGCTTATGCTTAGTACAGAGATCATACATTCTGGGACTGAAAGGGATGTGCAGGTCAATGTTTCAAAGAAGGTGCAAAATGCAAGTTTGTCTCAAAAAAGGTAGTACGAATTTAATATAAATACATTTATTTATTTACAAAGTTAAAACAGAAATACATACAATCATTTTTACTTTTTTTTTCTACCAACAAATTCTCTCATTGCAAGACTACGGCTGTCTAAAGAAGATTTTAAAATCTGTTTGTTCTGCTTATTCACCTCACGCAGAGAAAAATAAAATCTGCTATTTACAAACATTTTAACTAAATATTGTAAAATCCCATGACAAGAAGGTATTTCACTTGGGACTTTATTTGGGTCAACTTGTAGCAAATGTTTCACAAACATTTCTTTGGTCATCTTATTTTCGAAAAGTTGTGGCCAATAATGTCAGAATGACAATTCACAATATAAAATAAATTTGAACAAATCTTGGCTAGCTAGCACAAGTTCTCATTTTCTTTAAATTCTCGTAATTCCGTGAAAAGCCGAGCAAAGCCCCTAAAAAATTATATAACGCAGCCTGTACGGTGTCACTAAGCGGTTGACCATCTCTTTGATGACTCACTACATCAGATAGCAAGTTATCTATATGTTCATCATTAGTCTCCTCCTGTATAGCTGGTGGTATTTCACTCATTGATTGGCAGTAACGAACAAGATGTGTGTTGTCTGATATTTCATAGCTACCATGCTTGATGTGGCATTCAAATTGTAACAGACACACTAAACGCAGTACAGATCTGAACTCCTGAGCATCGGGTACAGCTTTGCGGCTCCTTATAACGGAAAAGAGGTTTTCTAAACAATCTTGAGCTAATCGCCCTAACATTACATATTTAAAATCTTCTTGCTCTAGATACAATTGTTGATAATCTAGGGCCGTTTGTGTTGCTAATAAACATCCCGTTTGGAAAGGTTTCCTGCATTTATCTTCAGTAGTTATGTGGCGAATTATGCTTATAAATGAATGCAAAAAGTTAATTGAGACTTCGTATTCTTCCATTGCTTTGTGTGACAATGCTAGTTGTTGAAACCGACTAGTCATTAGTTGGAACCAGTTATGCATTATTGTTAGGAACCATGCTGTAGTTTCGTGCTTTGAAGAAATGTTATTCGCGGCAATGTAAAATCATATTGCCGCAGCTACATCATTACTTAATAATGTGACACTCAAACCAACATTCATTGTCTCAAAATGGTTTGGTTGTAAAACATTTTCTTTGAGGCGTGGACATAACTTAATGACATCCTGCTCATCTAATTCAAAAACCTTCCGGGCCGGCTCTAAAGAGATTTAATTTGAAGGTAAACCATAAGATTGTACTATCACATCCGAAAGGTAAAATTTGTGCCCCTTGCTCAAGGCCGCAGCGATGTTTTTGAACAAATGAACGGGGTCAGGCATAATAAATAATTTTTCGTTTTCGAGACATGGATGGGGAGTGTAACTTACTAGCTCACTGTGCCTGTTGGCAACTATGTTTAAAAGCCTCCAAATGCCACGATTCTGAGGCCCCATATCCGATATAACGGCTCTCACTGTGATACCGATCTCACGTGACTTTTCAATGATGGTCATTATTCTTTGAAGTATCTCTGATGCCAAAAAGGAGTTGCCAGTAAAGTCATAACCCGCCGTCTGCTTCCATCGGGTAGACACTCCTGCTAACATAAAAACAAGGGCATGTGTAGCCATTTCTTCATTGTTTCCAGAAGCGTTTGCCACTGTAGGCCGTCTACTGAACTACTGAACTACTGAATATAAAGCTGTCATACTGCAGTCCAGACTTTATTGTCATTTCATCAATCAACAATGTAGCAGTTTTTTCTTCTATAAGAGAGGAGCCTAATGCACAAGTATTAATTGTACAATGGACCTCCAGATACATAAACAAATAACTTAATATCGGCCACCACTATAATACTAACTTTCAGTTCCATTAATCTAAATACATCAAATAAAATACCAGGTCTAAATTTTAGACGATGTTGCAGAGTACGAATGCTGGGGAACGGGAGCTTTTGTCTGCGCAATTTCTTGTATTCATTTGCGCCACACGCCAAATAGAGTTTAATCTCCCCATTTACGGTATCCTCAGACCACTGAGTCCCTCGGTCTGATCCTATCCTTAGGAACTCTAACTGGTCTTGGTCTTCATTAAAAAATTTCTACAAGTTTTCATCTTTCCTTTTCAACTGTTTCTTATAATGATGGCATTTTGACCAAATTGAAGTCATAGTATCCACATCCTCATAGAAACTACCCTCCTCATCTCCATGTCTGTTCTCACCTAAAGCAAAATATTTTCTTAAACACCACATGACAAATCATATTATCAATAAAAATTTCAATTCACAACAATCAAACAAAAGTAATCATTTCAATAATATTAACTAATACATGGACAAATATTGTAATTGTACTTACTACTACATCCACTGATAAATGTCAAGTCATCCTCATCATCATCAACACCATCCGTACAATTTTCCGATTCCAAACGTATTCTTTGGCCATTACTGCTCTCAATCCTTTCCTCAAGTTCACTAACTTGATTCATAACTTCCTCGATAATCATTTTTTCACCCACCGGTATGTCGACAGACTTCACTAACAATAAATCAGGAACTGAATCAGGACGTAATAATTTCCTACCATCAGCTCTCTTCTGCTCAAATTGAGTCTCTGAGAAATGGACCTACACAACAGATTCAAAAAAGTTTTTCTTACATCTTTACTTCACCATTTCTCTTAATACTAACCTCACAAATTTTAGAATTCGATGTAAGATCGTTTCTTCCAATAAGTGTTCTCCACAATTCACGTCTAAATTTTTAGCGTCACCTAAGAACATTAAAATTTAATGTACCTACGTACGTTAATAAAAAAATATTTTATTTACCTGACGGCAATCCGAAAAGTCTGAACCCCAGTTGGTTTCTATTTTTACAATTAACTACACAACAACCTGGCATTGTTTCAAATTTACAAATAAAATTGTCCAAAACACCTTCACACACTACAAAAACAAATCTAGAAGAAGTAAACGTGTATTACGCTGTATTCAACTTGTCAAAGATGTCAACAATGTCAACCAACTATCAAGTGTCCGCCATTGTAGAGCAAAATCTACTTTCTCTCTCTAACACAGGTTCAATATCTATTGCGGTACTTTATATATCTAGTGACTTTAGTTGAAACTGTTAAAGAGCGACATCTATGTACATTTTCGGTTGAAGAAAGATTTGAGTTACTCGTCGCTTTCCCCGCTCTACTAATTCACGTCTAAAGAAGTTTTACTTCAAAAACTAAAATGTATAGTTTCTCTTAGATCAGGTTAGGTTGCGTCGCAAAATTGGGTTGCTTTAAATTTGTATTGGGTCGTTATTTAAGTCATTTTGTTAAAATTAATTTATTTTTGATATTTTGACAAAATTTTTCATTGAATTTTATAATAAGATATAAGATTTCCGATCCATCCTTGTGAGTCGAACCTGAATTTCTAGAAATTATTTGAGTGCACGTTTTTTAAATTTGGAGGAGCGCTGTCTAGATAAGTACTGAAACATTCATTAAAGTTAATTTAATATTTCTGACAAACGAGTTAGATAGATTAAATTTGTATTAGGTATTTGTTATTTGTATGTATTAGTCTGCATACTTAATTTTTTTCGCAATTCTCTATGAAAATCGACGCAAGAATTTGAGAAAATTAATGATTTAAAAAGGTAATCGTCTCTTGGCAATTCGCTAATTGCAAGAACGCCCCTCCACCCGCCAAAAAACCCTTAGTATAAATACATTTAATCATCAATTTGTAATTCAATTGAAAATGACCTTTCACAGTGGAAACTCGAGACGTGATCGAAGTTTATAAATTTATATAACTGTCAATAACAAGATATATAATATTTTTACATATTTTAAGTGTGGTTAAAACAGTGATTTTATCAATTTAGTATAAGTATGGATTACCACATAGCACTTGACGCAACCATACTAGCTGGCCTCAATTTTGCTCACCACGCATTCTTCTCGCATTGCGTTTTGCGTTGTTCGGGTGATTTATTTTGAGAATATATATATACAGTCCGCCGACATATATAATTACATTTAATATGGACTACAATTAATATGGAATAATTAAATAAAGTAAATGCAAGTGTGTAAAGTATTCAAATATTACATTTCTGAGCTATGCCAACCAGTCCTGAGCTATGTTTAAAATTTAAAATCTCTAGCTCATCGGGAAATAATCCTTCCGAACCGTACGAACGTACAAGAGAAGAACGGACCTTACATTAAGGCGAGTTAATATAAATAATAGTTAGTAAAAATAGTTAGTAAAAAGTAATGAAGACGAACATACAAAACCAAACTTGTATTAGAGTTAGTTTAATAATTATTTTTGCAATTCATATTTAAAAATATGCAGTTTTTCATGTTTTATTCCTATTTTATTTAACATTACCTTTAATTTTTCATTACAACTAATCTCGAAAATATTTTTTTGCGAAATAAATATTTAGTCCAATACATGTTATTGTAAAAATGATCGATAGTCTAATATCTGCAATGAACACAACCTGCAAATGTGCTTACTAGTTTCATCTAATTGCAAGATAATAGTCGTAGACCACGCAACCAGTCATGTCTCTTATAGCAACGAGTATATTTAAAAAAATTCTAAAAATGAAATTTTCTGAGAAGCATTAAAATGCATAAATTCCAATATTAGACTTTTATTAACCAGTCAATTGAATTGCTAGATATGTATTTATAGCAATTGACTCTTATATTTTAATAAATTGTGGATATTTTGTTTATAATATAAGTTTTCATAGCTTTTTTCCGATTCAATTTATTTCTATTGACTTTCATTTTTACACCGAATTAAAAAAATCACTATGTTTTAACCACACTCAATATGTAAAAATTTTATATAATTTGTTATTCACAGTTATATAAACTTAAAACGACTCGAGTTTCTACTGGATTTAGGTCATTTTCAAGTTGTTTAAAAATTGATGATTTTATTAATACTAACGTTTTTTTGGTGGGGAGGTGCCTTCTGCAATTAGGGAATTATTTTATGATAAGAAGATTAACGGATGGCTTACGGCTCTGTTTAAAAATTTCGAATGACTCCAGGTTCCTGTTTTAAGTTTCGGGCATTTGTTGCAATTGTGCAAGATTTTGAGAATATAACATAACATTCCAGACAAAGAACTAGTGGCTTGTTTAAGAAGACGCAAAGATGTTCTGAAAACCGACTTAAGAAGCTTCGTCCTGTTTGTCCTACGTAGACGCTTTTGCATTCGGAACAATGAATTTAAAATACCTTGGTAACTTTCATTCTTATTTTTTTTTTGGTAAATTACAAGATTGTATTATTATATCATTCACTAATATTTTATAAAAATTGAAAATATTATTGGTATAATATATTACTATATATGGAACGTGAACATTTGTGTTGAAAAAAACATTTTTTTTAGCAACAATTAGCAAGAGTTAGTCAAATTTCAATATAAATCAATGGGATTTCTTCAAGCTTTTGTTGTAACTTCATATTGTATATTCTCAAAAATCCATTATGTTTATGTTTTTTTCTTTAAAAGGTTTTATTCGCAATAGTTTTAAATTATAAAAAAATTATAATAAAATGATGTTTAAGATTTAATTATCATTAAAATTCGCTTACATTTTGAATAAAATTTCTATTAATTTGCATGACGAACATGATAAATATTCTTACATATGTTATATCTCATTTTCATGAAAACAAATTTGTATATTTTCATATAAAATATGTAAGTATTTGAAATAACAGAAATTGCATCTAGTTTAGTATTTAATCGTAAATGACAAAACATCTATTTTAGTGTTTGAGAATCGGTCAAGTGTTAATTAACAGTATGCAGATAAAATTTGTATTAATTTTGAGGGGCAGATTAAATAACAATACAATATTCTTTCGGAATGCTCGTTGCATATTCCAGTATGACATGGTCGAGCACTTTGACGCTCATGTTTTATTAAGCAGTTTATATACGTTGATTGACGTTTACCTCAGGAATATTAAATATTTGAAACCTGACCCCCCCAAAATCCCCATCTCTCTCGTCAATGTTGTCCCTTTTCCAGGCAGCATCCGACCGACCTACATATCGGCTGAGTGCATCATTAATTATGCAGCTCCCGTTAATTTATAGTATTTCCATTTATTCGGTCCATCGTTCCACCATTTTTTCAGCTCATCACCGATGGATTAGCTTTTAGGCAACGTTTACTTTTCTCGGGTGAAAAAAACCTTTTATCCCATCTAAAATTCACTTTCTAACCTGAATATGACTGCATTAACATTTCATCAGGAGGAAACAAAACCATAATTTTACTAACGTTGAATAAATCATTTTTCTTTTCTCTCTTCTTATTTGTCGAAAACAAAAGCGATTTAGATAAACATATTGAACTCCATTTTTCACATTCGATTTTCCCTTCGACCATTTATTTAAAACCTTTTTGCGAAAAAATCGCATTGAACTGACACTATATTTTAATATCTATTAAAACAAACTGTCTACATTTGTTGATTAATCAACGCTATAAATCTCAAATAAAATGTGTTTTATTATTTCATTTTCAACTTATTCTCTATTCTTGATTTTTTGAGGGTTATAAAAGCAGATCAAAGATATGGAAATTGTGAAACGGCTTTCATATTTTGGTTTCATCTCATTGGAATGGAATAATTCAATTCCAGGAAATTGACGAAATCTAAGCATAAAATTATGCAAATGGCTTATACGAAATTAAACATTATAGGAAATTGTCAATCTTGTGTAATTATGCAAATATTTAAAACTTTATAATGAATAATAAAGCGCATTTTATTATTCGTAATAGCTTTCTTTGATTCTCTACTTTATATAATCAGTTTTCACACTTTTTCCAATATATTTTTTGTACCTTACACAAATGAATATAATATATAATAATATTAAGATTGTCATTAATTTAGAATACAATTAAAATGATTAGAGAATTTGATCTCACAAAAACTTCGACCATTGACTGTTCCATTGCAAACTCATTCAACTACAAATACATTTCATCCTGAGTTGTTAAATTTATGGATTACTTATTGTTAGTGTAGTGACTAATTTCAATGAGCGGGTCTGTAGAACTAATTGTAAGATCCATACCCATACCGACTGTGTATATATATATATATATATATATATATATATATATATATATATATATATATATATATATATATATATATATATATATATATATATATATATATATATATATATATATTATATACATACATATATTAATAATAAGTGGATATATAATAAAAAAAAAAAACGTATAGGATCCACTGACGTAGTAGTTATTTTTTATTGGAAATCTTTCCTCAAGAAAAGGAACTTTCGGCAGGATTCGTTTTCTGTTTCGCCCTCGAATATTTGGAAGAAACGTAAATGGAAAATCGGTTTTGTTTTCTGGGGCTTGGAGATTTTTTTTAAATGTTTTGAAATTTTCCTGGAAACGTGAAAATCGGAAACTTGGGAAACTGCGGAAGTTGTTGCAAGGTTTGCCCTAGATTTTCGGAATAATCGATATTTGGATTTTTAACCAGACTGAAGAATTTCCGAAAAATTTCGACTTTTTCCAATTGTTGTTTGGACAGGAAGTCGCGAAACCAAAAAGAAATTGGGTTTTGGGAACTGTTGACGGTCGGATTTTAGGTTTGGATCCCGACCAGAACGAACAGAAAATCCCCCGGAAAGACGTCAAAAAAACTGTATAAATACCCTTGGGAAAACTCGAATTTGGCAATTTTTTTGAAAAGAGGTTTTGAATGGTTGTGATAGGAGCGAATCAAATGGTAATATGATGCTAAGGTGCTAAGTCAGGGCTATAGCTTGGATACGGCATGAGGTCCCAATTGAGCTCTCTTTATTTTTGACGGGTTATCAATGAAGTATGGCGTTATCCTAATGGAACATCACACCTTTGCGATTGGCGTTTTTTCTCGATTTATTCGTTCAATTTCAATAGTTTAGACATTCGAATCAATAGTGTTGTTTCTTGGAAGCTTAAAGTAGACAATACCCTTAAAATCCCATGACACAGAAAGCATAATCTTTCGTGATTGTATCACGAAATATTTTGTGATAAAATATTTTGGTGAATATTGGCTTTGAATGTCATAATCTTTATATATGTATATATGTGTATATAAAACTAATCAGTTTGTAACAAAATATAATAATGATAATTTTATTTTCATAATTAAACTAAATAATTTCATTTTTAATTGCTTATTACTACTATTACTTATTGCCTATTGCTACTTGCAATGACCCTATTTGGTTTTTATATTTAAAAAATATATATTGAAATTACAATATTAAAACTGAGTCTTGTTGAAAAAATGTAATATTTAAAGTAAACCTTTTGTTAAAACTTGATATATTTATATGGCTTCCCCATACGTGTTGAATCATTCCGAACGCTCCCATTGGTTGGATTTATTAATATTGAAATTACGTATATTGAAAAAAAATCAAATTTCATTTCAAATTGAAACTGTGCAACATATTTTATAATTTCACTAATTGCAATTAAAATCGGACAGAAATGTTGTAGCAGAATGATCCCGAGGTTAAAGATTATTGAATTATTTATAAAATTTGATTAAAATATAAACTAGACTCACTTATTATTCAGTTTTTCTTGATTTAAATTTACAAAACAATAGCAATAAAAAAAAGTCAGATTTGGCTTTGAAATTTTTCAGAAATAATAATTTAAAGTAAAGACTTTCTGATCTATAAGTGACACAAACTGACAGATTGTGTATAATGTTATTAGAAGTACCAAATATGCTATGAGACATAGTTGAGCAAAAATTGTGAAAACAATTAACAACTAACAATTAAATTGCCAGTTTTAATTGCAACTAACAATTAAAATAATTAATTGTATTTGCAGGATAACACAATTAACAATTAATTAATTGTTAATTGTAAAATTTTGCAATTACAATTAATTAATTGTTAATTGATTTATGCATTTTTACAATTACAATTAACAATTAATAAATGTCGGTTAGAAGATATGTTTATTATACTCCATTGTATCACTTGCCACAATGCTTAACTGAAAGAGTTATTTACATTAGAGTGCGGAAAGTTTGATTTTACAACGCGACAGCTCGTTCGTTTATCCACCTCCTCCTCCACTTCCAGGCATCCACCTCCGAGTTCCCACCGCACTTCCGGGTCCCACCCCCACTTCTGGTTTAAAAAATTCGGGAAACGGAAATGAGGATGGGAACCGGAAGTGATGGTGGGAACCGGAAGTGAGGGTGGGAACCGGAAGTTAGCGTAGGAAATGGAAATGGGGTGGGAGCCGGAAGTGGGGTGGAAACCGAAAGTGGGGTGGAAACCGGAAGTGGGGGCGTGGTGGGTCGGAAGTGGAGGTGGAGGGTTTAGAACGACCATCTTTCTCTACTGTTTAAGTTTTTTTTCATCAAATAGTTTTAATTGTTATAATAAACAATTGATGAATAGGTTAATTGTAACAAACAATTAAAATTTTAATTGCAATTAAATTAATTGTAAATTACAATTAATGGATTTAATTGCAATTGATTTCAATTGCATCTCACAATTAAACACTTAATTGAATTAAATTAATTGCAATTGATTTAGTTGCAATTAAAATTGTAATTGTTTGATTCTACATATAAAAAATTAATTGCATTATGCCCAACACTGCTATGAGAGTTCTTACGTTTCTAATACATATACATACATCAAAATACATTTTAAATCACATATTTGTGAAAACCGAAACAAGTTTCTGGGGAGGCCAATGAAACATTGAGAACGCGATATCTTGTATATTTTCTTAGAACTTTCTTATCGTCTTTTATACACCTCCTTTTAAAGATAAACTTGCATTTCACTTCAATAATATTTTTCAAACAATTGCAATAATAGATTATTGTTAAAATTATTATGGGTTGCAGTGAATTTTATATCTTGTACATAAAAAACTTTTATCTACTCGCACACCAAAATGAACACAATAATAAGTATGTTATATAATATATTGTATGTGATGGATGCCATTATTATAATCATTTGTAAAAGTATCCAAATCGTGCATTAAAGTCCAATGTAAATCAAATGGAGTTTCCTTATTAAACGATTTCTGTTTGTTGTTACACTGGCAACAACTCGCGCCACTAAACAATAAACATAGACGTAGTGAGAATAAATTTTCTGACAAATCTTATTTTGAATCAACAAGTCACGGCCTCTCAGTCTGAATTTTTCTGGTTCTAATATAACTTTACCTAACCATACGTAATCTAGATTGAATCTAGGTGTACGTAGATTACATAGGCATTGACCGAATAGTTTTCCCATCACTGTGCGTGTTTGCTAGTTACCGATTTTTGCCACGGAGTTGTTGAACGTTCTAACCTTATTGTGTCAGTGATTTGAAGTATTTTGCTTGTCAAAATTACAATTTTTAATATTATCCGTAAGAAACAATTATTTTTCTATCGATTTAATAGTATTTTTCAAGATAAAATAATGTATGATACTCGTGTGTGAAAGGCTTTTGTGCGAACTTGTATCATGAACTACTATTTCATATTTATTTATAAAATATTTCTTGTTGAGTCCTTGCTACAGATAGTAACAGCCTTGTTGTAGAACAAAAGTTTTTCCTTGGTTTAATTTGTGTTTGATTTCGTTTCGAATTTCCGATTTCCATTAATCTTGATTTGGTTTGTAATTGGAAACTACTTCGGACTGAAATATCCCCATAGTCTGTAACTTAAAACATTCCTAGCTACTCTGCAAAACAGAAAATAATACGCAAAGAACATGCAATATACAAATAAATATACAACAGAAACAGGTTTAAAGGGTGAATTAGAGTTTGAAAAAAAAAAAACACTAATATTGTCTGAAGTTAAATGCGACCATAATCATTAAAGTAATTGATGTTTACAGAGCGCTCTTTACTGTATATACAAATTCGAAACCATTTTCCTAATTGATAATATTTTAAGTTTATTCGATCAATGTAATTGAATGATTAGTCTCCGGTGGGATTACTTTAACGAGAATGCTTTAACGTATATTAATTATTTTTTTTTACTTTATAACTAGCGTTTAATAAAACCTCGCCTACATTAATTTTACTCGTCGGTTATATTATAAAGGTATATGGATTTAATTTTGCGCACGCCTAATTTCATATCTTTTTTTTGTCGGAGCAATTAAGACGTTATATTACAACCAAACCGGTTGAGGCTCTTGGGAAATCTTTAGAGACTTCTCCTAAGATAAAACCGTCTTCTGTGTACCTACACATATAAATGTCAATTGCAGTGCGGAGACAAAAAGAAATATATAATGCTATTCCGTAGAGCTCAAAGTCCTTTTCTATACATTTTACATTTCAATTTTAATTCACAGAAATTCACAGAAACAGAAATTCGTTTTTTATTATTATGTGGAGGATATTTTGTTAATAATTTTAAACACAGCTTTTCTGAATATATATATATATATATATATATATATATATATATATATATATATATATATATATATATATATATATATATATATATATATATATGCCTCTTTTGGAGTAGAAAAATATGAACCTACGGGAGCGGGTCAGTAAGATGAACAGGTCTCTAAATATGGGTACGCTCTATCAATGAACGCGTTTGTAAAAGTATATTGAAAATACCAATAGAACAGCTAAAAGAACGGGTTCAAATGTTGAACGGTTTCCTAAAGGCCGTTTTATTTGAGCCGATTTCTTAGAAACTCAAGCCAATGATTTGTAGAAAATAATGTTTTAATATGTTTTAGTTGCACCCAAGGCAGGACTAAAAACACTAGTTAAATTAGAATGAGTTATTACAACTGAATACTTATGTAATTATTTAGCTAAAAGATAATGTCTACCTTAGATTCTTCAGTAGAAAACTTGTTGTAAAGTTAGGTAATACTGGTAGATAGATGAAGATAGATAATAGAAACTTTTGTAACAAAATCTTCGTATATTTTTTGCTTAAATCAGGATAAGTGATTTCAGTTAAATCAATTATTTATTCATATACAGAAAAATGACTTCATAAAATCTTGGATTTATTAGAGTACATTTTTTTTCTGAAAATCAATTATTTATGTTTATAAAAAACTATATATTCAAATGTGGAATTAACGATAGGACAAGGAAAATTATATATTAGACAAAATAAAGATATATTAGACACTACTTTAAGAAACCAGACGAAATAGACAAGCTTAGTAAAAATAATACCAAGCAAACAGGACAGGCAAGCATTGTAGGACGAGACTAAACAGAGAATATATAGACCAGGCCCCAACCCTTTTTCTATGTATGGTGAGTTTATTAGGGTCAGGGTACTACTTGGATAAAAGTACACAGACATTAGTAAACAAAATAAATTCGGCAGATTCGAATAATCAGACTACATTAGAGAGGCAATACTATATAGGCAAGTCTATAAATTCGTTACTAGGCAGAAAAAAAGGATTACCTGGACATGACATTTAAGACTATATCAATATGAAAACGTGCAGATTCGATAGATGAGTTTCGAGAGACAGGACTATTTCAAAGAGTAAAGTGACTAGGGTAAACAAAAGTAAACTAAGTAAAGCAGACTAGACTAAACTGAGTAGTCATGAATAAACTAACCAAGTAATACTAATTTTAACAAGATACTAATATTTTAATTTAATTTTTGAGTAATACCGTTTTCACAAGAAAATCCTATTGATTTTAATTATACTAACATTTATATTTAATTATTGTTAATTAAAACAGAAAACCTTCACCCTCTTCGAACAAATATAATTTTGATTGATTAACTTTTTAGTATAAACCGACATTGCGTAGCCTAACATACTATGAAGAAATACTATCCTCGAACATGCGCCGGGTAAATCAATATTTCGATCCAATTCACATTCTATAATTGTTTTCTATAATTAACACAATTACGCTTTGATTTTGATGGGTTTGTGTATAAAAAGGATTACCTGAATGCACACGATATAATCGAATTCAAATTAGGTTATTAATTACTTCTAATGCTTGAGTTAATAACTAATTTTGTATGAGATTGATTAACCACAGAATCATCATAATTTTTTCGCCGAAATTTAGTAATCTAGTTAATAGAATTCGCGATGATTGCTTTATATTAATTAGGTTGGTGTTAAAAGTATAGTAATTTCATTTCAAAGCATTAGAATGTATGGTATTGTGCTGAGCTTTATAATGTCGCGTAATGTATGTTGCTTGTATCGTATACGTAAACGTATTATATTGTAGTTAGGGAGTTGGTGTGGTGCAGAAGTTTGTTAAATATTTTTTTGCTTCTCTTGGATAAAAAAGTGCAGAGTTTTATGTTTTTTTTTTTCGGGGAAGTCTGTGTCGTGTCAGTGGCGTACGGGGTGGGTTATAGTGGTGCCAATAGATTGGCTCATATTGTGTGACGCTTCGTACAAATGAAGTCTGCACACGCGAACGTAAAAGCTCGTATTATGTGACATTCCCAAGTTTTCTCTTTTATACACATTAAACTAATACCTGTTACAAAAGTTTGATTCTGGTACTGCTTTGCATAATCAATTTCTATTCTCTATTGCTTTTCTTTGCAAAACCTTTGAATTATAATCGCAACAAAAAAGTCTTAACTTGTATAAATTTGCATAAATCAAATCCTTTTTGTTAGAAATATTAGTATTCAATTGTAGATTTGTGAAGTTACGTGTTTATTTATCCTTTGAATTTTAGTTTATATTCAATTAGTCACACGTTGCGTGGATGTAATTACGAACACTTTATAGTGATTCTAAAGCTTTTAAAAGAATTTAGTTCGTCTTTTATAGGACGAATAAAATAGGACTAAGGGATTTTATTTCATTCGCTTGCTCTGTTTTACTACCATTTTAATTGCATTACTTACAAGCAACAAACAAAAATATGTAGAAATAAGTTTACTATAATGCAAATACTAATAAATGTTGATATTTTATCCTGTATTTATTATAGTTATTCAGAAACTATATGAATTCTACACAACAATAACAACAATACTAAATGGGCAAGCAAATACACAAACGACAACAGAAAATCCGAAAACAAAGATTACACTCAATACTCGATACTTGTACAAGATGTACATATTGTATACAATATTAGATTAGCTGATATTTTTTCTCCACATACTATAATGAATATAATATACCTATTTAGGTTAATCGGAAACTAATTTGGTATTTGCTATTATTTAAAATTTATAATAATTTTTGAATAAGTAAATGGTGAATCCGCTTGAATTTTCTATTTCTTCTGCTAGCAATTATATTCGAATTGTCAATAAAATATATAAAAACTTATAAATTCTCCTGGAGAAAATAGTAACAGACATTATAAAGCTTTCTTGAAAAGTCATAAAAATTTATTGAGACACTCTGTATATCTTTATAAAACCTGTCACATTCTGTTTTCTCCCCTTACACATAAATTCTATAAACATATACCGGCTGGCCCTTTTTCTTGCAGATTTACTTTTCATCTCTTGGAAAAAAAAACTGAATGCAAAAAACTGTAGCAATGGTTTTAGGATAATCGTTTTTACATTCAGATGACTTTAATTGCTGCTTTTTAAATAGCAATTCTGGATTACCTGCATTATCACTTGTTATCTGCCTTTAATGGCTTCGGCACATTAAAGGGATTTAATTTTTTTTATAGTTCGATTTAGTTTTAGTAGAATTATTGTTATATCCAAAATGAAATGGGAGATTTCAACTTTCTGAATCTGAATATAATTGAATATGAATCTTTGGAAAAAGTTATTCAGTTATTTAGAATAAATGCAACACATGTATATTTCAACTTCAATTTCATACTTCTTTTAAATTTAATAAGTTTGTTTTACTGTGGTCGTCAAATATTCTCTTAATATTCCTACAATGTTTCTTATTTTAGAAATTCAACTTTAGACAATTTAAATTTTCGTTATAATAACAGTTAGTATAAAAATTATTTTGTAAATACAAAATATAGTTGTATTAAAATAAATATTTTGTGTAATATATGAAAATTTTATATAAAATTGCATTAAAATCGTGAATTTTGTTCTTCATTTTGACGAGATTTTTCTCATATATGTTTTTATAATTACTTCTGTTTTAATTCAGTTTTATTTTTTTTGCCGAAAACATTTAAAAGCTTTGTGTAGCGTATACGTAAGGCACATCAAAGGGGCAAAGAAAATCCGAAATTAGATTTATAGAAACAACATATTTACCTTTAAAATAATTAAAAAAATCATATAGATTACATTTAAGCTAAAATGATAACTTTTATATATTTTATTTATATTTATTTAGTTTTATATGAATTGATTTAAAAAATTAATTTTGCAACAACTCCTCTGCAGATCTTACTCAAAAAAATATATTTGATATACAAAATTCAGATCATGAATTCATCTTTACTTTGCTTTAATGCATAATGGTATTTTTTAATTTGTGTACACTTATTTTCACGGGAAATTTTATCATTTTCTGAGGTAAAAAAAATAAGAAAAACAATTTATCGACTCGCACACTAAAATGAACTAATTAATAAGTGAATTATTGTATGTGAAGGATAACATTATTATAATCGTCTGTAAAATTATCCAAATCGTGCGTAAAAGTCCAATGTAAATCAGATGGAGTTTCATTATTGACAGATTTCTCTTTGTTGTTACTATGGCAACATGTAAAGGCACTAAACAAAAAACATACACGTATTGAAAATATTTTTTTTACGTATATTAAAATTGAATTAATTTTTCTTATTTTGAATCAAAAAGTCTCCTCCTCTTAGTCCGGATTTATCTGTCTATAATATAATTTAACCTAACCATGACCTAATCTAGATTAAAGTTAAGTGATTTGAAGTATTTTGTCTGTCAAAATTATATTTTTTCAATATTATCGATAAAATCAATTGTGTTTTTGTAGATCTAACAGTTTTATAATATGCTTCGTAGTTAAACTAATACACGTATGTGAAAGCTGTTGTGCCTGACTTGCGAAGTTTAAAGCACGAGTCGAAGGCGATTTTTTTAAGTTTGCTAAATTTGTTGATGATCCACTCCATTGATCTTCCATTCCTATTTTGTGTCGTGTCCACTCCTTGTGTTTTGGGCGTCCTGTACCTTGGAAACGGACGTCTTTGTCAATGCCAGTGTGCTTTCATAGGTTAAGACCGAAGGGACGAACATGTTAATAACCTTCTTTTTCAAACATACAGGATTATTTTACCTAAATATATGGCCCAATTTACTAACAGTTGCCCACGTTAGCCCTATTCTTCTGGTTATCTCATTATCTTTACTAATCTTAACCTTGTGACCCAGGTACCTATAGGATGACGTCTGTTCTTATAGGACTTCTGCCTATATATATATATATATATATATATATATATATATATATATATATATATATATATATATATATATATATATATATATATATATATATATATATATATATATATATATATATATATATATATATCTATATATATATATATATATATATATATATGAGCTGGGTACTAAGTTTGTCATAAATTCGGACATTGAAAGATTGATATGTCCGATATTGTCTAGTAGAATTATTTTAGTTGTCTAGCATTTTTGTTTATCAAAATGATCCGCGATGAATTTAAATCGTGGTTGAGATATTCTCCATCTTTGTTTACTCCTTAAAAACAAATTCTACCGTCGTAGTGAGGAGTTTTAGTGATAGCTTTTGGCGTACTCACCGTTTCATAAAAACTTTATCTTGGTGCAGCCTAACACATTGTATATATGCTTTATGAGCGAAATGTAATGATGATCAATTGTACACTTTGCTAATATCTGGCAATCTTTGCTTTTGATTTTATCTACCAGAAGGCAATGCTATTGCCTTCTGGTAGATAAAATCAAAAGCCTTCTGGAAATCAATGAAATTTAGAATAAGCAGCTTTACTATATGGAATCAGAACCTTTACGGCCAGCAAATGGTCATTTGTTAGCTTCTTCTGAAACCTGATGTCAATCGTTGTGTTTGAGTATCTGCATTGAGTAATGCTTGAAAAAGAGTAAGTTTTTCAAGCATTACTCAATGCAGATATAATGCAGCATTGAGTAATTTGTAGATATGCGATAATCAAAATTTATCATTATTTATTGAAACTTTATTTAAAAAATATCATGTTTTATATTGAATAAAAATAGAAAAAAATAAATTTACAAAAATAACTTATAAAATTATATTATATTTATTATAATTTATAAAAATAAATTAATTATATTATAATTTATAAAAAAACTTCATAGATTATACCTTTTTATACGAATGTTTTCTTATAAAATCGGAGTAAAAGATACAACTTTTTATACGGATAGCAATGTTTCCCTTTTTGTCATAGTTTTTGTTACAACATAGAACATCCGCATTTTTTTACAAATATTCAACAACTTTTTAAACTTATTGTCTCTTTTTGATCCAAAACGTTTACAAAGAACTCTTTTATTCTCTTATTGCTGTAAGAATTTAATAATGTTTACAACCCCTTCTAGAATCAATATTATACAACCAAATATTGTCTTGACTTCTAAGCTACAATACGTGCAAACTTGGACACTTGTCAATGCGGGACAAATGCTGAAATAAGTGACGGTCCTGCTTATTCCGAGACGATTTTTTGGAATAAATATTTTTGGAATAAAAGTTCCGAATAATATTTAGAATTTGTAGCCTTTGATATTTCTTTCTGATATTTTTCGGAGTTATTGTTTACTAATGGGTGCGTCTGCAACTCGATCTGTGCCTGTACTACACAAATTTGAACTAAAAATTTCCCCAGGGCTTTAAAAATTGATGGAATAATTACTTTACATGGATTTATAAAGAAAAGTTAAATCTACAATTTTAAACAAAAAAATACTAAAATTGCACAGCCTGAAGTCGTTATAACCCTTCTGCAAATTTATTTTCAAATTAAAACATATTTTTATTTCGAACTAATTCAAGTATAGATTCTTTGACATCTTGTGTTGAATATTTTTTTACTATTATTATAATAATTATTTATTATAAATAATTATTTATTAATTTATTTCACATAGAAAAAAAAATTATCTTAATATCTAAATTCGATCTAGGATATTTATTAAATGAAAACAAGTAGAAGACACAATTTGTTTGGCCAAGCCAGTAAAAGCAGATCGATCTGCTTCTACTCTGAATAACATGTATTATTTTAAAACGCGAAAACGTCATAGAACAATGGTACAAAAATATTTTGAAAACTTAGGAAAGTTATTATGGGGAGTTAACACCTACTATTATTTTCAAACGTAAAAAAACAGTAGTAGTTATACAATATTGTAGGGGCGGCCTAACTTTTAATCACAACGGGCGACTTTTTTTTTAAATTGGAGGTGGCGCACAATGGGCAAAACTCTCAAAAAACTGGCCATAACACCCAAAAAAGTTTTTTTTCGGTTTTTCAAGATTTAAATAGCATCATTTGAGATCATTACTTGAGAGCAGGTATTGCTCTAAACACACCTTTTTCGTTCTCATTTATATGGTAGACTTTAAATACTTCGAAGGGAGTGCACGTCTCGACCAAAAATAGCAGCCTTTCAAACGTGTATAGGTTTTATATGTAGTGACCAATTTGAAAATAAAAATATGCAATATTCTCGTGAATATACGTGCTTTAATAAATAGCTTTAATATATCACAACTATGTAAATTATAAATTGATAGACAATGGACGGTGGTTTTTAGATACTTACATTATTTCACGCTGATAAAAATAGAGTTTTAAAATAAGTCCTGTCAGATCCTGCTCTGCTTTACTAAACCATGGTAGGTTACATATTTATGCAAAACATATCTGAAAATTAGCTGCTGAAAGTTGCCGGTATGTCCTTTTCAACCTTCATTGTAGAATGAAAAATATTGTAACATTGTAATTTTTTATTCATCAGTTCTGATCAACAAAAAAAATATTTTCGTTAAATAAACAAAATGTCTTATTATTAACAAAATATTGAAGCAGTATACTCTCGATTATCCGGTTTCGCATTATTTTAATTAATTTAAAATATTATAAATATAATATAATAAAAAAAAAAATCCGTAGAATTACACAAAATTAAGTTGTTATATTTGCATACTTGGTAACTTGAGAAGTGTAGATTTTCCAGTGGCTTAAGTGATTCGAGGATGTCAAATAAATTCCTTTATGCTAGATCTTAATTTAATTGTACTTCATTTACATTGTGTATCTTGGACAGTTCCAGTTCTCTTAAGTATTTAATTTTATCGGAAAATGAATAGTTTTTCAATCATCCGTCATTTTCTATACTTCGTACTTTCTATACTACATTCATAATCAGTGTATTCGTAATCAGCGACCCGAAGAACCCTTGAATAATAAATATTGTTTGAAATCATAAATATCATTCGCCATTTTGTATCTACCATTTTGTTTTTTGAAAGACCAATATTAGAATCGAAATCAGCGACCCCAAAACCCCCGGGTTAGAAAATTTATTGCAAAATAATATTTTCGAATTATGGCTAGCTTTTTGGCATTTTTGCCCACTGTGCGGCGGTCTACCAACAGTGTACGTGCTAAGTGCTCATAATAAAGGTTGTAATTAAAAGCCAAAAATATGTTTAAGTTTAAAATGAACATATTCTATATAAAGTTATTTTAGTAGGACAAAATAATGATTTGTCACAAAATAATAATTTTATAAATAAAACAATATGTGTGAATTTAATATTTTTGATCACGACACATGCTGATGGATAATACAATTGTAGTTGGTAAAACTTGGAACGTCATTATCATTTGTACAAAGAGTAATAAATCCATTATAATTCCCAACTATAGAAGGAGCTCGATCAGTCGTAATCGATACCAGTTTATGTATTGGAAATTCGGTTTAAGTAATAAAAGACTTAAAGGAACTATATAAATCTTGATCTTTCATCCGCAAAATTGTTAGCAGATCTTCTCCAACAGACATATCTTGGAAACACATTCGAATAAATATACATAACTGTGCGGTACCAGTGAGATCCCTCGATTCGTTGAATTGTAAGGCTAGGATAGTGTATTCATAAACATTTTCTTTCAGACAGCGACATTTCTTTAATTGAATCAAGTATTTTATATTTACTGTTGTTTTTTCTTTAAATAATAATACTCCTCATTTAATAAAACTCCTTCCATATTTCGCCATCTTCAATAGGCTTATTATGTTTTAGTCAAATTTCGGCTACCTTGAATGACGCCTGAAGTGTCTGTTTTCGACGTCCTACTTAATCTCACAAAATCGTCTGATTCTTATTTAATTGTGTCATTAATTATTGGACTTTTGCTTTCCGCAACTGGCTGCCAAAATAATTATTCTCAAAATGCCACGTTTGAAAGACAAATAATGTCATGAAAAGGATAATATGATAACGATGGAAAGGATAACATTTATCCTTTCCATCGTGATAAAAGATCCCGCTCCCATTCATCAATATAGTGATAAATTTTCGGCTTCTTGAAAATTGTGATTGGGTAACTCATAGCGCGTCAAAGAATCAAACTAGAGTAAATTGAATTTATTCTCAATAAAATAAAAAACCGGCCAAGTGCGAGTTGTAACTCGCGCACCGAGGTTTCCGTACAAACTTGTAAGGTATCTTTAGGAGGACCTAACTGTATGCAACCCATATGCTTCTGGTGCCTGAAAATACCACGCAACATTTAGTTATTTTCATAATTTTCTAATAGTAAATTCGCATTTTTCTTGTAACAAAACTACATATTACGCGGTTTTCAGATTTTTCCCTTTACATGTGGAGTAAGACACCGCTTCTTGCCAAATTTCATGATTCTAGGTCAACGGGAAGTACTCTATAGGTTTTGATTCCCTTGTGAAATCGCAATATATGCGACATAAACGGTCATATCTTTTGATCGCGTTGACTTACAAGTTTGATTTTTTCACAGCTGAAAGAGACCGCAGACCCGAGTATTTGAAACAATTTCAACTTGTTACCTCTACGCGTTCCTGAGAAAAATGGTCTTGACAGACAGACAGACGGACGGACGGACGGACGGACAGACGGACAGACAGACAGACAGACAGACAGACGGACGGACAAACAGGCATACAGACAGTCGGACAACAAAGTGATCCTATAAGGGTTCCGTTTTCGGCAAGGAACCCTAAAAAGCATGGTAATTAAAGTGGAACCTTATATGAAATTACGCGTCATTACGTCACGCGTCATGTTGGGCTCGATACGAGCACATCGTAACTGTTTAATCCTATTAAATAACCACTGATGGGGTGATGCGTGATTACACTTCTTTGGCTGCCGATTATATCAAAATGTCACTTCTTAAACCCGAAACGATTACACACACACACCCACACTCGCGATGCACTATGGTCGCCACATTAGTTTATTTAACCTACAAGTCAACTCTTGTTTAAATCGTCGGGATAATAATCGGTCAATTTAGTGATTGTGGAGTGAGCGTCAGACATTTGCACGATAGACGGACGACTAGGAATAGTTACGCGGTCGACCAGTTGACTGCGATCGACGCTTTGGTCACTCCTGCTATATATTTACGGAAGTAAACGTAAAAAATGTATCAGCGTAGGTATTGTTACTAGGTGCAAAAGTTGCACATTTACGCTGACAAGTAATATATAAAAGTAGTTATTTTTATATGGTTTGGTTTATTATAAATAATATTTCTTCTTACAATATTTTCATGTCGTTATTAGTTAAATATAATAAAAAGTTGAAATATTTTTGTATCTACTCGCACACCAAAATAAACACAATAATAAGTAATTTATTGTATGTGGAGGATGCCATTATTATAATCGTCTGTAAAAGTATCCAAATCGTGTGAAAATATCCAATGTAAATTAAATGGAGTTTCATTATTAAGCGACTTATATTGGTTGTGGCTATAGCAACAACTTGCGTCACTAAACAAAAAACATATTGGTAGTGAAAATAAATTTTTGGCCTCCTGAATTGTAAAGCTAGCTTTGACATCGCGTATACGTCCAGCGAAACTAGAATTTTACACACAATGTTGCAAAGTACGGCTACGATGCGGTAAAGTGACCAGTAAATTTTTACTTTCAAGTATACTTACAAAATAAATTAAGTATAAGACAATAAAATCTAATTTAGAAAAAGCTACTTTACACCATACTTGACACGATAATGTAGAAAATAAGAGTGATTTTTTATTATAAAGTATAGCGTATAAAATCGTCATTTTGCAACACGTCATAGACGTGTTGCAAAATGACGATTTAGCAAAATGACGATGAAGATAATATTGTGTACCTAAAAAATTTGAATTAGTAAAAATGTCAAAGTTTATGAGTACCAACATTTAGAGCACCAACATGAGTACCACAATTAAAACATTTCCTATATTGTAAATAATCTAAATCCATTTGTTTCTTAAATAATAATTGTCGGCCAAAAAATCTTATACAAATTTCGCGCAGAAATGATTTTACAACGCTCCAGCTAATGGGAACACCCAAACGAGCTGGTACATTGTAAAATCAGCGTTTCCGCACTTTACTGTAAATAACTATTTCTGACTATTGAAATTGAATTAATTTTTCTTAGTTTAAATCAAGAAGCGTCTGGGTATATCTGGCTCTAAGTTAACCTAGATTACATCGACAACGACCAAATAGCGTTAGCGGCACTGTGCTTTTTTAATAGTTAGTGTCAGTGTTTTGAAGTATTTTTTCTGTCAAAGTTACAATTTTTCGATAAAATAAGGCTTTTGTGCACTCATTGCGATAAACCTCGCAACTCATGCACAAAAACCCTTCTTCACACACTTCACATATTACTATACACATCATATATTACTAAATATTAAAAAATGCAAGTTTTTATTCATAAACTGAATAATTAAATTATTACGGTTTCGATGTTTGTATTCAAATTCTTGTAAAGGGATTAGCATTTATTTAATTAATTGCATTTGTTTTACTAACATTTTTTGACTATTTTTATAAAATGAAACTAATTTTAACAAATAATAATAAATATTTCACGTTATTTATGTTATCCATATGTGAACATGGTTTCTGAAATTTTGGATTTACACCCACTCTCTTTCAGAAAGTATCTGAAATTTGAAAATTCGATCCAAAAAATTTGTTTTCAGACCTTTTATTCACCATTTTATTTGATCACCACAATGTTTAGACACGTGGGAAAAACGTCTTCTGAACGAGTGTTTTATACTATTTTTTCTATTTTGCGCCCTTTTATGCCATTTCTATATAAAAAAATCGCTGATACATATTGAGAAAATTGTATCGTACTCGGCGAGCCATTAACGAACCCATATGAGTGCTTTAATGACTTCATTATAGACGCAAAGTAGAAAAATACTATTAACACGTTAATAAAAATTACCAGTAGCATATGAAAATCTTCTGCTGCAGCCTAGACGGTCGCTTCTATCTAATTACATTAACCTGCACACATAGCGCTAATATGTATTAACCGAAAATATAAATTAACAATAGAAAGCAGAATTAGGTACATTAAAGAGTAATTTGAGATATCAAAATCCAGAAAATTTCGGGCATTATAAAATAAGAGTCTTTTTGTAAATTTTAAAATTAACAATTTATAAGATTATCAACATTTTATTACCATTTCATTTAGAAATCCTTCGTTTCATTTAAAAGTTGCAACAATTAAAAAACATGGACCCAAAAGCGGCGGGTAGTTGAATTCGTGCCTACCTAAAAATTACCCAAAACTTCGGAAACCTACGATCTAAATTATTAGTCTATATTTTGTAAAAATACTATGACTAATAAAGCTATGAATTTAGTATTGTTCGTGGAAAAAATTAACTAAAAAAATATATCCACTGTTATAAATTATTGATGGTGTATCTCTAGGGTATATTAAATAGCAAAATCAATAAACTTTAAACATTATTAAGCGTTTATATTTATAAATTTCACGTATATTTGTTAAACAATCAGTCTGACCACTCGTAAACCCACATGGATACGATAATAAATATCTATTATTAACAACATTCAATTTTACGAATTTGTCAATGTTAAAACGATAGTTAGTCATGAAAACTAAATTATTCTACGCTGTGTATACTAATAATACAACGATGTTTTTACATAAATAATTTTCCTAAAATAATTATGTTAATTAAAATGATTTCATCGATAAACGTTGTTAATATACATTTACAATAAACAAGTAATTATATCATCGTCATTCATTTTGGCGAACTCAAAAACTAATTTGCATACATTTTATTAAGTGTTTTAGAGTTAGTTAAAATAATATGCAGTATTTTTAATGGAATAAATTATTTAAAAAAAACCTTTTCAACCTTATGAGGTATTGCTATGAGTGGAAAAGTTTTATTATATATTAAATTGTATGGCAATAATAAAACTCGGGCATTTCCATAAATAACTTGTAAGCTGAAAGCGACAAATGTAACAATCCAGTTTACGGAAGGATTGCACCTGAGACCGATTTTAATTTGTTATTCATTATACGGTTTTGGTCAATGCCGATAGAAATATAATAAGTTTTCCTGTTTACAGCAGGCGAACAATAAAGGAGAACAATATGTGGATAGTATATAGTTACGAACATTGCGGGTTGTGCTTCAATAAATACAAATTTAATGAAACTTTTAAAATCACTTCCCGCTATGAGGATTTTCTTTTCCTACTTATTTACATTCGATTTATTGGATTAAAATATTTAGTTTTATCAATTTAACATTGCTTCAAATCATAAAAAAAAAATAGAAATTTAAAAAACTAGTATGTTGTATCTCAATACAACTCAATTTGTATATTTTTATACTCAAAATATACAAATTTTAACTCAATACAACTCAATAAAAACTCTTTGATTATTACTATATTCAACTATGATTATTTTGACTATAAATATATCTATATTCTAAGATTTTTAAGATTTTAAAAAAGATTTTAAGTTTTATTTATTTCATTAAACTTTTGTTCAAACAAATTCTTTTTTTTATATTTTATATTTGCAACCACATATCATTTCCATATCATTTATAAACGTAGATTTTCTATTCCTCAAAATTGCAATAAATTTTAATTAGACAGTAATTTGACAAATTTATTATCCAACTATATAAGGTCCAATTTTTAACATTTTGCAGTTTCTAAAATTCGTCTTATACGCTGGTATATACGTAACTAAATATAATGAAGCACTTATTACAGGTTACACCATGTGAGAATAATCTCAAAACTAAATTCTGAAATAGTATTATTACTATATTATTAACTTTTGAATACATATCTGCTAAACAAAAAAAAAAACCATAGGCGTTAATAGCCCTCATAGCCAGACTTAATGCATCGATTTGTACTACTAATTTAAATATAAATATTTTTGAAAAAAATGGATAGTTATAATTTTTATTAGATACCCTCTAATAAAATTCTGACATTCGCCTACCGTACTCGCACACCAAAATGAATACATTAATAAGTAAATCATTTTATGTGAAGTATGCCATTATTATAATCGTATGTAAGAATATTCAAATCGTACGTAAAAGTTCAAAGTAAATCAAATAGAGTCTCATTATTAAACGATTTCTGTTCGTTGTTACTATGGCAACAACTCGCGTCCCTAAACAAAATACATAGAAGTAGTGAAATTAAATTGTCCGATGTATATTACAATTGAATTTATTTAGCTTACTTTTAATCAAGTCTGGGCCTCTGTCTGGATTTATCTGGATATAATGTAACTTAATCTAGTTTAGGTTATTTTTAGGTATAACCTAAACTAGATTAAATTTAAGTTAACCTAGATTACATCGACAACGACCAAATAGTGTCCCGTCACTGTGCGTATTTTACAAGTTTGCGAGGCACTAAATTTTTAACCTAATTATATCAGTGATTTGAAGTATTTTGTCTGTCCAAATTACAATTTTGCAATATTATCAGTAAGAAACGCGAAAATTATAACCCGCGAAAATTATAAACCCGAAATTATCATTATATTTTATATTATTTTCTATAAACATTCAATAAATTAATATTTGTTTACATCTTCACTCAATCCTAACAATAAGCGTAGTTTATATAATATATTGCCTACGTATTTTGAGTATCAAAATCCATTGCATCTATAAGGTAATATCTCGGATTGATATTTATACTTCGATTTTGAAGTACATTTTCTTTGCTAGAGTAAACAAAAATATTTTTGCAACTATTCAGATATAATAGTATTAATTATTATCGGCAAGAAAGTTTTGTATTATGTATAAAGTTAAAAAAAGTCAGATGGCGAAAATCGAACTGAAAAATTTAGTTTTGTAACGTTCGAGATTACCTGATATCTACGACATGAATAAGTTAATTAAATCGTAAGTTACATATAAACAGCATTCATGATTAACTATAAAAGTGAATGATAATTAGGCAATTATCCAAAATATTGAATTAGTATATTTTGCAACTAGGGCGGTAAGTTGTCAATTGGTCACGAGAGCAAAATTGGGCACGTCATAAGAACTCTCAGCAGTAAACCCCGGATTTTTAGACCCTTAAAAACTCTAAAATAGACAGGCACTTAGGACCTCAACATCCCTAAAATTGGTGGTTTTCTAGGCAAGCTAAATGCAGAAGGGCACTATAAAAAGTAACACAATTTTACTTATTAATAAAGTACTTTATTATAAAAGAAGAATAAACATTGTAAAACAAAATTAAATATAAATGTAAAAGAAAAATATTGCAGACTTCTTCATGTCTATTAAAACATAACGATTAAACACTAGTAAATTCAAAATTAAACAATAATTTATCTATATGTATATTTTGAGTCACAAAATATAACATGCATTGGTTCATAGAATTTTCTGATAGAGACTGCCGTCGTTCGGTGAGCACTTGCTTGTAAGCCGAAAAGCTTAGTTCCTCGTCACAAGATGTGATAGGGGCATAGTTATATTTAGCCATATCATCTGGAGATAACTCAACCACGTTGATGAATGGTACAGGCCCAGTTGAACTGCCGCATAATATGTTATTTATATCTCAAAGAACTTGAAGGTCTGTATTTTTCTCTAAAACGTTTCTTAATTTTTGCAATGCAATTTTTGCAACATTTCCAGGTGTTTTTATTAAAGATTCCTTAACATTATGTTATATTTCAAGACTTTTATATAGTGGTAAGCCTCGAGTCTCTAACTCTTTGATTGCACTTGTCAGAATTTTGAAGTGTTTTAATATAGGTTAGTTCAAGAATAATGCTTTGATTATGAAAATATTTTTGCCCTTCCTTAATTGATTATGCGGCTTCCGGTTCAAATTCGAGCACAACCTAAAAATGTAAAGATTTAAAAGTGGTTTTAATTAAGAAAGAAATATTTTGGCTTACTTGTTTTATTTCATTAAAATGGTCTGCGTAGAAAAAAGCTGCCTCCAGCCAGGTCCCCCGCCTAACTTATATGGGCTCTGGTGGCAAGGGAATATTGGGCAATATTTCCTTATATCGTTGAATCCTTTGAGGAGCTTTTAAAAATATTTGTATTGTATTTTTTATTCACGTTAGGGCACTTATTTCGTATTACTTCACAAGCTAAACTCAGTGCATGACCCAGGCAAGTGATGTGAATTAGATTGGGAAAAAATACCTTTTTTTGTTGATTTTGACGGTCTTGCTTAAAGATATAAACTATATTAATCGTTTTTTTCAGTTACATTTTTTAGCGTAATTGATACAAAACGTCGGACAAAGGAAACGTTTTGATAAAGGAGCTTTTTAATCCTGGCTTATATTATAACAATTTATTATACATTGCTCAAACGAATTAGCAGGTCACAACTACCAAAGTGCAAAACGAATTTAAATTTGTTAATGTAAACTTTTGTACATAAAGTAGTAACTTAATAACGAGTATGTGCTCCCATAGCACGCATAACGACATTACACCGTCTTAGCATGCTTCGCAATAGTATTCGAAGGTCTTCTTGTGGTATAGCGTCACATTCTTAAATAAGAGCCGCCGTTATCTCCTGGATGGTCTGAGGAGGATGCGGGCGACCACAAACACGTCTGTCCAGCATATCCCAACATGCTCTATGGGATTAAAATTTAAATGACACTTAACGCAGCATAATAGACACCATTATTTGAATGTCCAGTTCTTGTAGAAAGTCTAAAGTGATACGCGCAGTATGTGGTCTTGCGTTATCCAGCATTAACAAACAAATTGTTCCTATTTCATATGCCACAGAGACAGCATGTTCTCCTAACACAATGTCAACATACAAATAAGCGTTAAGATTTCCTGGAATTACAACAAGATCGGTTGTACTGTCGATACTAATCCCACCCCAAACCATAATTGAACCACCTCCAAATCTTTCGCTTTCGGACAGCATCAGCTGCGTAGCGTTCTCCTGGGCGTCTGTAAACACGTACTCGCCCATCGCAACGAGTAATACGGAACCTTCATAAAGAGCACAGACTTTCATTGTCGAAGTTGCCATGCGACATGTTCACGGCAAAGAGCCTTCCTAGCTCTTTGAATAAAATTTGGGATACATTATTTCACTTTAGTTTTTTTTTAATTATTACAGATTCTCCGGAAATATGCGACGCTGATAATTGCCTATATCTCAATTAAAATAATTAAATAGAGCGTCTTCCTGATGTTCTTAATTTTATTTGCATGAAATTTCCCGTTTGAATTATATGCAGGCACAAATTAGCGACCCTCTAATTGTTTTGAGCAGTGTATATTTTGAATAATTAAATTTTTGTCACTAATTAAATAAATAATTATTACACTAATCTCAACACTTTAAATAGATAAAGAATTTAACACATCATAAATCAAATTATTAAACAAATCATAGCTTCACCTTTTAAATCCCAATCTTTCTTTAATCAGCTGACCAAAACAATATAATGTAAGTGAAATGTGTAAGCTTTTTTTGCTCACTCAAAATGTATGAGGAAATACGTACGTAGAAACTTTAGATCATTCATTTTTCTTATGGAATCCCAGAGCAACCAACGTACATATTTTAACCGGGATAATGTTTTTGATGCGAAACATTTTTATATTTACATTTTTCAACTTATTAACATGAATTTCAGTCACTGTGTTACAAAATTTATGTTAAAATTATTAAAATTTAGATTATTTTTAAAATTTATTACCAGCTTTTTAAGCTTCTTTTTTAAACTGAAATATGCAAAATATATTTATTTAAATTAGTTTAAAATTTATCGAGACATTAAAAATTACATTTAGTTTTTTTCCATAAAATTGTACAATAATTGTACATTTTATCACAAACTTAACTAACTTAATTTCCTATAACATTATTTTACAGTGTTCTTTTCGTTATTCTATTCCAGTCTATTGTAAATAATTTGATTAGTTCCATTTATGTACGACTCAATATATACGTGGCAAAACCAAATAATTTATTCTCACGTTCGCTTCGTGAAGCGATAAAATTTAGTCGGTTTAATTTGAATTTAAGATCGGGGTCGATGAAGTAGCTATTAAAAAATCAATTGTGAAACTTTCGGTATACCAGCGTTCAAAATACCGAATAAATGTTCTTACGCATATTCGCATATCTCTTTTTACGCGTTTATTTTTTGCACGAAAAGGAAAAAATATGTGGTAAAATAAATTGCGACCTTGTATATGCTTAATCACGATACCCTATTAAAACTCGGATCTTGCACACGAACTGAATTTACTTACATTGATTTAAAGCCCCTTTGCTACACGTATTGATTTCTTTTCCTTTTTTATCTTTTACAAAACTATGCCAAATATACACATGCTTTACATACCAACATAATTCTTGATTCCGTAGGATATTTGGATTTTTTTTTCGTTTTATTTGTATGTCGGTTTGGATCTAGATTTATTAGACGACAATTGGGATAGATCGGTGTGTTTTAGGTATTGAGAGTTATTGAGTATGGGATTGGAAGTCCTTCAGGACTTTGAAGGAGTTTTGGTGCGGGGTCGCATTTGCATCGGAACGTGTGATGGCCCCCAGGTGCGTGTTAAGACGGTATCGATTGCCCGGTGCTGCGGTCACGCTAACACAACCTCAATACAAAACTTAATTTTTAGTATTTAGACATATATTTTTTTCTTATTTTCTTTTTTATTGTTCCCCTTAAATGAATGAATAATTTTTGCAATTAAATATAAAAAGGTTCGGGGCTGTGTTTTTGTTAAGAATACAAATGTAAAAGCTTACGGGTGAAATCTGCCTATATCAGAAAACAAAGTTTGCTTCCAAAAGATTTATCGTGATTTTAGTATATCTATTCTGTTGACTCATATAATGCTTTAATTTGTATATTATGTTTTACTTAAATCTAGTAAGTATGCATTTGATATTAAATGTTCAACTTTCGAAGAATTTTGTTCAAATTGTAATATATGTCATGAGAAAATATTTTCTTATTATTATAAACACATTCTTTACGAATAACTTTTAACACAAGCACAAAATGCATTTAAGAAGGAGTATATAAATAAGCCCAAATAAGCCTTATTTACCAGATGATAAGTTACTATGGTTTTATCTAGTCTAGTTTTATACAATACTGTTCCGTTTTTATATCGTTTCCATTACCTTGTTTTATTTAATCTATTCCACGTTTATGTTTCATTTTCTTGCCTAATTTAATCTAGTCTGTACTGTCTCACTACGTAGGTATACCATGTTAATTTCAAATTGGAAATATTCAATTTTAAATTGAGCAATTTAAATTGAAAATTATCAATGTCAACCAATTTGTAATTGATTATTTTCAATTTAAAATTGAGATGTTGCAATGGACTATTAATTAATGCTAAATTAATTCTAAATTCACTTCCAAAATTGTTCATTTAGACTGCAATTGCTGTGGAAAATATCTTAGAATGTAATGGATTGCAATCAGGGGATAACGATAGGTTATATACGGTGAGATTAATAAAATCCGAGAATGTTTATGATTTTTAATTTGATTAACTAATAATTGTAGAGATGGATCGCATGTATAATTATGGACCATTAGGGAAAGGTCGCCAAAGTGTACTGCTGCATCCAGTTTACACCTAGACTTCTTTGCCTGTTCTCGTTCTTCATATTGTTATTCGGATTGATTTTTTTGGCTATATGTTACTTACATTTTTATCAACAACATAAATAAATTCTGAAAATTTCTTTACATTGTGTCTATTGGTGCTTTTTTACAGACTTTTGGCAAACTTAAATTTCTTAATTTTAAAATTGACATTTTTCATAATAACATTTACAATGTTAGTGTGAAATGTAATCTTTGCAAAAATAATTAAATCATATAAATTTCAATACTTTATGTTCATTTGATTTGAATTATTATTTCCTTTTTAAATTTAAAATTGACATTTTTATAATATTTCCAATTTTCTGTCTATGTAAATCAAATTTTGCAAAAAAGTTTTTGATCATAAAATAAATGAATTGATCATATAATAAATGGATACTTTGAGAAGCTCTTAAACTGTGAATCCATCCTTAAAAAAATTAAATCCATCCCAAATAACTTTGAGAGGGCGGATTCTGAACCACCAAAAACTGAAGACTACAAAAGGTTATTTCAGAACTAAAAAACATCTGAAGAAAATCAAACAGTGGCTATGCTACGGAAGAAAGCTCCACAAAAATCCAATTACATCCCTTCAATGTGTTTTCAATAAAATCTGGGAGCAGGAAGAAATCCCCACAGAATGGAGAACAGCTCTCATCCACCCTATCCACAAGAAAGGCTTGAAGACAGACCCCAACAATTATAGAGGAATACCTCTGCTGGGTATAATATACAAGATCCTTTCTAAAGTCCTTTTGAACAGGGCAGAACCACAATTGGACACGCAAATCGTTGAATACCAAGGAGGTTTTAGAAAGGGAAAAAGACCATGGCATACCAAAATACCATACCATCCATCATTTATGATCAAAAATGCATATGATTCGATTGATAGGGAATCTCTGTTATCAGTCCTAGAAGAAATGGGTTTGGATAAGAATAGAACTAATATAATAAAACCTTGAATGAATTTAACTTTTTAAAATGTATTTGTAAGGGTCACAAATACATTTTCAAAAGTTAAATTCATGGATAAACTATCGGAACCCTTCGAAATAAAAACAGGGGTGCGGCAAGGATATGGACTTTCACAATTGCTGTTCAACTGTGTACTTGAGAAAGAAGTCACAGAATGGAACACACATATAAAGAGTGGTATAAGATTGGGTTGCAAAAAGGAGAACCTGAAAGTAAATTGCATTGCTTTTTCAAATGATGTGGCCCTGTTTGCTGAAACAATGGAGACGCACAGGAAAAAATACTTGAACTAAAAAAACAAGCAGCTAAAATAGGTCTTCTCATCTTCTTCGAGAAAACTAAGATCATGACAAACATCAAACACTCACGTAAATACCTAGACTTGGAAATAGACTTGGAGTCTGTTAAAGTCCAAGAACAATAGATTGAAATAGTAAAAGAATTCTAATATCTCGGAGAATGGATTAGTTGGAATGCTGGGGAAAACAAAGCGATGTAATCCAGAAAAAATAAACTTCAACTGGCCTTCCAATTTACACAATACCAGACAGTGGTTAAGCCAGAAGTACTGTATGCAGCAGAAACACTAAAGATGAATTGCAAAGGCCAAATGAAGAAACTTGAGTTTCTCTCTTTGAGTTTGAAGGAAAGTGAAATTTTAAGGAAAATCCTGGGACCAAAATTTCAAGGGAATAAGATAGTATATATCAAGAATGAAACTTTGTACAAGAAAATTGAAAAACTTTGAGATACAATGCGAAAAAGGAGGATAAATGTTTATTGTCATCTTCTCATAATGAACCTTAACAGATTAACCAAACAAATCTCTGACTTTTTCTTTAACCGAAAAACGAAACGCAACTAGTTTAAACAAACCGAGAAAGATTTAAATATTTCAGAAAATTCACTAATCGATGGAACAGCTAAATTAATCACTAATGATGAAAACATAAGGTTCCACGACAAATCCACACAAAAACCCAAACCCATAATTTTGGAAGATGAAATGAGAAGAAGATTAGAAAGAATGAAGAAAATACTTGGCACTAAGAAAATAACAACACCAAAAAGGATTTATCCAAAGCACCCTAAAGAGGGTGCTTTTCAAGCTTTACAAATTCGTGTTTATCAATCAATCTTGTACAACAAATTGTGCTATAAATGGTACTACAAATTACATTTTTTAATTAACTTTTTGTGTCATTGAAAATCAGAATAAATTTTGCAAAAAATAAAGTTATACAAATTTTATGGAATTTAATTTTCTTTTTATAGATTCGAATTATTCTAAAATTAAATTAAATTTAAAAATTCCATTTTCTAAATTTACGCATTTTTGTGTCTATGAAAACCCATCTTTCTAAAAATGTTTTTAACCAAAATAATTAAATTTTGCAAATTTATGGAATAAATTGCTTTTTTACAAATTCAAAATGACTTCAAAACTTTTAAAATTGCCAGGAAATTTTAAATTGCTATTTTTGAAATATTTACAATTAACTAAAATTATAAATAATAAAACTTTGCACACTGTTATTATGAATGCATTAATTTTTCCGGGATGAATTTTCCCAAAGATAATGTTTGTAAGATTTTTTTTTTGCTTCCATTAATGTTCTGCGATCCTAGTTTCCGGACTCCTGTGAATTTAGTAAACACATCGGATATTGTTATGGACCCGTTTATTTTAGCCCGTACGTTCACGAACAACACAATATGTATAGGTTAGACAAATTCTTATTTCAGACAAATAAGGTATGAGTAGAGAAATAGCAAAATATTTTGTAATGTTCATTTAAATCCAAAGATATTTACTCAGACAATGAAAATTTGGATAAATGGCATTTTGTTTTATATGCCATTAAGTAATATAAATGATACTTACTCACTATTTTGGTTAATTTTTTAAGAGAAATAATATCAAGTTAGTTACAAGAAAATATCTTCATTACAATAAAAATATTCATTATAGAAACATATTGTGTCCACATTAAAGGTTTTTTCCGATTAAAATTGTTAATCCTGCATAGCAAAAACATATTTTATATCAAACTTAAATATAGGATCCTATTACTGCATTCCAGATTTCATCAAAACCTGGAATTTATCTAAATGTAATCTAACTCAAGCAATTTGGATCAAAATTAAGCGGAAGAGGTTTTTAATATAGAATTATGCAGTTAATTGGCAAGTAAGCAATGAATACGGTAGCACTATATGTTTGATTTTTTTTGTTAATTTATATCAATTATTCCCAAAATTATAAACATAATTAATTAGACCAATTCAATATAATCTCGAATTCACAATATGGGTACTATTGTCTAGTACCAATTTGGGCTAATACTAAAATATTTGTCTTATCAAAAACTATGCTATTGTATGAATTACATTTTTGTCTACGACATTATATGTTTGTATTATATTTTATCAAATCTATTTTTTATAATCTTTGAAATCAGATTATAGAAATATTGTAATTTTAATTTCAAATTTTAAATATTTATGTTTTAAATGCGAATAATAAATTCCTTTAATATACCGAAATTTCGATAATAAGTATAACCTTAATGATAATAAGCTAAAGTTGCAATATTATTGTGCATTAATTCGTATTACATTATATTATTGACAGTCTGTGAGTGATTTCTTATTACATTCAAGAATAGGTTCTTGTAAATCAACTCAAAGGAATGGTGTTGAAAATTAAATTAAGAGCCAGCGTTCACAGTTTAAATCCTCTTTAACTCATGTAAATCCTATGTTTATTTTGTTGATCGATAACTTTTACTTATATTATAAAATTACTCCTTTAACCTGTAGCTACTGACTTTTTTATCTTACGTAAGCACTGATGTGGGGGCTTGAGATGCTCGTACATTATTGTAATTTTTTAACGAATCAAGAGGCTTTATTGCTTTAGAGTTTTAGATAATGAATGTCTACGTTAAATACGCCTATATTAATAAAACAACTGAATTATCTAATATTTGTGTTTAAATGAAACTTATTTTAGACAATGGAAGTAGAGTTAACATTCCTTTGGCAGAAATTACTTGACATCAGAAATCACTTTGCAGGTCTTAAAATTTCAAACAAAGTAAACTAATTAACTTATATTATAAAACTTCAGTAGTGTCTCTAATAAAGTATATAATAATCAACTTTCGTACTATAAGCGGAATAAAAAATTGCAAGGCACTAGTTTTCACAAATTACGCACAATCTCTGCAAACTTTGCGGATTGAAGGCAATGTTTTTTACAAAATTAACGTATGTATTCTTTCCTCTGAAGCATCAAAGGCTACGCGGGGCACCTTATCCTTTGTTGCAGCTCTTCTTCTTAAACTTCTGGATGGTCAGGCATATCAGTCCCAGTACTCGCGTCAAACTGAGACGTAGTTCACATTGCAGTCTTTCGTTCAACTCTTCTTTTCATATGTTGCAACACCAAATTGCTAGCCAATTCTTTTATGAAAATTCCTCTTTTAGTAATCTTTTAGTGATGTCTGTTATATAATAAGTGACAATTAACAGAGCTGATATCCAACATGCAGTAAAAATAACCATCGGCTAACGATTTCGTCCACTCCTTTAGTTTAGTTAAGGTTTGTTTGGCGGACAAAACCCTAAAGTGTGAATCCTATTTCTCTTTGTTTTGATGGTAAAAAAATTGTATCTTGGGTTTATTTTTTTGTTAAAAGTACCTACGCACTGCCGTAAACCAGATGTCGCATGTAATATTTCTATTACTTCCGTACCTTGGCTTCGCAACACGAATAACAGATTGCGTTGGTACCAGGAATTTTTTTACAATTTTTTTTTCTGGTAGTTTTGCACAAATTTAACAGGCATGAAATTGCTACTATTTTGTCAGACTGTCCTTGACTTCTGACTATCAGAAGGGTTATCAAAACGATTGCAAAGTAGAATAAATAGCAATCTAAAATTCACACACCCAAATATCTCCCGTCCGACACCATCAGTAGCAAAGATTTTCGTGATTGGGTTTGAACATCGCTGTGTAAAAAATAAAACCAATAAAGGCGTGGAGTTCCATCATGTCTAAATCTATAAGTTCTGAGTGATTTAATTTCACAAATTTCTTCCGATATTCTTTCTCTTCTTGTTTTTATTAGTCCATTTATCTAGAGTATCTCTTACAGCGTCTCTTCATCCACGGACTTTGCCATATAGAAGAAGGACCTTTTAGTTCATTTACTGTTAGGTTTCAAGAACTTGTCCGTTTTATAATGTTGTGTAAAGAGGTTCTACCTGCTCTTTTTGGAGGTTAGCACGCCCATTTGTACCGATTTATACCGTAGTAAAGTCTAGTAAACTTTAATAATGACAGTGAAACATCGTCTTCGGAAAATATTTCTTGTTCATCTTGTTGTTCTGGCTATAAGTCACTGAGGGAATTTATATATGTGCATGTTATTCCGGTATAAAGATATCATCAACATATTCTGTCTCTGAACCGCTAGAGTCCTCACACTTTATCTAGGAAGATACAGCTGACTCAAAATCACTGTTACCAGATACAACCAATTTTGTACTTTTAGCAAAATGTGGGCAATCATCGGTATTGGTTGACCGTTTCCTTCCGGATGAATATCTGGTTTCCATTTTAAACTATTCAAACATATTATAAACTACTGAAAAAAAAGACGAACCTAAGTAACTTTTCGAAAAGTTACGTAAATGCTGATCAGGGGTCAGGGAGGTCCACAATTTTTTTTTAAATGAATTTAGTCGCCGAAATTTCGACATGTATAGCACCAATCAAGACCTCCAAGTGACTATACTCGAAACTACTAGATGCACCGTATGGGTCGTTTACAATATTCCTCGTGTAATAAATACTCTTTACACCTTACACATTTTATTTTAATTTATTTTAGCATAGCATCAACAGTCACGTCTATCGCAAATTGCAACTAACTTACTACCAACAGTGATAATGTCGAAAATATTTAGAAAACATAAGTAATATTTAAGGCATAAGCAGATTTGTGGAGGCATGCGTCAAACGTTTTCAATCTAACGATATAGCGTGAGATCATTAATTTTTGACCTTGTGAAATTGGCTAAAAAGCGAAATTGAAAATTAAAGCGATTATGAATATTTGCTTAACTAAGATTCCTTTCAAATATATTGCACAGTCTGACAACATTAAAATATCAGTGGGTAATATTTGAGTTACTGAGTTACCTTTCTCCCTTTCAGAACTTTCAAAATTAAATATACAAATTCCCGCCTGTGTCGTTCAAGATGTAGATTAATTATTCTAAAATATTTTTTGCTATTTTATTGAACAATTTTTTGACGTGTATCAATATTATGGACTAATTATATTAATCGTATAACCGCTAAAATATTGAAATTTGCGTTTAAATAAGGACCTAGTTTATATGAATTAGTATTATTATGAAATTAAGATAATTTAATATATTTTGTATATTGAATATTTGGGTGAAACTATGCTAAATAATTATAAATATAATCATTCAAACTTACTAATGCGAAATATAGCTTGAATATATAAATATATTCAACCGGTTCGTAGCTCTATAATATTAGGTCTTATTAGGACTATGTACAAATCCCATGTTGAAACAACTGGCATAGTCCCAATAAGACTTAATATTATAGAGCTACGAATAGATTGAATATATTTATATATTCAAGCTATATTTCGCTTTAGTAAGTTTGTATTTGGTATATATTTCTATTTTCTACTTAATATTATAGAGCTACGAACAGATTGAATATATTTATATATTCAAGCTATATTTCGCTTTAGTAAGTTTGTATTTTATATATACTTCTATTTTATTTATAGGAAATATATTTAATATACCCGCATTAATTTCATTCCTGTTTGAAAAATTTTCAATATTCTATTTGCCTAGTTAGTTTATTTTGTCATATCGCACGGCGGTGTAAGTTGTAGTAACGAGTTAAAAACTTTCGAGACCGCGAGGTTTATTAAAAATATATATCAGATTTTATATGTATAGAACCAGACCGTATTCTAAAGTTTTTACTCTAAATTACATGAATTTCATTTTATAAACGGAAAGTATGTATCCTCATTTTTAATATTTAATTAAGGTCGTTACTGCTTTAGTTTAGTTTTCATTTAGTTTTCACATATCGTCACTATAAACTAATTTATACCAGCTCCACAAGTAATTATCTTTTTAATAGTAATTTCTCTAACGAAAAGAAACAACTATTTGTTATATCTGACATATTCTTATTAATTTCACTAATAGAGAGTATCGTTTGCTTGTATGTACTTTACTTTAAGCACTATTGCTAATTTATTTGATCTGAGACTAAATAAATTCTAATTAAGTAAATTTGTATTTCTTAAACAATTTCATGTAATGAGATGGGGTAAAACAAGATTCCCACAAAATTTTCCTTAATGCTGATTAAAATAAATATTTGTGTAAATTTAACATTTTGTTTTTATATATTTGTGTACGTGCTAGCAAATATGTTTCCTTTAAAAATACTTTTACGATCTTCGTTTTCGAATATTTACAAATAAACAAGAAATGCAATATAAAATTATATTTACTCTGCTGTAGATGATTTTTCATATTTCAAATCACTGTGTAATTCAAGACAAACAATTTTCGTCTTTACTCCTTTTGTGTAAGCTCTAATGGAGCAAAAGATCGGGCTACAAAAAGCAACTTTAAATGGTAGCTTTCTAAACAAACTTACTTTGCCAAAAAAAATGTTACAACTTGACCTGAATAAATATTATATAACTCCGTTAAATTTCGTATCCGTTCATACAAAACCTTATAAAATCTGATTTCACAGTTACCGTATATTTCTTTTGTAAACATTTGTAACTTCGCCACAAGGAATAAAATTTATTTCAAATATTTGATCTGAAATATTGTCTTTTGTGTCTTGTACCTATATTGTACCTATAAAATTCCTTCAGAGTATGGGTTAAGAAACAAGATGATTATAGATATATTTAAATATTTTATGTAGTTTTGTATTGAAATTATTTAATTGTAATCAAAAAGGAACTTCTCTTTAGCGTTTAATAAAAATTACTATACGGGAATAATACCTACATATTTATCTGCATTACTACTGTGTGTACAAATTAATCAGTTTAAAGTAAACCGTGATTCATAGAATGTCAGCTTCCAACATCGTCAGTTATTTCGGATCCTATTGACGTGCGCGTGATTAACTATGTAGTCAATATTAATTTGTAAGTGCACTGTCAGCTTATTAATCTATTTATCTAGCTTATTACGACTGAGTTACGTTTATTTACGGAGATGCCATGCAAACGTATATTTTGGACGGTTAATAATTGAATCGTATTTGCGCAATTGCGAATTGTCGCACAGATTTCATCTTCAATTTGTTCTAATTAATCTCATATGGATGTCGTATCCAGGAGTTCCGTAAAAAGTTCAAGGATCAGAAGTTAAGGATCTTTGGTTAAGAAAAAAAAACGTAATCCTTCGGGAGTAACATAACTGTCATTAATCACTAAGCTTATCTGGTGTTGATGACGTAACATAGTCCGAGTAATTCAGCACGGCTTTGTGCTGGTCGTCTGCTAACGGCCATCGAGTGGACGCCCTGTGGTGCAGAGGTGACAGCTCTTTGCTAATAGTGTAATTGGACGCAAAAACGAGCATTTGATGCCATTTGGATGGAAATCCTGAAGTAATTTGAGTCGGTATTACTCCTGGAATAACGAAAGAACGTTTCATACTTTTCGATTTCATCTAATTACATCAAAGAAACAACGACTGTTTTAATAAATGTGCTTCTGCAGTAAAACCTTTTTAATAAATATATTTTTTTGTTTTCGTCTCGCCAGCAAGATAATAAGTGATAATGTCAATTTGGCGTGAAGAAAGTTCTTACAAGCTCTGCACCATTCTTGTATAATTCTCATATAATTTCCAGAAAATTATCACTTTTTATTTTCTTTTCAATTATAAATCCGCAATTTTATGTAAACTATTTTCTTAAATTGCCCTCCGCTTATCTACTTTTAATTTAAATTATTAAATTATTTATTTTTAATTAAACAACTTGTTAAATTTTAGTTTCGGTTTTCTTCAGATTCTTCATTCAATTATGAAATTTTCTCGCTTAATTTGATAATTTAAAACTAGCTAGAGAGAAAAAAGAAACAATATTATGTTTCTAATTAAATCCTAAAGCAAAGAAACCGATTGAAAGACAAGAATGAAATCGAGTTCCATGAAATTCAAACGTGTAATTTAACGAACCAAAGAAAATAAATTAAAACATCTATCCATCGCTTTAAAAACATAACGTTAAATTTACATATTTAAAAGAAACTTATAATTCAAGCTGAATTATTCTGTTGAAAACCTCCGGAAAAATTTGTGTAAAGTGATACAATTAAGATGGAATATAAGATTTCATGTTTTATTTAATTGTTCTAATTATCGTGTATATATGCGATTTGAATTTTAAATGTTTCGAATTTAAAACATTATATATTTTTTTAAACTTAATCGGTTGTGGTTTAGATAAAGCCCATTAAGATTTACATTTAAACAGAATTATTCTGATTTTATTGCGCGAACTATGCAAGGTATAATAGGGGATGAAATTAAATATATTGAAGGTGTTTTTTTTACTACACAGTCCTAAAATATATTAAAGAATCTGTGTCGGGCAAACTGTAGCCCAAAGGTGTCGCAAAGTAAATTATTCTGAAAGGGATTTCTTGTCACATGTCAACCGACAGAGTTTACCTTATATCCGAAAGAATAATCTTTTTATGCAGCGAATCGATATATTCTTTTTTCTGCGAAACGAAATATAATATCCCGCAGCTGGGATTTCATCTCTGAATAATTAAATTTAAAGCCGAAACAATTTGAGGTATTGTGTTACGCGTCGAGTTCGCATTTCTGTGAAATGTTCTCAAGCGACGCGACGATTATCAATTTGTTTTTGAATTTGCATGTTTTATAAAAAGGATTTACCGGTGAAAAATCAATATTTACAGAGAAAACACCACAAAAGAGATATTTACGTTTGTAAATTTGTCACACAGAATTACTAACCAGAAAAGCGAAACCGTTGGATAAATACTGAAAGTGCTCGCATATTCGACCATTCAGTTCTTTGTTGTTCATAATATAATTGCAACAGTTAACTGGTTTCAAATGTACACACAAAAATGTCAACCAATATTTAATCTGTGTTTCTGTGATGAAGCAACATTTATAAAAAACCTTTAAAATCCCTTTTAGATCGTTCTTCCATACAATATTATAGTTTTCAAATAATCTTACCTACTTAGAGTACATTATATTTGTATTTATGGTGGTGAATGTATTAAGAACTTTATAGGTCTATTGTGTAACACCTACTTCTATCATTTCTACTATATTGCCCCTTTATACATTATATCTCCTCTTTCAATGCAGCTTTATTCAAAAACCTCAGTACGTTTCTTCCTGGTTCCAGTAGTAGACGTCAAGATATATTAAAAGTCTGTATATCAATTCAATAGTTTTTCAGCGGTTTCCTCTTCTAACTTTTAGGCAAGCTTCAGTCTTTTGCTGGTTCATATTTCACGTATTTTCTTAACCCTGGAAGGTCCTCTATACAGACATGTCCAGGAATCCACTATTATAGGTACGTAGCTTACCCAGATATTCTTAAACTGATGATACTATCTCGGATCTACTTGACAATCTATTGAAAGGTACTTGTACTCATGATTTCGAAGCATTTAATATTTGTCTCTCAACACTCCTGTCACTTCTTCTTCTTCCTTTATCTTTGATCCATATATGTACTACATATATGCACATTATTTTATGGTTTACTATGTATTCACTACTCTACATAGCTTTACTACTCTAAAATTGTTTTGGATTTTTTCTCCATATGCCCTGTGATTATATCAAATATTAATTTTCCTATCATTTCTTCGTTCCTTCCAGTGAAGGGTTTGTTGTAAAGTTTTTTTTAACTTTCCTTCTTCTATTCCTTACAATAAATCTCGGTATCCCCGTACTGGATTTTTCCTCCACTGCTAGTTGCAACGGAGTCGGTCCCAGCAGAAGTTTGGTTGACCGAATAAGACGTAGTCACATTACTGCCACTGCAAGGTAGATATGTGCTAGTCTTTGAGTCTCTTGAAAGTATTTCTTGACAATCGGGGTAACATTACGGAGTGTAACATTACTTTGACGCACTATACTTTAAAACTATACTTTAGTTTCTTAAAATAAAAGGACCAACTGAAAAATTAAGAACAGATTTCTATAAGACAGAACTGTAAGTAGACAATCCATCCGACATATTTTCTCCTCTAATGAATGTAAAAGACTCTCGTCTTTTAGATTTTTTTTTCCGATGAAGATTTTTATGCTTTCCAACATTATTATTTCCAACAAACTGATTGCTTCCATCTTATTAAACTTATTGATTTTAGCTTCCTTAGAGATTGTTCCATATATAATATAAGATTATTACTTTACATTTTAAAATATTATCGGTTGCAACTTACGATTCTAATTAAAATATTCACAGGAGAAAATTTAATGTTCGACAATATCACTTGTGGCAAACTTCCAACCGTTTACAGAGAAAATATTAAAACGGCGAAAGATGATTTTCCATCGTGAAATATAATGCACTTATATCATAAATTTTTATTCCAACTAGAAGACTTTTTACCAAAACGTATATTAATACAGTTTTACAATTTTTGTAACTATTATATAATATTGAATAAAACTTATGAATGTAAAATAAATCAAATAAATTTTGAACGTTACAAGCTTTTGTTTTGTTAAGTGATAAATATTAATCATATATGTGAAAATGGAGTATTAAAAATTTAAAAGTATATTTTATTAGTGTTTATTTTAGTTTCAGACATTTTATATGAAAAATTGTATTTTACCGTTTATATTTCATTATCCCCTGTATTTGGGCAATAAAAATAAGTCATTTTTCAAAAAGTTTACGATTTATTGCTGAACGCGTTATCTAACTAGAACCGGAACCAAGTTAGGTCGGGAAATCACGGCTGGCACTAGATGTCGCACTAAATGCCGGAATAGGAAACCTGGCACGGAAATTGGACGGATCCACGACCGGTTTCGCATACCAATCGTGAAACAGCATCATTTCTAGCTGGAGAACTTTAAATGCGCGATCCCACAATCTACAAATAAACAGCTACCATAAATGTGAAATCTACCATATATTTTAATTGGTTCAGTTTTTTGTTGTTGGTAGTTTACATGCTAATATCTCAAGTTATTATTTTCCTTACTTTATAAGAATAATGCGATAATCGTGAGGTTTGCAAGTTTAAAACGTAGACCTGCTGCAGCCCTAACTGAAAGTAATAATCAAGTAATTTTTGTTTTATTTTAATATGCAACTTTTGATTTTGAGAATATCATTTTAATCTCCTCATCCGATTCATAGTGTTGAATGGACTCCGAAGACACAGTTTTCTACTGCTCTTTCACACATCACCTGGTAACTTCCCAAAGGTGTGTTGAATGTATCTTAAGATCTTATCCTTATTATTATATTTTAGTTAATTCTCGAGAAAAGAAATTTATTTTAATTAAACAACTGATATTTTGCCATCGTTTCGATCTTTTTTATTCTGACCTTCAGGGCTTATATCTTATATTTAATAAATATTCATGCAATTGAACATAAAAAATATAAATTATTAAGATTAAAATGTTTTTTAAATATAAATATGATGAAATGATATAAATCATTTATGGTGTGGTGAATATTTGGTTTTATTGGATACTAAGAAGTAAATAAATATATCACTTTCAGTTACCGCTTTATCTCATGTTAAACGTATGCCGTTCAATTTCATAAGCCCTATACATTATTAATTTATGCTAATAATAAAACGTTGATTGCCTAATATATTTACAAAAAACAACTTTACAAGCATCCGTATGTACAATGTTCCCAATATTATTACAAGCGAACTGAGTTCTTGAGAAGGGTACAATGCCAGCTTTGTAGACAAATTTCTTTACAATATTACATTGTGCAATTTTACACTTAGTTGGTAACATATATTAATAGAAAATGATATTTGTTATATTTAGCTTATTATATTTGTTATATTAATGTTTTCCGTAGCGTCTGAAATTGAATAATTTTTCAGAAAATATTCTTTCAAAATTTTATTCGAACAGGTTTTTGCAATGATCTTCTTAATATTTATATATATATATATATATATATATATATATATATATGTATATATATATATATATATATATATTTATTTATCAATAAATCAATTGTAGAGGAAGGTTTCGACGACATGGTGCCAATCTGAAATAGTTGGATAATCAAATATACTTTTGTTCGTTAAATGTTCTCTATTACGTTGATGTTACACTCGGTTGATTAAATGAACGAAGTTGCAGCAGAGGTACTGAATTGTTATATTGATCCTTGAATGCATTCAACGCTTCCACTCGGCGAATATATATGTATATATCGCAGATACTGATTACAGGGCGCTAATTAAATACAATTTATCCTGTTTGAATGCGGCCCACGTATCCGTGCACCTTTCAAATTCGAGTTATGATATATGGCGGCGGCGTCGCCGTAATAATATACCGAAACCTTAGAGTTGGACCGACCGCCGGGAGCAGTACAATGAATATTCATTACATTTCAAAATACTGCATACACACGTGGGGTGGGCGCACAATTTATTTGTTACCCATGTAAACGGAGAGATATATGTTCGTATAAGAAAACGAAAATCGCACAAAAACTCGTTCTATGCTCTACAAAATGCATGGAACCTGTTCGGTTTTCAATGCACGGGATTTTAATTATAAGTTTGTTTTATGAATTTCTGTTGAAAAGCATTTACTCTATTCATTCTTTTCTATATAAGTTATGACTGCTATTTGAGAGTTCTGTTGTTTATTTTTATTATTAACAGTATAATGTAGGAGCAGAATACATTAGTTTAAATTAATATTTGTCTTAAAATAGTTATTTAGAATGAATAACTCGATCCGCCGATGTTAAAATGAAATAATTTTATAAAATAAAAACATTTAATTTTTAATATACCAAAACGAAATATGCAATGTGTGAGAGATATATGTGATGCACACACATGATTAAAATAACACATTTTTAACGGGAGGTGAGACCTCTTGTCAACCCCTATAAAGCACAGGAAGGATGAGTTTTACCTCAATTTGCCTCAATTGTATATACAATTTTTCATACAAGAAAAATGTAGTTAGGTATGTAGAATATAGTTGTATAGAATATAGTTATATAGAATATAGTTATATAGAATATAGTTATGCAGTATATTGTTATATATAATATAGTTTTGATTTAGATTTAATTACTTAAACAAAATAATGAACTCAAGTAACTAAAATAGTGTAAAATATTTTTCAAATAATTTCCTAAATTTTGTTTAATTTCATAGTACAAAGTGTCCCTAAATGAATTTTAATTTAAAACCTTAACTCTAACTTCACTGTTTTGATACATATATACATAATTGTTCTGAAATTTGAGTAATATTGTCTTGAATTTAATTTTAGAAGTCCTCAATAGTTTATGGTTTGTTGATGTTTTTGTTGACAAATTTAATATGTCAGTTTATTTTATATCCTTTAGCATAACATTCCGGGCAGTGCGTTCTTGAAAAATTGACAGACAACAGGCCTTTGACTAAAGATTTTTTAATAACAGATATATTTGGAGATAAATTTACAGGTTTAACACGTCGATTTTAATTGTTATATTATCCAAGTAATAGCAATAACAGTTTCGCAATCATTTTATATAGTATACGGTCGCCTCTATTTGCCCCTGCTCGGTCTAATGGTTGTGCGAGTATACCCAACCCTACGTGCAAAAAACCCTACCCTCAACCATTCAATGTTGAATCAGATCTTAAGCATGATGATATTTTTTAACATTTCTGTACTTTTTCTGTACTTTTATAACCATCCTTTTGTATTCTTATCAAATAATAAAACCGGTGTAGTGACGATATTAATTGAAGGGAAAAGAAACATCCGTTTGTTCGACCTTGTAAAATATGTGCTTGAAAAAATATTCCAAAATGCCTACAAAAATATTTACAAACTAACACTTATTACTACTTACACTTTTACAATCAAATTATATTAGGCTTTTGCGTATTTTTTAACATAAAAATCAAGAAATGACGCAGGTTTTAAAATTTTGCAATAATTATAAAATCGCGATTATTGTAAGTAAAACGGAGCTTCCCGGAAGTTTAATAAAACAATTTGGATTGTTTTCTTTTCATATTAAAGCAATGCTACAACCAATATTAATTCACATGCATAGAAATTTAAAATGGAAATAAATTATATTTTCTCTATTTGCTTTGTATTCAACTCCTAACAAAACTTAATTATAAACCTATATAATATTTTCTTTTGTATAGTCTATTATTGTTCTCCAATTTTCCCAATTTTGGGCTTTAAAAGTAAACCTTTTCGCATTAAAAAAATAGTGTTTTAATTCGTCTTATAACCTGCATAATCTTATTCTATTTAAATCGAATGAAAAATGTTATATGATGTATTAGTGTTATGTGTTGGTAATAGTTGTCAAGACATTAGTAATAGCTTATCTGTGTGTAAAGCAAATCCAGTGAGTCGTGTAAAGAAGCATACGTCAGCTTGTATGAGCAGCATCAGGGCACGTAAGACATGTAGCCTGTTCATTTCATGCACCGTCAAGTTGCAATGCACCTCACCGGCCTCCAGAAAATCCTCCACATCGCTATCTTTCACCCTGATCACCTACGTATATTTGAACATTCTGAATTCTTAAAAGGCCCACGAAACCTATATATTGATTTTACAGCTGTTAAGGTCTACATTTTGTATTATCTTTTTGGAAAGAACTTTTTTTTTGCTTATCATACACATGACAAGTCCTGTGATGATATTCCGAGTTGACTAACAACATGAAATTTGCCAATAAACGTGAATTCAATTAATACAATTTTAAATTAGTAAATGTTATGCCAAATTTTTAGTGTAAACAGTTTTGTTTCTAAAAATGTTTCAAATGTTTTAAAAATTATTTATTATGAGTTTTTCCTGAACACATTTGACAGGTTTTAAATACGTTTTAATATTCTTTTGATAATTAGCAAAAATTGTAGATAAATAGCAAAATAAATTATTTTGATTAACAAGGAATTTATGGTAATTTGAATGTTAAGGTAAGATCGCACTCAGCGGAACTGCAATTGTACGCCGCTGCTCGGTCAGCCAAATTTTGTTAATATGAAACCAAATGAAGGGTACAGGCAAAGAACAGGGAATGATCTTATGAATAGATTCAGAGAAAAAAGAAATTTAAAGTTTAGAAGTTATAATCTTTTTATTGAGATCAAAGTATGCAGTAACTTTTACTTAGAAATAACAATGACTTATTATAAAGCATATTTATGTTAAAATAAAAGTTTTCAGTTATTGACAACCATCTTACAAAAAGTACAAAACAAGGAATGTCCTTGGCGTCACAAACGAAAACAAAGAATGTCAAATTTAGTCATCAGCATCTTTGCTTTTTGAATCATATTTTAGTGTTTCATAAATTATTGGTATTCTCTTGCACAAAATGGCATCAAACTCATCAAATCTCTGTATTTTACTTCACTTTTGGGTCAAAAATTTCAGCTTTTTATATGCAAAATCTGAAAGTTCGGACAATGTTAGCGACAGGATTACAACAATTACTTAGAATTTTTGTTTTCTCCCAATCTCCCAAGTAATTTTCTCTATGAACCACAGGACCATGTTCTTTGGAAACCATTACTTCCGCTTGCTTTTGAATTGGGATCTTACATTTCTTCATGAATTTTCCTGTGCGAAATTTCGACTATTCCTTTACGACTTCTCCTGGAGCAATTTCAATAATGTTGAAAGGTGTTTTTGTCCTTAAACTTTTAAGCAGTTCATACCAATGAAATGGCAAAAACATTGTCAGAAAATTTCAAAATTGTCAAAAAACTGAGTCAGAAAACATTGTTTACAAATTTTAAATTTAAATTGCAACGCAAACAAACAATGTAAATAAAGGAAGCAAAGTCAAAGATTTCTTAACTTCAAAATCACCAGTTCACAATTGTCAATTTTTGGACTATCCTCCTTCTTTACCAGTATGTCATGGACATTCGCAGTTCTTTTCGCTTTGAGCATATATAAAAACGTATTCATAGCGACATTTGTTGGGTATTTGTAAAAACTAGTAATTTGATATGCAATTACCATAGACATAGATTTGTTACCAGTGTAAAACAAAGAAACAAAAAAATGTGACATTCCCTGTTCTTTGCCTGCGCCCTTCAAATAGGATAGAATTCACTACGCGGAAGTGGAACGGAACAGAAAGTTGACTAATCAAATATCGCGCTGTGCCCGTTGCTCAGTTCAGTTATATCTATTGTATGATCATTTACTTGGGAAAAAGTTTTTCCTACTTAGTAAGGACATATATACTCGGTATATATACCCATATATACTTAGTAAGTACATATAAGTACATATGAAGAATTCTGTATACTAAATTTAATATTAGAATATAAATAAAAGTTTATTTAAACTAAAAAGCAATTCATTATTTCAAAATATAATAATTTGTTTCTTCTAAATTTCCTAGTTAACTAAATATAAAATCTAAATAGTAACAATTAAGTAAATATTGTAGAGAGAAAAATATTCTCTTTTTAAAATAAAAATTATATTTTTAAATTTTTGAAAAATAAAATAAATAAATTCTGTTTTTATCCTTGTCATGTATCTTAGTTTTAGTTAAATATTCTTATTTTCACCAAAGTTCGAGAACTTTGCAAAGCACTATAGTATTCTTTATTTTACTTATTTTCAAATGAAAAGTAATATAAAGGTATTTCTATGAAATATCCGAATTACAATTCCACTTAACCCATTTGAAACTCTACACATCTCAAGTTACCAATACCTCATGCTTTAAAAGTACTATCTTGGCGCACGTTTTTTAGTATGAGAAATACCACTTTTGGTATTACCACATAACTTGCGTAACGCACGCAAATATTCAGTTGCTAGGTTCAAAACAAATGTCCAAAAATTGTGTGTAAAGGAATTATTATCACATTCATGTCACTTGCATGCGTGATTGCCGAACGACTAATAAACAAATTTGCTATCGGTATATCGCGTATAGTTCCGCTCAGTGCGGCCTTACTTGATGTAGCATGCTATATAAACTACATCGTCGTTCTTACAGAAATATAGATTTCAATCATGTACAAAGTGAAATCATTAAATAAATCTTTATTAAATAGGATAGTAAAAATATTTAATTAAGATTTGGTTAGTATATTCTAAGATTAAAACTTTACAAAATCATATGAGTTACTGGATTTCTAGAAAAAACAGCTATTCAATATGTTAAATAGATTTATATGTAGTTTACATATTGGTTTTTAAAAACTTAGTTGTGGACTATAGTTGTTATGAAGCGGAGCATAGTCCTACGAATATTTCGATATATTGCGAGTTTGTCTACACTTACATTACACATGGCATCATATTAAGATTTTATAAATTAATTTTTCTTGGGCGAAAGAAATGAATTTTATCAAAAAAACCGTGCAAATTCTCTTGCAAATTTTGAATGTAATAAATTTTGTTTGTAAAGATGTTTTTTAAATTTCAAGATTTCCATTGTTTTGGCAGACTCATAATAATTTTGATCAGGCGAATCAGACTAATAATTTTACTAAAGCTTAGGATTTAAATTAAATAAAAAATATGTTTATAGCGATTAGTAACTGCCTAGTTAAGATTCGGTCGGTATCATTAAAACTATACAAAACACCAAGAGTTTTTAGATTGAGATAGCTTCTAGAGAAACGATTTTGATTAAATTATTTAGCTTGATATTCTAAATATTTTTTTGTATTTGCAAACTTTGGAGCTTAGTTACATTACAGAGAACACAACCGTAGTTCAGCAAATACTTCCCTAAATTAAGATTGAAGCAAAATATTGAGGAATTGTTTTTGAACTATCTGATAAAACTTGCTCGACTAATTTACTTTTTTATGATACACAACAACAGTTTTAATCTCTTCTGAGATATTGAGGACCTCATAACATAAAATATCATAAATTCTCAAGTCAAGGAACATCTCTTTGAATTTCCTTGATAAAGCATTCTGTTGTCTTTGCAGTAGGAGAAATATTCTTTTACTTTTACTCTTAAAAAATTGTGTTTTGAAGCCAGGTTAGACATTTTTTAAATTTTTTCTTGTGAGACAATTTTCCCTGGCTCAATAATAATACCAGTTCTTCATTTTCATCAAATAGATTTTCTGAAAACTTTGAAAATATTCTATCCTTCAGCTGGAATCTAAGTAGAAAGATGCCTTGTGACTTTCCTCAGCTCTAAACATTGCGAGAAAAACATTTTTGGCTCCACTAGACATCTTTGCTTATCTGACCTAGCTTCTATTCATGAAGTATTTTCTGTCAATAACATTTGAACAGCCGAGAAAAAGTTATGTCGAGAGAATATATGTTGTATGAATTTCCAGCAAAAGCTACCAGAGGAGGAAGCGCTTTAAACATTTTCAGATCTAAGGTTATAACCTAGGTTGCCCTATAACGAAATGAATGTATATACTTTCTTTTTGTTTTCCTTATGGAACACATATTTGTAGTTTTTGACGTAATTTCGTCAAAAACTACAAAATTCAAAACATTTTTTTTTATTACCAAACAATCCAAGCACAAATTTTGTTAATAAAATAGCATAAGTTTTAATTTATATATTTATGACTGTTCGACGTTAAAATATTTTGTTCACAAAGTGTGTTTAATTTATTGTTACATGTGATTTGAATATACTAACCTAATCTTAAATATACTAACCTAACCGAAATTAAATAAACAACAAGTTTTTATTAAATTATGTACATTTGCTAATAAGTTCTCATAAGTAGGTAAAGTTTAAATTTCAACAAAATTTCATATTTTAAAGTTTTCTAAAAAGATTGTATTAAGACATTGAAACATTTGGTATTAAGACATTGAAGAACATAAGTTTTGATATATTAAATGAGTATCCGTTGCTTAAGGTTGTATGCGCATTAACGCAAAATATAGATCACGAGATGAATTTTTAATATGATATTGATCGATAGTAAATACTTTTAATTTAATGTTTTGAGGAAGATATGACTTGTAGTTTTTGTAAAATTATTTTTTTTAAACTAAATATTTAACATGTAAGCTAAAGGTAGTCTGGTTTTCAATATGCATTTGTCTAATTTGACCATAACTGCCAAAGATTAAATTCTAAAAAACTCAGGTTTATATTATTTACTTCTTCTAGATTATTTTTTCGTTACGGGCAGCTTAGCACCACGTTTCAGCTTAGACACCAACTGTTTCCTTTCTTGGGCTTTAATGTTAACCCAGTACTGTCGCATTCGTTCGCGATTTTTCTGCTTCCGTTCTTCTGTTCGGTTCTCCGATGTTGCCTGTTTTGAGCTTGGGTTTTCCTGGAAACTCTGGAATGATTTCAGCTTCTTTTTCCTGACCATGTGATCCCCACTTCTTTCAAGTCTTTGTCCAGTTGTGTGAAACATACTCCCTTGATCTTCTTTCCTAGGAAATAGGTAAAGATTCTGTTTGTCAATCACGTTGGGTTCAGTCCTGCCATGTGACCATAAAATGTAATCCTTCTCTTCCGAATAATTTCGGTTATTTTTTCCATGTGCACGTAGAGTTGAATATAGAGTTGATGATTGAATAGAGAATAATAGAGAATAATAGAGAATATGAATATAGAATTTCTGTATTCACCATTTTCCTTTACTGAACCCAAAATTTCCTCAGAATCCTTCTTTCCCTAATTTCCAGGGTTTCCATCATTCCTTTTCTGTTCATTATAAGGCATTCTGTAGCATATACGGCTTCCGGCCGAATAAATGTTTGATAGATTTAAAGCTTGGCATTTAGGGATACTGACCCTTGTTGTAGATGCTCTTGGTCAGTTGATATGCAGTTTCCATTTTCCTAGTACGTGAAGTGAAGGCTTCTTTCTCCGAAATGTTGGGCTCTATCCATTCGCCTAGATATTTATCGGCTCGCTAAATTTTAATATTATTACATAATTTGTAGATTATGTAATAATTATATAAAAAAAGTATTCTACCGTCAAAGTTAATTTAAATAATGTAAGTTAAATAGTGTAAGTAAGAAATATTTTAATTTAAATAATTCAAAATTAACTAAATTATCTTTCAACCATGTTTAAAAATTGATATGAATGAATGAAATAGGTTGTGAAGTGACAAAGTTGAACGAAAAGTGGAGCGCATTTTGAAATTTAATAATTATTGCTTGCTTCAGTAGTATATTATTCTCAATGATTTTTTCACGGTATCACTGATTTTTTCCATTGTAATTTTATTTTGGAAACCTCCCAGTTGTGTCTGAATTATTGTTGTTGATCATTTTTTAAAATAATTTTTAGGGTTATGATCAAATACAGCATGACTGCTGACAGCATGACACAGCTGTTAGTTTCATCACAGATGTATTTCTTGCAAATAAATGCCGCCATTGTCTTTTAATTAAGTAATAATCATTCATTATTTTTTATTTATTAAATAATTAACATTACGTGGACTTTAATTAATTGCAAATGATATATAAAATCAGTACATTAATTTTTTTTTTATTGCAAAAATTATAAAAAAAATTATTTTGTTTTGACTCACCTTAAATTTGAACTTTATTAACAAATATGCGATTAGTGATGCAAATATTGACATCAATCTTATCTCAAATTGTAATTAGTTACATAATTTATTTACATTCAGAGTAAATATAATAATTCATTGGCTTCATTTATATTCAACCTAATATAATTTCATTTTCAATACGTCGAGTGTATGCTTTAATTTAATGATAATACACAATTTTCCTTGTTTATACAATATGAATAATGGATGCGGCCGCCGGATGAATAATTAAAATTTCGCGAATGTAATTGTATTATATATATATATATATATATATATATGTATATATATATATATATATATATATATATATATATATATATATATATATATATATATCTGTCCCTCTGTGTGTTAAATAGAATTTGTATTTGTGTGACGGTGTTAAGTGTCCGTTACGAGTTACATTTAGCATCGCGTCGCGCTCGTTGACACGGCTGAGCCTCGGCTTGCAGAAAGCTCGTCCGAACAAAACAACTTTGGTATAACCGCTGAAATTTTCTAGTAAATTACCCGCAAAACATGATGCCGTGCACTGCCCCGCATTTTCCGCCACTCGTATAACCCGCCCCCCGAAGTAAAACTCTTTATTTATTTCCACTTTACGTTGTTCACGTACTTTCACATATATAACAAACAGAATATAATATCATACCCAGAAAATATTATCCTCTTATACTGGCTTCATTTACAAAATATTATTTTGTATAAATAATATTTGTAGTAAAGCTTAACGTTTATTGTCCCATAAAGCATTCAACTTTAGAGATGAAACGAACTACGTTATGAAAAATGTTTTATCGATAATTAGATAATAATTTGAAAATATGAATTTTAATTTTATTTGAAAGCTAACTAGTTCATATTAGTTTTTCACTAATTGTAAGTTAAATGGTAAGAAATGTGTCATAATTTACTGAAATTGTAATATTTGAAAACAGTATCTACTAAGTGCAAATTTTATTCAAATTGATTTTGTTTAACTTTTTTTTGTTTATATGAGGAATACACATGTTCGAAATTTATTAGAAATAAATAGAATAAGCAAAAAATATAATTTTGCTTGTTCTTAAAATTCCTAATTTATTATATTCGTTTCACACTTGAAATCTTAAGTAACCTTTCCAGCGTTATTTTTGATCGAATTTAATCATTACTTCATTTAGTTTCTTTAATCGAAATTTAATTTTCATGTTATTTTAACACTCCAAATCTGCGCCATGTTCACCCCGAGCACGTCTTTGGTTCGATGTTCGAAGTTTTTGAATTCGCCATTTTTTCTACTATAGGCACTATTTCCTTACCCTTTTTTATCAATCTATTTAATATACGAACATCCATAGGTTTTTATAATGGTGTGGCAAGAGTCAACATCCGTGTTTTTTAGCCTTTGGATAATAAAACAGCCGAACTTTGTTTCGTAATAAAATAAAAATGGGTTTTTGGTACAATTTTAATACATGGTACAATATATTAAAATTGTACCAAGTTGTACTATATTGTATATTGTAATGTCTAGTATATTTTAACATTTATTAAAAACTGGACACATCCGTGGACATGAATGGTTTAGCATGCAGTGTATTTATAATGCAAAATGATATGAATACAATATCATTCAAATTTATTTAGCCGATAATAATGGCTTACTTTGCATTCAATTCTATTTAGCGTTAATTATGAATGATATGAATACTATAACATTCAAATGTATTTAGCCGATTATAATGACTTACCTTGCATTCATTTCTGTTTTGCGTTAATTTTTTGAAATTATTAAATATATATTATACACCTTGATGCCATAGATAACTGGTTATTATTTCTCACCTAAGACATCCATTTGTTGGTACAAAAAGGTTTTAATCCCGGAGAATTCAAATGTACGTTATGTCGTTTTTCAAAATGTGTATTATTTCATGTATTTAATACACGGATAAAAAACATCCTGTTTCAAAAATTCGACATAGATGCAATGAGATTCGTTACATATAGCTATTATAATGTGATGTCCTAAGTAGTCGAAGAAAATGCGACTTATCAAAGTTTTGATAGCATAGGTAATTAGTTTAATAATAAATCATCTGTCTATTTTTGTTCTCTAAAATTATTAGTATTTTCGAACTTGTTAAATCAATAAATAAATTTTAAGTCTAAATAATAAAGTTTCAAATATAACATCCCAAGAATTACCAAACTCACGCAAATTTCGATGTGACGAAAATTTCCTTTGTTGTGATATTATGGAGAATTTGTAGAAATTTTCGATTTCTTGGAACATGACTTTGGTTAAATTAGAGCTTCTGGCTCACGACATCTAATCACCAAAACGTTTCAACTTTGTGCGTATAGACCATTATAATTGGAATCCCAAGTTCTTCGCTTCCAGTTTGTCTATTTTCGATATCATTCTTATTCGTTTAGCATTCATCATTGACTGTTCGGTTAACTTAAAACATAGTGACCGGTATGCCGTTCGAAACGATTGCTTTTGGGGATAATCCACGTATTGACAGTACATCTACAAAACTACTACATCATTGTCATTAAATCATGGAATTAATCTTAACCTGGCAACCTACTGGATATGTAATGCTACAGGAAAAGCTTGAAATATCATGTGTTAAATCGCAAGCGTATTAATTCTACTTGGTGCAATACTTTTGGCGGACTCTGTATATACCGAATCAAATTTATAATCCCAAATTACATTTTGTCATTCAAATAGCAATAGCAATTTTTTGATACAGCTTTTAACGAGCATATTTGGCGTTTCCTTCGTTATTTGTCCTATACCTACTAATTTTATTTTTATACTTATTACTTATTATGTATCCTAAAATTTCTAGTTATTTCATGAAAATCGAAGGATTCATTTTCATAACGTTGAAAGTTTGTTGTCTTTTTAATAGTCCAATTAACAAAGTTTGCCGCTAGTAAAAATACGAATTGAAGTAAATGACACTACTTTAATCCTTGCATTTCCTCCATTTTTTATAATAATATGAGATGTAATATTTTAATTTGTGAGTTTATATACGTAGTTGAAAATTGGCAGAGGCGAAACATAAAATTGCGCATTTTGCGGTTTTGCAACATTCCGACGAAAGCTTTCGGCTTTTTCACTGGCGGGCACCAATTGGTTTTAATTGCTTAGGTAATTGGACCGTGGATTTTGAGGCTTTATGCGGATTTAACACCCATTGTCGCCGATGGAATTAATGTACGGCTCTATATTGAATAAAAATTAAGGGATTAAGGTCGCACCGGTAGCCATTGATTTTTTTTTGCTGTACGCGCCTCGTTATTTTTCCTGAATAATTTATGCATTTTAATATTACACCCACACGGGATTAATAATAATAATCCCTTGCGCAAATTTGAATATTTAAAATGCACATTTGACAAAAAATTAAACAATTTTTTATACATTTAACGTATTTTATTGGTTTGTAAAGTAAATTGAAGTACCGTTTTGTAAACTAATTTTACTAAAAGTATTATAATTGATTACCAAATCATAATTTATCATTCCGTTTACTTTTTGGGTCATCAAATATTGTAAATATTTGTCTATTTCTGTTAGGATAAATGAAGGTATATTAAATTATTCATATCTCTCTCTCTCTCTCTCTCTAGTCGTTTACTTCATTGGTTGATGTGTCGTGATCTTATGTATATAATTCATGTTATGGTGATTGTCATTTCTCTCCGTTTATCTATGTCTGTAATGCACCTCATCTTGTCCTGCAGTGAATTTCCTGTAAAGTGCTTCATTTTGTCCAACCATCGCTTCGGAGATCGCACCCTAGGTCTCGTGCCTTCGATTTTTCCCTGTATCACAAGTTTTTCCAAGTTGTCATCCTTTCTCCTGCTCACATACCCAAACAACTTGAGAATTCGTTGTCTTGCGATGGTTGACAGTTTTACATTAATTTGCAGTTCTTCTAATATTGATACGTTGGTTCTGTGAGCAGTCCATGGGATTCTTAAAAACCTTCTCCAGACCCATATTTCAAAGCTGTCCAGTTTAGCAATGCTATATAATGCTATTGGCAAGACAATAGCAATAAGACAAGAGTTGTTATTTGTTTGTCCAGCTTTGTCATGGCAGTTTTGGCAAGAGCGATTCTCCTTTTGATTTCGATAGATAAAATCCCGTCTCTGTTTATGTTAGCACCCAGATAATTAATTTCTTCTACCATTTTTATATCGTTTATGGTCGGCGCTCTGTTTATCCTGTTGGTCCGATTTATTACCATTAACTTAGTTTTTTGTCGATTTAGTTTTAACCCATAGTCCAGGCTTACTCCTTCCACTCTTTCAATAAGTTCAGCCATTTCCTGTTGGTTCTTTGTTGTGTCATTGTGTCAAGATTGGTGTCATCGGCATAACGAGTACACCTATACGAGTACACCTATACTTATGCCACCTGTTGGGAGGGTGGCATAAGTATAGGTGTGCTCGTCCAAAGGCATATTTTATTTCAAAACAAACTGTTTAATTTACCACTGTAATATTATAAACATATCGTAGAAACTTTCAAATTCAAAATATATTATATTTTCAACATTATAATATATGATTGTTATTATCGTTTTACCTTTTAACTTCATTTTTATAAACTTAGGTTTGGGCTAAATATTTATAATTATTTCAATATTGTTTTTGCAAAAAAAAATATTGGCACAAAAAAACTATAATGAATAGTTTTTTGTGCCAATATTTTTTTTTAATGAAACGGAAATGAGTAAATAATATAAAATATTTTTTTTTAATATCTAGTTCGATGTTTAACCTTTTGACAAAATTACATCCAAAAACAAAAAGTCAAATTATGAAGCCATTCCAAACAACATTTAATATGTGACATGTATTATAGTATCATTAGTAAGAATTAAGCAGAAGAGAAGGCTAGACAGATAAAGCTAGATAGAAAATATCCGGTAGACAAGAGAAAAAGACTAGACTCACACGATTAGACCGACAAGACTTAATTGACAAGGCTAGATAGACAAGACTAGACAGAGAAGATCAGAAAGGCAACATCGACAAGGTTAAATAAACGTTATTAAACAGACAAGATCAAACAGATGAAATCAAAGGCACAACACTAAACAGACAAACTAGACGAACAATACTAGACAGAAAAGACTAGACAGACAAGACTAGATAGACAAGACTAGACAGAGAAGACTAGACAGACAAGACTAGACAGTCAAAACTAAACAGACATAATTAGATTGAAAAGATTAGACAGAGAAGACTAGACAGGCAAGACTATATAAACAAGACTGGATAGACAAGGCAAGACAGCTAAGTCTGGACAGACCAGATTTGACTAAACAAATAGAACCAAAGGGGTAAGCTATAAAATAAAAGTAATGGATATTTTTTCAGAATTATGAGTTTATTAGAAAGATTAGATTAGACATTTCATTTAAGAATGGATCACATCATTCAAGTGACTGTCACGGTTGACTTGACAGTACCCTATCCGATCAACCCAATTTTTCAGTAGATTTTCGATTGTAGCCCAAATAGTCGAAATGTTCTGGACGGTTAGCGTAAACAGTCTGGATGGTTAGCCTAACTATCCCTTAAGGGCTCGCCAGAATAAATATCCAACGGGATCAAATCACATCTCCTAGGCGGCCAACTGACATTAGCATTTCGGCTAATTATTTCGGCTTATGGTTACGTTGGACTTGTGGCAAGTGGCCCCTCCCGGTTGAAACCAAATGTCGTCTATATCTCTATACTCTTAAATTTTTGTAAACATAAATTTGTTTAGAATGGCACAGTATCGTCGATATTGAAGGTAACGGCGGCTCCTTTCTTGTTTTCGAAGGAAAATGGCTCAAGTGATGCCAAAAACTACACCAAACAGTTACTCGTTGCGGATGCATAGTCTTCTCAACAGTCATGTGGCGATTATCTCATCCTCAAACTCGACAATTTTGCTTATTCACATAGTTTCCGAGATGGAAATAAGCAATGAAAATTCATCGGAAAACACGATTTTATGACAAAAATGCGCATCTTCGGTCTTTTGCCAATTGGGCGAACTGGAAACGCATCGTGTGGTCATGGGGCTTCATTTCCTGGACCAACTGAACTTTTTAGGCCTTCAAACCGAGGTCTTTATGCAAAATTCTTCACAGAGAAGTGCGAGAAATGTTCAGTTCCTGAGAACAATGACGACTCGATGTTGTAATTTCACGCACACTCTGAACAACAGCATCAGTTTTTTCGGTTGAGCTCACTGGACAACACACTGAACGTGAACGTGTTGTTATTCACTGACGATCCAATTTCGCGATATCGCTTCAAAAATTGGCCGACAAACTACGGCACTTCTTTTCTATCGAATTTATTTATGAAGTAAGTTTGCATTTATTTTATTTGAAACTTTGTTGAAGTGTAAAGTGTCCCATTTCGTAGATGTGAAACATAAAACTAAATTTTTGTCAACTTTATTATCACTTTCAAAATCAAAATAAAAGGTACTTCAAATTCCAAACGTTGGATGACCTACCCTTTAGATTGGCGAACATTAAAACTAAACATACTAGACTACTGTATTAGACTTGATAGGTAAGATTAGATTGTTTAACTATTCAGAAGTACTAAATTTTTGTTTTTTTTTCTTATCTAGTATCTTATCTTGGTTGTCTATACTACTCCGTTGGTTTTGTCTGTAGGTAGGAAACAATATCTAAGTTTCTATATTAGTCGAAATAATTTCATTGAAATAAATATATTGGAATAGATGCTTTTGCAGTTCGGAAGTGTCCGTCAAAATCTCGACATTCGTCTGAATAATATACGCGAGTGATGTCATTTTAAGTAGTCTGTGACACGATTCACCCTGTTTGTTCCATCACTTTTGCTAATTGACGCCTCTCTTCTAGAATACAAAATAATTATTTAATACTGTCGGTGTCTCGATGGACCGTTCCTGGTAATATAATCTACTTCGAGTAACTTATTATTGATCACTGAACAAGATAATTATACTCGATAACTATATTCGATTTATCTCTATACAATACAAATTGAGGGTTTTCGTTTTTTCGGGGAATTATATTATGTCTTTCCTTTCGGATAAATTGCTTATGAAAATCAATTATGTGTTTGATCCAATTTTATATTTGACAATATAAAACGAAGCAATATATTATAAATAATGAAAAGTTTTGCATTTCACATTTACATAATAAACTTATTGCAGTCCCATAATTTATGCAGAATCGTTTATAACACAAAATAAATTTCTTTCGCGACACATATGATTGAATTTAAATCGGTATATTTTCGTTTTCTGTGTACAGAACTAGTACATATTGTGATGAATGTATTTGCTCGAAACTCACTCGGAATGGAGTCCCCTGTAGATCACATTATGCACATGAAATATGGGAATATTCACGAATATAAATAAATCAATTTTCTACGGCTCACCTTGTTTATATTTAGACTTGTTTATATTTTCGATCACGTATATTTCACGATTATATATATATATATATATATATATATATATATATATATATATATATATATATATATATATATATATATATGTTACCATAAAATTCCACCCAATATTTCTCGTTACGTATTGTGAATTAAGTGGCATGTATTCGTGTGTTCGGCAATCGCGAATAAATAGCGAACTAGTAAATAATTTGATCGAACTCGGATGTTTACTTAGTGGAAGCCGAAGTGCCGGGCGTAACATTTGTTGTTAGACAAACTTTCGGTATTGATTCAGGCACAAAGGACGTAATGTGAAATGGCAACGAAAATATGAATTGACACACAAAAAGCCGTAGCTGTCGTGCGGAAGGCTGCAAAGATGTATAAGAGCAATATTTCGTGCCCCGAATTCAACTTCCAGGCTCATATTTTTATTCAGATGCATTTATTTGCTTATCCTTCATTTACAAACAGATTATATGTATTAACCTGTTTTATAAACCTAATAATACATTTTGTTATTTATTTATTTCCAAAATTATTTGATTAAATGTACTAAAGTAAAGATTAAATGTAACTGTTAAGTTATTAGGCCTAAATGTTTAAAATGTTTAATGAGAAACTTTCAATTATTAAGAATTGACATTTAATATTTTTTTGAAGCGTCGAAAACCCATTGTGACTTTCTTGTTATCTGCCGCTTTAAAAGCAAATTACTTTTATGTCTAGGCGGTAAAATATATCAGTAGTTTATAAAATCAAAATATTGTTTTAAATTTTACTAAAATTTTTATATATTTTTTTGCTTCAAATGCTTTTTTATATTAAATGCATTAATTAATTACAATACATATAAGTATTTCATGAATTATGTTTTTTTTTTTAAATCGAATTATTGATTGTTATTGATTTATTGATATCAATGAAAATTCCATGAAACTTTATTAAGCAATGAAATTTATTTCCACATTTCCACCTTTTCTCAGTTGGTTCATTTACGTTAACGGTATTCAAATAACATTGAGAAAAATGCAATCACAATATTGATCAACAGTTCACGCGTAGTATATTAGTTATTAATCAAATATAATATTCCTGAATTTAATTACTGAACTATGCCAACGTACCAAGTTATGCACCCTGCAAAGAGGTCGATTGCATTAGTTGATTTACACCATGCATTGTGCAGGCTGAATAGTGCAATTATATAGCTAAGACGAGGCATGTTTCGACCATGGTTCCGGAGACCGGCATCCTGTTGCCTTGTTTCCGATCTACCTTGTTAGAACTTAGATTGATTAGATAAGATAAACTTCGTGGCGATTTGCTGCTAAATGAATTCGAATTAATTTTAGTTGAATTAATACAATTGCGTGCACGAATTAATAGGAAGTTGCCGTTGCTCTGCCGAATTTAGCCGCAGTCACTGTTAATTGAATAGTTTCATTGTTTAAAATAAATTAATTAATTGTGTATTAATTAGTCACACGCTTGCAATATACATAACTGGTGGATAATTTGCACGTTTATAGTGTGCATGATTTTAAAAGCATTTGTTTATATTTTTCTATAAAGTTTCAATAATATTTTTGTCTATCTATTTTTATAATTTTCCCCTGCATTTTTGGAAATATTACCATAGCAGATATACTAGAATACCAACAAAATATTATTTAATCTATTTGTTTTTTTAGAATACTGTTGTAAACGGTACTTAATGAAAAAAATAATTTTCAAATTTAATGTTATTTTGGGGTGGTTATAGGTACATTAAAACCCTTTATTTTAGTGGGGTCTCCTCGAATGAGGACGCTAGAAAATTATTAGTAAAATATGGGTATAATGTTTTATAAACTTGGATTTAATTATATTATCACAACAGTTTCTTCCTTTTAGCTTCATATATTTTAGTCTTGTATAAACCTCCAGCTCTCCATACATACGCACTCCATACACATATTTGACAAGGTATTTTACCCAGAAGTAATCATATAAATGCCAAGAAATGCTCGTAATTGTTATTTAATTAAATTTATATCCAAATCAGTTTTTTGATACACTATATTTTGAACTGATGGAAATAATCATTGAATTATCTTCAAAAGTCATTACTATTTCGCCAATATCAGTTTTAGCAAAAAAAATTCTTCAGGTTGTATAATTTTACTCTTATTCATTCAATAATATATTTCGTTGATTATTTATTGTCTTTGATAGATTAGTATTATTTGAAATAATGGATAGTTTTTGCTTTGTTTTCTCTTTGTTCACGTTATCTCTCACAACCGGTGCCTTGATGATGCATTTACGTTTATTTCATGTTATTCAACGAAATCAGTTAATTTACTATGAAGTTAAATATTAGACATTTTATTATCCTTTCTCGATATATCTAATAATCTGCTAGATTCAACTTATTAGAGATTATTAAATATTTATTAGAGATATAGAGTTATATTCAACATTTCCGTAGCTCTAATATTATTAAGTCATTTTAAAACTACAAAACAAATCTCATGTTGAAACACAACAGATATTTGTCTGCTATTTACTAGGCCGTAGCCCACTTTCGCGGAACTAAACAAGATCTAGATAAATAACATTGTTTTTAAGATCACATCTTTCTATTTAACCCAAGTGAATAGCCATCTGCAGACGCGTTTCGAGATCTATCTCTCATCTGTGCAGCTTCTCTTTTGAATCATAAAATGGAATACACTTATATTAGTCTGAAAAACAGTACATTCATTTTTTAAACAGGACAACAGAATATATAAAAATATACTCATCTAAGCAACATTTATTCACAATTTAAACATAAACTTTTTGGATCTTCTTATTATGAGATAATGATTTAAAAAACTTTATTAATTTTACAGCCCAACAGAGATTTTGTGTCGGCGATTTTTTATGAGTTTTTACGGGTTTCTAATTAAATTTTGTGTTCAAAATCCAAAATTACAATCCGGAATTAAGATAAATAAATTATTTATTTTCCGACAGAAAGAAAAACATTTTATTTTGTTGAGTTTTATTATAGATCGTTATTCATTATTGTCTTTCATTTTTTCAATATTTTGGTGGAAATTTGAATAATAAGAAATATGTTTCATATAAAATTGGGAAAAATTACTTTGTGAACCTTCATATTATAAGAAAAGAACTAAGCAATTACTATGTTCTAATTCACTGATGGCTTATAAAATAAATAACTATAATAACAAGTACGATTTCGTTTCCATAGATAAGCGTCTATGGATGTAGTAATTTCATAATCATTTGCTTGAAATATGTTGTAATTTCTCAATTATGATTTTTAGACACAATTACATTGTACTATTGTTGAAACTATCTTTTACAGTTTTTTTTTTAAGTAAAGGCACAATTTTATTACACTTTTTCAGTTACATTATAATAGAATTAATGTGCCGGAGGACATTTATAACTTAAAAATGCATATGGAAAGGACAACTCTTACACAAAATAAAAATACCGCTATAATTTAAAATAAAGTACACAACGAAATATTTTCGAGGTAATTATTATGATATTAGAGTGTTTACTAAATTTATGTATTTCGTATTATACAAAATGTGTTTTTGGCAAATAATGATTTTTGGAATATTTATTCAAGAATGTGATATTAATGTATCTTTCAATGAAACCCTTTCTAAAGGTTCAACGATTTTTGATAAAGCGCTCCTGAAATGTGTATGCGAATGTGATTCGAATTAATGATAACTGCCTTATAAATAAAATACCTCTGGTTTACTACCCCAATATATAAATACAGGTTTTTGTGTGCTGCCTGAAGGCGTTTGAGCAATTTGGAAGAATACCCGTCCTTCTTTCCTTCCTTTTTTCATTTTTTCATCTGTCGCACTGTCGACTTATTTTGTTTGAACTGAATAAAAACGAAGTGGGAACAGTTTCAACTAGCTATGTAGATGTCATCCCCAGGGCTATCTGCTGAGATCCAACCCTTATTTCTTTGGTGCCGTTGCCCCCTTGTTTTGTACATGTTTCGATTCATCCTCGCCTAAAGTTTTTGCCTAACCACTCACGACCGCCTTTTCCCATTTAAATAACCGGCATAATGTTAATGTCAACTTATTCATTTATTCAGCTTAAGATTACTTTGAACTTCCTAAATTAATCTAACAAAATAATAATTTACAAACACGTTAACATAATGTATTATTAATTATAATACGATTTATTTCATGCTTTTACTGCATTTCCTATATTTTATAATAAAATAATTGTTTAGCTTTTATTGATGAACGTTAATATTTTGTTACATGGTTAGAATTTACGTGTGCATATTTTTATGTTGGATAATGGTTGTGTCGGTGATTTTTCTTCTTTATGATATGCAAATTGAACGAAATTGGCCCGTGTCTATCTGCCATTATGCAAATGCAGTAACGTGTTTTGTGCGGCAAGCCTGATAATTTTCTTAGGGGATAATTCACGCATAGCTTCGCGCGTGTACATGTCAAAATCATGAATCCCTTAGTCTCCACGGTATGTCCTTACAATTTATTTCCACTTAAACGTGTCTTCATTTATCGTCCCGCGACTGTCGACACACTCTCAAGAGATGGACGTTTATGTCTCTAGTTGAATGGCTTTCGAACGCCGCGGCTAGAAATCGTTAAATAAAGATAAAACTGTCCTTAATACTATCTACAACAATGAAATTCGGAGTAATTGAAATAGTTGTGTACAAAGTTTTTAGAAGTAGTAATCTGGAAGTAATAGTTTAAACGGAAGACATTATATGCAGTCAGTTTTAGAATTGAAGCTTTCTTTGTGGAGCATTCGTGATCCTTTTATTAATTTAGTTTAATTCAACAACAGGATCTAGATATTCGTAATTTTAATTGAAATAGAACAAAGGAAAATCTCTTATGCAAATACAACTAATAAAGAGCATAGTAATTACATATCAGTGCCATTTCCCAAAGGGTTCTCAAGAGAGCCCATTGTTTCTGCCGATTTTTGATATTTAATAAAATAAATTTATTCTTATCTTCATTATTCACAAAAAGACGTTCAATTCAAATAACGCGAGGTTGTTGGGCTCTGTACACGCAAACTCAAGCACGATATTGATTATTACGGAAAACTTGACCAATTAAGGGACATTTTATTTTGTAATTAAGGTCGACTGTGACCCTTAACTACAGAACCATTCAATGCACGCAACTCTGTTTACAGAGATAAGCTCGGACCCGTCCTGTTTGCTTCCTTTTCTACTTGTAAATGTAAGAATGTGGGACGACGCGTGAGCTGAATCTCGTTCTTTGTCCCACCTTTGTGAAAATTGCATTACGATAATTACTTACTTCTAGTATACCTCCGCAGATAGACGTATACTTGAGGTTTCACGGTAACTGTGTATGCTGAACGCAGACTCCTCGTTTCAGAAAATCACTAGATACTTCATTGTCCTTCCAAAATATTTTTATTATATCGAGTTCCTCATAAACGTGAAAAGCATTTTAAAATGTTAACATTGAAAATAACAATTTTGAATACACGTTTCCTACGACTACCATTTTTTTTAAATCCTTTATTCAAAACTGATGATAAAATGTTCGTCTCTATATATCTCTATGTATGTACGAGGATATTGCGCTTCCGGTGTTACTTAATGCAGATGTGAGTGCCTTATACGGTTACGATAACGACATCGTACGGTTACGATCCGTACGGAAAGCCGCACCCAGCTAGCCCATTTTCTCCACTAGAATTGTCCTCCAACATATGACTACATTGTTTTACTCTAGTTTCTACTAACAATCAAATATTTTTATATCATCTTATATTAAATAAAATTAACATAACTAAATTTTTTTACCTAAAAGTTATTAATATAAAATATAAATGGAACTGTATTTACGTATACATTCTCAATTTGATGATCGGGTTGAATATTAAAAAAAAATCTCCTCATATTTTTAATGATATCAAAATATTTTTTTTTTATTTTAAAACTCTTCAAATAATAATTGCTGAACGCACACATCGCAAGCATGTTGTTTTAAAATCTATTGTTTGGGTAAAAAATATGGAGCAACATTGATTTTATCTTTACAATTTCGACTTGTATGAATTGCGACGCTAAATTGTTCAACTTCCCATAAATTTGTTACCTCCGTTTATATTTTCTTTAATTAAAACAGACGTAAATTGAAAAAAAGCAATACTAAATTAAATCACCTTATCAGAATTTGGATGAACTGAATTTAACTGAGTTGTCTCAATTTGACTTGCTTCGTCAAATCATTATCTATTTATTTAAGACGATGATGTGGATGTAGTAGATTAAGTATATATACCATACCTTAAGAGCAAAACAACTTTATTTAGTAGTATTCCTTCCTCATTCACACATTTCCAAGTATTTGAAAATATTTCTTTTCCATTATCCAAATATACAGGGTGTTTAAGGTCTTAGGATTGTATTTTAAGGTCTTGTGATTGTATTTTTAAGAGGTGATTAAACATCTCAATAGAGGGTCATTAATGTAAAAATGTCTTAACAAATGTTGCATAATAATAGAGTTATTACTATTTTAATTTTTTTCTTGTTTTTTTTAAGTGGCCATTAAACATATTAAATAAAACATTATTTAAATTTTTTTCATGGACTCCACTTTACACTAGTTATATACCCTTTTACTAAAAGTTATCGCCGTGTTGTTGTCACTGGACTTATCCATGAATTGGCATAATATACTAGACCTTGGTCTTGCTCTCGACTTGTCGCTTCAACTCGGTTACGAAGATCATCTGAATCAATTATTTCGTTGGTGTACACCATGATCTTCATAACGCCCCTTAAACAGAATTCAAGGGAGTTAAGGTCGGGTGACCGAGGCGGCCATGGAACAGGACCGCCTCAACTAAACCACTTATTTGCAAACAAATTATCTAAATGTTTTCGCCTAAAAAACGCCACATTTGTTGACATACATACAAAGGAACTTATTACAATAGTTATATCAACTGATTTTGCAAAAAGGAGAGGTAATCATTGCCAGTCAATCGATTTGGCAACACATGAGGGCCAATAAGTTGTCCGTTGACCAGTCCCGCCCAAGTGTTTATCGAAAATATGTACTGGATAAGATTACGATGAACAGCATTTCGATTTTCGACAGACCAAGTATGACTATTATGACTTTTGTTTATGCCGTTATATGTAAACGTTGCTTTCATCCATTCAATGGCGCTACAGCCCAAATCGGGCCATGGCCTCCTCCCACAGCCTACACTTGTGCTTGGTGTCTTGATCTTAGACACAAGGGTAGGGAGCCCTTACAGTTTTTAACGTGGTGGGCGAGCTACTATTCGGGGAGGTTTCGAGGCAGATTTTTACTGTGATGATTTTGTCAGAGCCATCTACAGGAGAACGGTGGCTTATATTTACCATGTCCAGAATTTGAAACCGGGAATTGCGGCTCCGAAGTCTGACACCTTGACTACTAGGCCACCACCGCCTCCAAAGAATTTATTTCAAATCACAGTGTAGTAAGAACTGATGAAACAGCTTGACAGATGGGAAAAGTTAACATCTTCAGCATATTTAGTAAAAAAAAATCACTGGTAAATTATTGTTAAAAATTTTAACAGTAATGATGATCTTCTTTTAATATATTTAATCACCCCTCAATGAAATCCCAAAATGAAGTTATTTTTAAGTATTTGTCATCTCAATTTTTTCATCTTTAAATTGCCGAAAATGTATTTCAGTTTGAAAATATTTAAGAAAGACGGAACAAGCTTTTTTAGTAAAAATAATTATGGAAATTTACATTTAAGAAAAATATTTTATATAAAATAATAAAATATGTGAAAAATAATAATTATTTTTATTCTTGTAAAAATATTTTTGCCATGTTGCTCCATTTCTTCTCAATATTGAATTTATCCACCGCACATCAACAACACAATCAACAACAAAAAGTGAGATTAAATTAATTTGTACTGCAAAACTCTTGATGCATATGTTAAATAACACTATACTGTTCGTTTACGTGCATATATGAATTTTTGTTCTTCAAGAGTACGAGGCCGTTGATGAGGCTGGGTGATGTATCGGGTGATATCCGTTTTTTGATTAAATGAAAACACAAGAAAACACATTAAAGTCTAGTATATTCCGCGATGTAAAGTGAGAGTTTTAAGCCAGACGTCATTGTATGTCAAGGGTTTAACTTATTTCTAATAAAAACATATAATAAATAATTTACTAATTATTATATTGAACATAAGGAAATTCCACCATATATTATATTAAGAGTGTTGTGTGGATTTAGAGTTCTTTTTTTAAGATAATTGCTAAACAATGAACAATTAAAATTAAAAGAAAACATAATAAAACACATTAAAGTCTAGTACATTTCGTGATGTACATACATCGATAGTACATTCGTTTTAAAGCTATTTAGAATAATTATTTGGTTTACTTTGTAAAATAACCGGTTTGGGTTAAATTTCTTGATTGTTTGAACCCCCAAAAACCCCCCTCTGGCTATGCCCATGGGTGTAGACAATTTTAATATTTTTAAATACTCAACAAAACTAAAGGTGTATGTACAGAACAGATGAACAGATATTTATGGCTTGTTATCCCTACATTTTCATGTGGATAGAACAAGGCGAAGTTCAAAGATAGTAATAGTAACTAAAAAGAAAGTTTATGTAAACAGATATTTATGGATTCATTTTCTTGCAGTAAAATGCGCAATGGTCTTTTTTATGAGAGATATTTTTATAATTACATTCATATTTTTACGACTTTTTACGAAGATATTTTGAACTTCAGTTACAACACAAATGTCATTGACTGAAGGTGTTAGTAGTGACAACCGTAATAAAAGGCCAACATTAGATGAAAGGGCTAACGCATTAAGGGAAGTTGAACCAGTTGTTAAAACCAGAGTTTAATTAAAAATAAATCAGTGACAAAATCTTAATATTTTTTGAATTTGAAAGAAATAAATATGAGATAAAGAGCAATATGTTTAGTATGTGAAAAATCTAGAATAAGAAAAATAATTAGCAGAAATGACATTAAGTAATACATGTTTGAAAATACACTGCCGAGCATAAAATTAGGGTCACTCCGTAATTTGAAGTTATTTTAAATTTTTTTGTGTCTTATTTACGTGTCTTATCGGTTGTAACAGTTTACTAGCTGATTGCTTGAATTGTGGCGGCTTTAAAGACGGCCGCGGTCAGCGCCAAACTACGAGAAACGTTGGTGTTAGTCTTTCGAGTGTGAAACGAGTATGACGGCGGTAGGAAGAGACTGGTCTGCTCACTCGAAGAACTGGTTCAGGCCGAGGCGTGACTACAACAACTAGAGATGACCGCTTTCTCATTTCTAGTGTGTTGAGAAACCGAACGGTCACTGCAGTTTCCCTTCGAAATCATCTGCAAAAAGTGAGAAATGTAAACTTAAGGAAGTTAGGTTTTCATGCTTCAGTTCATGCTGCTGGATAATCTTTTCGAACTAGAGCTACTGGACCGCCGCTTTCCCGTGCACTGAATTTTGCACGAAAATACTTGGCTTGGGCAATTGGCAGGTTGGAGTCGTATTATTTTCCAATGGCGTATTATTTTCCAATGACTCGCGATTCTGTCTTATGGGCTCAGATAGACATGTAAGAGTGTGGCGACGAGAAGGCGAGAGATATGCTCAAGGGTGTATTGCGGAACGACTTCCATTTGATGGAGGATCAATTATGGCATGGAGAAGCATATCTTCTGACACTCGCACGGAGTTAAACTTTATCGAGAATGGGACGTGGACTGCGTATAGGTATCTGATATCTGACAGAGGTTCTAGAAGACCATGTTTTACCGTTCATGGTTATTCTTGGACGCGACGCAACATTTATGTTACGCACACTGCTCGGATAGTTACTGAGTATCTTGACGAGTCTGAAATCACGCGATTTATTTGCCCAGCACGCAGTCCAGATTTAAATCCAATTGAGCATATTTGGGTTGAGATGGGAAAACGTTTATGGAGACATGTGCCGGCCCTCAGAAATTCTAGAGAGCTTCGCGACATACTGTTGCAATAATGGGACAATCTTCCGCAAAATGTGATCCAAAATCTGATCCAGAGCATGCCTCGTCGTTTGCAAGCTCTCATCACTGTCAGAGGAGGGAATACTCGCTAATGAAGTCCTTGAAACTTTCTTTTGTTTCAACAAAAGCATTTCAAAGTAAACTTGTTCATTTTCATTACTTAGCATATCAAATTAAAATATATGCATATATAAAATATATGCATATATACAAATATAAAATATTTTTTTAAAACTCTCGCTTTATCAGCATGTTATTAGATTATTCGATTAAACCCATCACTCGTTTTGCACAGTTCCTTTGTTACACTTTCTTGCTTTTACACGGTTAAAATAATTTGTATATTATTTAAATTAAAAATAACTTTTAATTTAAATAATATAATTTGATTATAATTTTAATTTGAATAATATAATTTGATTTAATTTATTTTATAATTTAAATCTTTTTTTAACCGTGTAAAAGCGAGAAAGTGTAAAAATAGGAACAGTGTAAACAAGGATGTCATCAAACTAGCTTAACCAATTTTATGTAAAGATATACTTTGTTTTTATCTAATCTCCAAAATGATTCCAAAATTTGTATGAAAATGATACAAATTTTGTTGGAATGGACAGGAAAAGTCGAAAACATTTGCCAACGAAGTTGAGATCATACAAACTAAAAAGGGATATTAATACGAACATTGTCTTGTAGGTATTCTGACATTACCCTGGATTGATAATTAAGATGTATAAGCACTAAACATTCAAGAGTAGAAATAGTTGACACGAACATTTTCAAATCCAGCTGTGTAGTTGAATACAATCGTGGAATAGGAAGTGTCGACTGGCAAGACCAATTTCTTCTTGTATGTTTCTCACTTATGCGAAGTTCTTTGATATGCTTGATATAGCTATTTAAAATGTTTATATACTCTATTCTAAATCACCTAAGTTATTCTGACAATTGATTATAAATTTCCGATTGAATAGTGCAGAAGATGTGATTGTATGTATTCCTAATTACTAATTACCTTATTGGCAGACCATCGCAAAATGCGTGCACAACTGGATCACATACAAAATATTGGGCATATTTTCCTGAACATACCATCGACTAATAAAAAGTAAAATATCCTGCAAAAAATATTGTAAAAAGTGAAACATGTTTTAAAATTTTTCATACATTACAGACCAACTAATTTATTACTTTATATTTAACATTAATTAATAACCTTATTAATTGTTATAATGCAATGCAGCCAATTGAGCTAAATTAAATGGTATTTTTCACACGCATAAAATTCCATGTTATTTGTATGTCAAGGGATTAAACGAGTATTTGAGTTTTTAATTTTTTGTTTATAATAAATATTTGGTTTCTTTGTATAGTAATATTTTTATTGTATTGTATAGTAATACAGAATATTTATAGGTATTCAATAACTCAAAAGGCTTTCGACATATAATTTATAGATTTTAGCAAAAACTTTTGTTGAAACCTCGTGTTTTTAGAAGTCAAATTTTTCTTCTGTTTAATGTACGTGTTCAATACAAGTCGATATTCGTGTCAGGCTTTAATATTTTGTGATGGTATTCTGTCGATGGTGCGTGCCTAGGTGGAAATAGGAAGAGTTGGGAAATTTATGCAGGAATGAGGATTTCGCATTATGAGATGTTTTTTTTTATTATTACAATTTGGTGGATATTAAGATTTACCTAAATATTTAAAAAAATAATTTTATTTTCAACGATCTATTAATAAATTAATATTATATTAATGAAAATGTATGTTTTAATTAAACTTTTTCTCTAATTGTAGAAAATATTCTTTATGTCGCAGTATATAAAACGTAATGTTATTCGGTCTATTTTCAAACATTAATCATTTGATTTGTTTTTGAAATTTATTATTTAAAGCAACAAAAGTTCCGTTTATTTTCATAATGGTGCAATTCCATTTTTGAAAAATTTGAAGATTAATGTTACAACAAACATAATACATACATGTATGTACTTTTTATTTGTATTAGAAAAATAATAAATAACAGCATTGCAAACTTTTATAATCATTAAATTATCTCAATTTATTTATTGATATTTTTCCTATTTTCATCTTAATTTAAAACATAAATTTCTTATTGATGCGAAAACGTTAATTGCTTATTTTGTAACTACGAAAGTAATAAATGCCGAACACATAAATCACAATCAAAAACATGTTGTTTTTAAATTTATTGCTGAAAAAAATGGAATAGCATTGATTTTATCGTTACAGTTCCGAGTTGTACCTCCTGTTGTACTAAATTGTTAAACATTCATCCCATCAATTTATTACTACAATTTAAATTTATATGTTCAATTAAAACCAACAAATAAAAACATGAAAGCAATTTGTATCGTATTAATCAGTAATTAAAACATAAATTATTAAGCGTCTTTTTAACGCAAATTAAGTTCTTTGACAAAGCGGATTTGTCTATAATCATGAACAATTCGCCCCATCTATTTATTACTACAATTTAGATTTATATGCTTAATTAAAACTGATAGAAATACCCTATAAAAAGCAAGAAACAGAATTCACAAAATGCAATCTGTATTAGCTAGAAATTAAAACAAATGAATGAGCATTCACACATCGCTGTAACACAGTTTATTCGTCTTTTTAACACACACGAAGTTTTTGACAAAATATATTCTTCTATAAACACAAACACAAATTGCATACTTGAGATTTCTGCACGCTCACACAACCCGTACACACTTAACATTTTCCATATAACATTGAATCGTCTGGTGAGTCATACAAATTCTGCAGTATCTGCTATTTTATCAATCATATTTACATCTATAAAAAAATATCAATAACTTTAACTATCTGAAAATAATACCTTTTAGAAAAAAAAAATGTTGAAACAAATGTAACCATGGGATTAGAATTATTGCAATAACTTTAATTGGTATTGAGGCATCGCGTACCTTTCGTTTTAACAGATGGAATTAATTTAGTTAATTAGTTAATCTATCCATCCATCAAGTGCACAACACAATTGTGTGTGTGTTCATAGCGGTTGCCCGGATACGACCATTTACCATGTGTACACAGCTATAAGTTACTTCATTAACAGCCATTCAATAATTACACAGAGAAGTTCACTTATCCTTGTTTACAAAAGTAGTATCGATTGCTCCCTCGGGAAATAAATGGCAAAACAACAAAACCTCAATGTATTTTTGTTCTTTTCTTGGAAATGTTTCATGATATTTTCTTTAAACAATTTTCCATAATCTCTACCTTAATTGCAACGAAACACAGGGAAATTCACTCTAAACTCTATCCAAACGTTGCTAGTTTAATTTGTCCCTAATAAACAAAATAAAACTGCCCTAAGAAACCCACTTACGGCAATTTTATATTTAGAAAAATATTTTCTGAATATATTGGATTAAAAATAAATTGGATAGAGCTCAATATAGATTCGGGTTAGTAAGAATTATTTTTTTTATGAACTTTCTTTTAATATAAAAAAAATATTTTATAAGAAAAATATTACAGAATTTTGCGGAAAGGTTATTGAAGTTATATTGGGAAAGGTTATTAAACTGAACTTCTTTTCAATATGAGATTTTTTTTATCATCTGATATTATTATTAATTGATTTACCTGAAGCCGTAAATCTAGAATTATTATTTTACTTGCTTTATAAATTCTTAGAATAGTAGACAAGTTTTCTGTAGTTATACATAATTTATAAAAACTGTTTTTGAACTAGAATTGTACAACGAAAAGTGTTTAGGGAATCAGATTCAAGTTTTTTTTTGTTAAACTTCCGGTTTTTATTAAGAACTAGTTGGACAAATGTTACTAGTGATTGTATTTTTCTTTAAGTTTTCCAAAATTTGAAAACTTGAAAAAAATGTAATATTTTATAAATCGTAAGTTTCAGTTTTTATAGTTATTCTTTACTTATAAATTTATTAGTTTCACTGTAGGAGAATTCCTTTTTAAAAAGGGTGCCCAAGTGTGACATTTCGATTTAAATTAATTTTTATTGCGGTAGAATAATATACGACATCGTTTTTTAATTATCGGTTCGATTTTGGATCTAGTAAACGTATTTGTTTCAAAACCTTATTAGCAACCATGGAATTTTGCTGAATGCTGAAACGGTTATGAACTGACGTACTAATTTCTGAAAAGATATTGCAGCATCGGTTAAGGTTATCTATAAATTTAAAAAGTGGGAATTTAACGTGTGCCACAATAAAAGAAAACATGTTTATAGCATATTGAAAGATCTTCTTCATTTACGACCTTACTAGATATAATTGACTCATATCGATCCTTAGATAATTGGACAACTTAAGTATATAGGTATAATATGTCGTCGTTAAGGATAATTTAGACAAAAGAATCTTGAGATGCCAGAAAAGTGGAAGAGGTTACCAACAGTATAATTTCTGGTTAAAAAAAATGGAATATTAAATTTAGACACATGTGTACACATTGGCCTTATTTTTTTTCATCCACTCTGGACGTAGGCCTCTCTGCTTCTATTCCACGTCTGTCGATCTTATGCCTTCTGGTACCACCGGCTACCTGCGGCCAATATTATGTCATCTAGCCACCTTCTTTGCGGTCGACCTCTACTTCTAGGTATTGTCCTTGGACGGAATTGTGGATTTTAGCGTCCATTTGTCATTATTTTGCCTTGCAACATGACCTACTCAGCTTCATTTCAACTTGGCTACACGCTCTACTATGTCGGTTGCACTTGAGCTCTATCTCACTGTTTCGTTCCTGATTCTGCCCTTCAGTGATTCCCAGCACCGCGCGTTCCATAACCCTTTGTGTCGTTCTTAGTCGGTTGGAACTGTTTTTTGTGAGGCTCATTGTTTCGAACCCGTACGTCGCTACAGGTAGAATGCACATGTTGTATACTTTGCTCTTGAGATTTATTGGTATGTTCTCGTTTTCTAAAATATACCGGAGTTTTCCAAACGCTGCCCATGTAAGTCCGATTCGCCTGGTGACTTCGGCCGTCTGGTTCCCCTTCCCTAACATCATAGTGCCTGGGCACACTATAGGTATATTGCACTCACTCGATGATATTGTTGTCTATGCAAATTTATCGAAAATCGCAAGGGCTCATAATCTTGGTCTTGCTTAGGTTCATTTTAAGCCCAATGCTTCTTGACGTCTGATTGAGTTGTTGCAGCATTTACTCTAGGTCATCAGGGTCGATTGAGATGACAACGATATCGTCAGCGAAACGAAGGTGTGTCCCAACGATCTTTATACCTTTCTCTTCATATCTTAGTTGTTTGAAAGCGTCTTCTAGGCATAGGGTGAACAGCTTGAATGAGATGTATCCCCTTGACGTACTCCTCTTTTTATATTTATTCTGTTGGTGGTGAGTCCTGATGTAGTTTAGCTGTCTTATAGATATTTTTTATTATAGCGGTGTATCTTGCGGTGAATCGAATGCTTTATGGTAATCGACGAACGCTAGGTGGATAGGGTACATTATATTCGGTGGATTTCTCGATAAGATTCCATAGTGTTTGTAGGTGATCGGTAGTGCTGAACCCTCTGCGGAATCCTGCTTGTTCCACTGGCTTATAGAAATCCAATTTCACAAAACCCCACATTTTTTCTTTGTAGCAACTGGGGTGGCGATTTTTATGTTCCTTGCAAGTTGATTTATTCCTATGTTTGTCAAATTTGTGAGTTGTAATTGTTTCTCCACTTATTTCTGGTATTCTTCTTTGTTGTTTTCTAACCTCGCTCTCTTCATCAGTTTGTTTCTCTCGTGTTTGAGGTCTATACGTAGCTTTTCTCGGACAACCCTATGGTCGCTTCGTGTATCGAACCGGTTCAGGATTCTGACGTCTTTACATATTGATAATTGCGAGAATGTAGTCGATCTCATTTTTGACCGAGTTGTCCGGGCTCCTCCACGTCCATCTACGTTGTGGTGGTTTCTCAAAGAACGTGTTTAGGCCGTACACATTCTCTTTTTTCTGAAAATTTTCCAGCATTTCTCCTCTGCTGTTCCTTACGCCGAGACTTTGTTTTCCAATATACTGGAATTCGGTGTTGCTGTTGGTCCACTCACCGATTGGAGCGTTGAAATCTCCTATTGCTAACGTGAAGTGTGTTTTCTCTACTAACCGTTTTGCTCTTGCTATATCTGCATACATTTGCTCTACTTCTTCGTTGTCTGAGCTGCTTGTCGGAGAGTAGATATTGATAATTTGCATATAGTAGCGCTTATTCAGTCTTATCGTGATATATATGACACTGTTAGATAGAGCAGCGTACTTCATCACTTTATGTTTCATTTGCGCATTGACGAGAAATTCTGTGCCTCTCAGCTGGTCTTTATCTGTTGTGTTTTCTGGTATAACACATGTCCTGAGGTTAATGTAGTTCACCCGCTAGACGTGTTTCCGATAGTCCCACGATATCCCACTTTATGGATTCCAGCTCGTAGTTCAGTTCGTCTAGGTCAGGGGTTCCCAAAGTTTTTCTCAGGCGGGCCAATTTAATATTACCGAGTTTTTTGGCGGGCCAAAAAAAAACGGAATAAAATCTAAACAATAACCACGTTTTTTTTTTGTACAAATACATTTAACTATTAAATAGTAACATTTGTATCTTTACTTCAGAGATTATAATTAAATAAAAAATATTATATTTCGTATCGATATTGCGGGCCGAATTCACGGGCTTTGCGGGCCGCCTTTGGCCCGCGGGCCGCACTTTGGGAACCCCTGGTCTAGGTGTTCCTTGGATCTCATATTGCGTATATTATATGTAACAATATATAAGTGTTCTTGTCTGTGGTTATTTATGGTCGATTTTTTGCCCTTCCCAGAATCCGTAGGGCAGACTGAGATCTTCCTCCGAACATCCTACAGGGTCATTGTGAGATTTCGAGTTAGACTCGCTAGTCACCTGGGATTTATTTGTAAAAATGGACGTGTTCAAACAAGAACTTTTCTGCACCCATTTCTCTGGGTACAGACGCTGGTGCCAGCCGCCCATTCTGACCTTTGACCTTACCAGCAAGGGTTTCCCTACTAGGAGCATATGCTCTTGCTGGCATCGCTCTCAGGATCCTTAAAAGTAATGAGTACACGTTAGTACATTTTAATAGTTAAATACATTTTAGATTTCAATTTTAGTCAAATTTATACCAAATTGACCTTCTGGTTTGCAATATTTTGTTACATTTATAATAAATACATTTTGCACTTAATGTTTATTGCTACTACCAGACAAATAAAATCAATTAATTCTAACATTTACATGTCAATAAATGAAGAAAACTCTTTTGATATATTGGTGTGTTCTTTTGTTAAAATTCAGGTTTTGACAAGATTTTAAAATATTTTGTATTTAGTCAAAATCTTTTGTTGGAATTTCGCTCGCTTTCCAGATTTTCAGCGAGATTTAGAAGCGTTTCAAACTGTATAGGAGGGGCACTGGTAGTTTCATTGTTTTCAGAGCGGAAGGTAGACATACAAATTTTTAGAACCTATTATATAGAGTGATTGAATTTAATTTTTAAATATTTTGAGGCTTAATCAAGAAATTGATTTTGAAATTCTGAAACTTATCTAGTAGGTATACGTTTAACAAATATACGTTTATTGCATTTTTAAAACTATTTATACAAGTTTGCATGAAAATGCAACCATCGTAAAAATCCCATTTCTGAATATTTGAACGAAAGTACCACCGTAGATGAAATAATCAATATGAAAACATATGGCAAATTTAATTTTTGCATTAAAATATATGAACCTTTATTTTGAAAGTGCTGCAAGTCAGCAATCAATTTTTAATTGAGATATCACATAATTTGTGATTAACTCAGTCGAAACTTTTTATTTATAACTAATTGTAAAACAAATTTTAATTTATTTGTGAAACAAAGAGAAATATATTTTAAAATGTTTTATTTACTAGCAGTGTACCCTATTTGTACTACATTTATTCCCAAGGGGAAAATTATAGAGAAACCGGCTTGTTGTTCTTGTAAATGAAATTATTTCTTTGATTCTGTGAGCCAGCAAAAGATCGATATAACAACATTATTCGATAAACCCGTAACTGAAATTCCAATACTGCAACATTTTCTATTAATGCTGTTTTATACGTGAAACAATTTCAATATATCGCAAATTGAATTCGCGCTGAAAATTTAATTAGTTCTGATATTATTCCCCCGCTTTACCTTGATAAATATGTGTGTCGTGCGAGATTCATTTAATCGTTGTTTTTGCGTGCGCGCCTTGGGTTTGAACCAGCGTGTTTCTAAATAACGCAGCGTGTAGTAAACACATCGGAAATTTAATTTCATCTGCACTTAATAAATAATTTCGATGATACCCGCAGGTATATCACACGTTGATCAGACACGAGCATACATTTAATAAATAAAGTTAACAATACGCCTTCCGTTTTCCCTTTATATTTGTAATTATTAATATTCCATATTACTAAACTTATAATGTAATTTACATTTTTTTCGTTACTTAATACTACTATATTGTATTAGATTTTGTGACGGGTCAAGGAAAATTGGGTTCTTGTCCGCGGTTTTTTTTTGTATAAATGGATGATACATAAATGGATGAAAGGCGTTTTCTTATTGATTTCTGGAATGCATTTAAATGCTAGGTATTATATGGACGTTTTTCTTATGTAAGTAAATACGTCGATTATGATTAGGAACCGAAAATGTTTAGACCTCTTATGTGTAAAGTCTTCTTTGAAATTGATTCTTTAATGAAAAGGTGTTTTTATTTGGAATGACACTATTAAAATGGATGGTTTTTTTTATGAATGTTTGGAATATGGATTATTGCATTTGAGATTTCTGGTGCTATTATTACTGATGTTCTCTTTCTTCATTTCTGTGTAATCATAATACTACATAAAATCAAAAATAAACTATGAAACAATATTTATTTTTCTAATTTATTAAATTTATCTTCTCTAGTATATTTTTATCTAATTGGCATATTTAGAATATTCTTAGTAAGTCCCCTATAGACTTGTTTAGGGTTCCAATATGTTGCTAGATTATATAATTATCTATTCTCGTTTTCCCTTGTCTGATCACTATTGTCTCATCTTGTCTAATATTGTTTAGTCTTTCGTAGTATTTAATGTATTGTACTCTTTTTAATATTGTCTGGTGTATTAACACTACCATAAGTAAGCAAAATAATTTACAGAAAATATAACTTTTCTATAAATTATCAATTAACTGTACATCTTATTGTCATTTGTTTATTAAATCATTTATTCTCCTCTCTTCCCTGATCTACTCTGCTCTTGCATGGTCTTACCTGAACTTGTCTGATCTTACCTGATCTTCTTTTGTCTTATCAGATGTTCTTTGGTCTTGTATGGTCTTGTCTGGTCTTGTCTGGTCTTGTCTGGTCTTGTCTGGTCTTGTGTGGTCTTGTCTGATCTTTTCTGGTCTTGTCTGGTCTTTTCTGGTCTTGTCTAGTCTTGTCTGGTGATGTCTTATTTGGTATTGTCTGGTGTTCTCTTGTCTGGTCTTGTCTGGTCTTGTTTGGTTTTGTCTGGTCTTGTCTGGTCTTGTCTGGTCTTGTCTGGTCTTGTCTGGGCTTGTCTGTTCTTGTATGTTCTAGTTTGGTCGTGTCTTGTCTTGTCTGTTCCATTCTTTGCTTGATTAACCTTATATATACATTGTATATATATATATATATATATATATATATATATATATATATATATATATATATATATATATATATATATATATATATATATATATATATATATATATATATATATATATAATATATTGCCTAGTTTTGTTTGGTTTCTTTAAAAATCATTCTTCTAGATAAACATTATTCAAAACATTCTAAACGCTGAAGCAGATAAATATAAAATTACAGGTTGTAGTCTAAATTATTATTACTTGATTAAATTAAGATTACAAATTTGTGATAGAAGTTTACAAGATACTAAAATATAGTAGAAATTTGCAAAACTATAAACATTTATATATTTACTTTTGTTGAATAGTTTGTGGTTGGCAATGTGAAATATTTATATTATTGATTTTTGAATTGGTAGATTTTTGTGTGAGGTACTTAGGGGCACTCTTATTTATTATGCGATTCGTGAAATGTAATTTATTTGAAAGTCGTAATTTTATCGAAATGTTTTATAAATATGGAAGTGACTTCTGCCAATCACATATCCATCCCAGCCTGATGGAAAGCCCGAACATTTTGGTTTGGGTATGGCTTACTGAATTACGGACGGTCTGCGCTCTATATATACTCGTGTGTATAGGAGTGTGATTCGTTGAATTTTTCATACTGCCATCCTTGAATTTTTCATTTCGCCATGTTTCCATTTCCTCGGAGCTTAATACGTTTTCAATGTCATAATGTTCTTTACGTTAGTTGCTAGATATATATGTTTTAAGCATTGCACGTGTGTTTAAGTTTACATATTCGGAGAGCCGTATGAAACTTTACTTCGGACTTTTAATTTATATTTTATTCGTATTATTGCGAATATTGAATAAAATAGGGAATTTTGGTTTCGAAGTTTCCTATTGACTCTCTCGTTTAGAATTATATATATCACGTTTAAGAATTTTAATCTTCCTTAAGTTCTTAAAGTGGCAATAAGCCATACTTATATATGCCTTCTATTGTAGGATATTACACCAATTGCCAAAATATCACTTTACTAACGGACGAAGGTATGTGTGAGCACCTTTCGAATGCCTCCGATTCTTATTATTCTCATCTAATAAATCTCGCACCGCATGTATAATTTCCTAAAACTAGAATGCACAAAATATAATACCTTACTTTTACACCTTGTCGAACCTTTTTTTTCGTATCATCATCGTTGGCAGATGTTGCGGCTGCTGTTCACACGCATTCATGCATATATGCATGTAGATGTGATGCTGTTTCCAACTCTCAAAATTCAGATCATAACGCACATCATGTGAATGTACATTGAAAACTAAATCGTACCCTGCGAATGCCATCATCCGTTCATTCATTAAGCGAGAATCAACTGTTGCTAAATTCGAACCTCTTCGTTCCTCTTTCATTAAACTGATAACCCGTATGCTTCGTCTAATACTTCCGCAATTAACGGTGCGTACTTTCTCCCCTAATCCACATTTGCCAACCTCCTCCCCATATATTTTGTGTGTGGGTGTTGAACGTTTCATAAACGGAATAAGTATATATGCTGAACTAATAAGGATCATGATCATATACTTCAATTGGCACGTATTTAATAAAACACGGAACTATAATTTTACTAGAATTACTACTTTATTACATATGCTTACCTCAATTTCATTTTATTATTTCTATTTCTTATCACTTGCATGAATTTTCTTTTGGGTCATTTGAATAACTTGATTAAATTCTTAAATAAGCTTAAATAAGTCATTAAATTCTACATTTTAGATATATTTTGATATTTCATTCAACTTTATCAAATAAGCAATATCATACACTAGACATATAAAATGTTCCAAAAATATAAACGAAACATTTAGAAAACCAATGAACTGCTTATTTCTATAGCTCCTTAAATAGGACAGCAATAGTACATAAAATCTCTTGAGAAAAGTTTTGTTTACATAAGCTCCTAATAAATTATGAAACTCAGAATTGACTTTTTTATTTGAAAAGTTGATAAATAAATGTATTACATATTACGAATATATTTCAAATTCTCCCACAATATTACAGAACTTTTTATATAACACACTATCAAAATCCACCCGCCAAGTGATATGTCAATATCGAATTATATATTTGAATATCAGATTTATTGGAACATACGAAAACAACACACATTTTTTTTTCCGTTTTAATATAATATAATAAATATTTTTAACATACCAAAACTGTTCCAATTCGATATGAATTCTCACTGATACCGATGCGATGCTGGAATTCAAATGCCATATGGCATGCAAAATATTGCATTGGTATTTCTCCAATACTACGTTCAAAATTTAATTAATAGCAACGTGAGTTAATTTTTAATGCTTTTTAAACAATAAGGAATACGAATACTTCTTTTGAATATTTTCATGGTGTATTTAAGATAGATATTTAAAGGCATAAACCGATGCAAGTGCAACTTGTCTTTATACTAATTATTAATACACAAATTTATAGTTTTGAAGAAGTTTATTGCATTGATGGCTAAGTATTCATATTTTGAGCGTGACTTTTATAGAGCATTTATTCATAATTTTCAAAAAAGTAATATATATATATAATTTTCATTCTTTTGTTTAAATTGTTTCCGAGATTTTCCAATTACAGTTGCATCGTAAAATTATTTCTATTTCGGTGTGGGTTCGAGCACTATAAAAGTTGGATTGGTCCAAACCCGGATTTAATTTCCGTATCGATTTCCCGATCCAAATTGTTTATATATAGACTTTTCATGACGATCCTCATTTACCCAAGGACTTTTTAGTGCGGAGAAATAAATATTTGCATTTTGTAAATGCAGTTTCGGTATGCAAATAGTGGGTTTGAATTATATTTTTTGATATTTCGTTTATTAAATAAAACTTCGTTAGTTTGGTATTTTTTCAATGGTTTTGTTTGAAATAGTGCCTAACCATGTAACGAGGTCTAATACAACATCTTTTGGTGTTTGCTGAGGGAATTGGCCGCAGTGTTTGCTGAAGACCCTTATCGTTTAAACTAGGAAAATAATTTGACGTACATGTGACGTTTTTGGAGAGTTTGGGGAATTTCTTAGCACATATGAGATGAATTTGAGCTGGGTGATATTTGCTATGTGTGGTAAGTTGTGCCAGTTACGTGTTGATTTAAGTGCTATATCCAGAGTAATTGTTGTTGTTTGGGCTTTACGAGAGATGATAATGTAGTCGCAACCAATTAATTAGAGTTAGAATAACCTCAACTTCCGCCTTGCCGCCCTGTCATCTCAAATATAATTCTGCAGTGCAGGTCCTCGAGATTTCACCTTTTCCAGCTGATATTTATGCAGTTCGGCTTCCCCTAAGTTCTTAGTTCACTCAATTAAAAAGCTATTTAGATTATTTTGAGTACTCCTCCCGCATAGCATTAAGTCCTTGTCTTAAAGCTGCCAAGAGTAATGGGTTACCCGAGTGACATCATATTAAAAATACGACAGATGTATAAAACTGCCGAAAATTGTTTTATATAAATTAGTGTATTCAAAGTAAAGTAATATAAAATTCAAAAGTTAATCTGACTTGAGATTGTCGCTGCTCCTCTGGCTAAGCAGCCGCTAATAAAATAATAACTAAGTTATAACTTTACGTGGGCTTTTCAAACAATTTTATTTTTCCTTAAGGAGCCGCTTGCTATATTAGCATCAAGTTTTACAATCAACATCCCGGGCGCATAGTATGTAAATTATAATTTACGCCACATTATCTCCTACATAAGTTTATAAATTCATTTACTTGAAATGCATTCATATAAATTTCCATGAGAATCCGTTTATAAGACGAGATCGTGTTTAAAAGAACTTTTAAGGAGCATTATGCGTAAAGTTTTCAGGATTTTGTCGTATTCTTCTTAAACTCTGCGGTAGTGTTGATCCCAACCTTTCTACATGATTCCTGTGTCGACCTACCCACTCAAAACTCTTACAAGTTTAGGTAAAACGAGTGCGCGTGATATCGAGTTAGAGCCGGTCTCGAACCAGAATCCCATTATTTTATTCGTTTGCTTCTTTTCTCTTTTCTAGACCGATATCTTGGCAGATGACGCCACGAATTCTATCATCGACCGTACTCTCCCCAACCATTCCATCCTACTTTAATCTTGTTTTACTTCGCTACCCTACTGAATCCATTCTTTTATTTCATTTTTATCTCTTCAATATCTCATTATCAATATATATTTGATAGGTGTCGTATATTTTTTCTCAATCTCGGGAAACTCACACAGACTTGAAACTCCCGAATTTCATTTCATGGCTCTCTGGGTGTACAAAATGTTCCGTATAATCATTTCACGTTTATTTAATGTAATTGTATTAGGTCCCGATTTGTGATCTATTCCCCCATTGTTTAATTTACGCAAACACAGCAGTTCGGTGTTATGCATCACAGCTGAGTAGTATAGATTGTGGTGCAGAGTTCTTGCTAAACCCCGGGGGAACATTAAGTGTACTTTATTTGGCATGCGGTCGTAGGTTGGGGTTTAATATCTGGCGGTTCAGTGGTCGTCATTCATTTCACTTACGGCCACCATGGTCTACACTCTCCCGGAACCTTCTCTCCGACTCCCACGAGCCTATTGCTTACTTTGCGGCACCTTGAGCCTGTTACCGCACCGCCTAAACATCTAAATCTTAACTTAACCTGTATATTTACTACTTTCCGCCCGCCGTGGAATAATATTTGATTTGTGATTTTCACCCTATAAATATTTATACAGCTGAATAATACAAAATTGCGTATAATTAAATGAAAGGCACTTGTAACGTCATACAGGGTATCAATTCTGGAGTGAGGGAGAAAAATAAAATAACGAATTGCCACCCATTGTAAATTGCGAGGTTATTTCACGGATTTTGGTATTGAAAAGGCGATCTTGTTGAACGAATTTTTATTGAAAAAAAGCGATATGCAAAGTGAGGCGCGTGATATAACGCTTTGGTTGGTAGCACCGTCATCGGCGTGTATTAAAATTAGCTTGGTATTGGATTTGTATATCGAATGAGTTAATGTTTGGACGGGGTTATATAAAATAATTTATTTGGGACCGTTTTCTGTTTATATGTTCCATAAAAAAAGAAATTCAATAATTCGTTGGCGTCGGAGCTATATTTTTACACGAACGGCTGTATACAGCTCGCCATCGGGTAGCTCTCATCATAACATCTATATTACCCTGCAGGCCGAACTCGCCGCTAGAATCTTAACGCGATTCTGTTAGTTAACGCCGGGACAAACGTTGTTACGTGCTTCTCATTGTTTATCTACTTTTGTTGCTTTGCGACATCAAATCTTACCGCAAACACGTCATTGTTCCGTGTAAGCGATACATTTGCTTAGAGCTTTTTATTGATTTATTTTTCGTATCAGTTATTTTTCTGTACGTGATGATCCGAACAAAATATGCCATAAAGTTCCTCTTTTATCACCAACGGTGGCCCCGATTTATTACTTCTATATTACCATATGTGACTTCAGTTCGGGGGTTATTGGACCCATACTGCCCTACCATATATCTGTAATCAGTACGATTCTTATTTTTTTTTTAAACATACAAAGGAATAATATGTGTTTTCAAATAATACATTTATTTCTGTGCACTAAAACAAATTTATAGTATCCAAATATTGATTTCATATAAAATTATATATTTTCTATGAAACTTTATTCCTCAATATTTTTATACAGCTCTAAGTTTACTGTCTAATTTATTTTTTAATTTAATTTAAAAAAAAAACAACCACAAAAAGCGATTTTTTTTTACATTTTAGTATGTGTTGTTACCTTTAGGTTTTGTCACTTTTGTGACACTTTTGTATTTAAGATTTACATAAATATTATTATTTGTGTTTAGATTTGTTACAAGCAACTAGTTTCGGCGATTTAAAATTTAATTAAAAAATTTCGCTATCATCTGGAAAAAGTATCAGCTTTTTATGTTTTTATATTTCTTTTTTTGCGTATCATCTGCTTGACTAGCAAGTCATGTTGCTTACACGTTGGCCTGTTTAGTCTAGCGTTTTTCAATTTTATTTTGTTAATTTTAATAAATTAATAATGTCATAATACTCTTCATCTTAAATGAATTTTATTAGTTTCAAACTTTTCTAATTTTAAAATTTGTGTAACCCCTTTTTAACAATGGTTACAATCTTGTTAAAAAAAGTTGTTACAAAATTTTAAATTGACGAAACTAGTAGCTAGTAACAAATTTAAACAGTTTATTCTTTCATTGTCCTATCGTCACCAGTTAATTATTATGTATGCCATTTTAATACATAAACGATGAACTAAATCTCTTTAGTATACTCTTCAATACTATACAGATTTTTTTTATCTGTCTGTTATTATAGTAAATAAATTATGCTTTATCAAATAAATAAAACAATTTTAAGAAGGGATCTAAATACATACGTGTATATTTGTGTATTTATAGCAACACAGACCAACAACATATTTTTTGATAAACATTTATTTCACGTTGAAATATCAAAACTGTAACAGAGCAGTTCAAACGCCTACATTAACAAGCGGTTTCGGTGTTGCTATAAACTTTCAACGTGCACTCCATTAAAATAAGTATCGATTTATTATTATGTTCCATCAAACTAATGCACTCCACATTATTACCTCGTATATCAAAAACTGTACAACTACTGAAGTGAGTATTAAGTTTCCACTGAATACACCTCACCTGTAAGTCGTATCGATGCAGTACAAATATGATATGAAAACCAATTCGAAATACGGGTCATCACATCGTATAGATTTTTTATCGCAGTGCGTTTGTTTTACGTCACATAGTAATGTCGAGATGTCCCAGAGCTCGGAATCATTAATCTTACAGCATCCAACAGAAGCAACGTTGATCCTGTAATCTGTGTCTCATAGGATTTATATCTCTTTGTTTGAAGAGATCCGTCTGTCGTTCGTCTATCACTGCTATCCTATTTCCTTTTATTTAAAAAAATAATTATAAATAAACTGAATCACATTTTTAGGCATATGTTTTAACAACATTAATGTCTTTAATACATTGAACGAGTTAACAATTTCAACATGAATTAGAAATACTATTCTATTTTTCAATATTTATACTAATTATATTTTGGTACTTTTTCATGATCATATGCACAGCAATACATAGAATATGTAATTTTAGAAATTCACATATTTTTTATTTCTATCAAACCTGTACAAACAAAAATGTACAAATATTAAAAAAAAATACTATTTCAATTCTAGTTTGCGTTATTAAATTAGGGACCCTTTGTCTTGTCTCCTCAACATCTTGCATACTCGAGCACACAAAACGCTTTCTGCTGCATACTCGCCATTTTGCATACTTAGTTCGTGCTGCCATGTGGACGCTTAAAGCGAAGTTTGTTACCGCGCGTTTTAAACTCAAAAATTTTACCTTTATTTTTCAGGTGTCATTTAATATTATATATGTAAAACTTTGTGAAATATATCTTTTTAAAACCCTTTTTTAGACACCCTGTATAACACATATTTAATTTAAATTTAATTTTTTAGATTTAGCTTGACTATATCTTGACACGAGAATGATATTTTTCTTGTCTTGTCTCTAAAAGCGAGAAGAGAGCGAGGCGGTTTTTAAAATTATTTTGGCGAGAACGAGACATAATATTTTCTTGCATATATGTGAACTGCTCGTTCTGGGTTCGGGCAAGTTACATTTCATTATATTGAATATGGGGTGAAACCAAACTAATTATAGATACAATCATACTAACCTTTTCGGAGCTCTATAATATTATTAAGTGTTTTTAAGACTACAAAACAAATCTCATGTTGAAACACAATAGATATTTGTATGCCATTTACTAACCCGCAGTCCACTTTCGTGGCAATAACTTGCCCGAACCCAGAACGAGCAGTTTACATTTATGCAAGAAAATATTATGTCTTGTTCTCGCCCAAATAATTTAAAAAATCGCCTCGGTCTCTTCTCGCTTTTAGAGACGTGACAAGAGAAATATCCTCGTGTCAAGTTCTCCCTAATCAAGCTAAACCTAAAAAAGTTAATTTAAATTAAATATGTATTATTATTATTATTATTATTATATAAACCTCTATTGGCATATTAAAGTAATTTACACAATCATACAAAACATACAGAATACGCACCAAAAAATAAAAAAGTTATGCAACTAAAACTAAAACCTCATTAGAAAAGAAAAAAGAAATTTTTACCACCCTATAAACCTATAGATCAACACCTGTACATAACTTCATAACCTCATAAACTAAAAACTAAACCGCAACACTCAATAAACTATCCTGTCCCATCCTCTCTTTCTACCTTTTCACACATATTTCACTTTCACTAATAAAAACGACAGTCCCTTCTCGTCCACGCACTCACTCCAATCCTTTCCTCGACTTCTCTCCTGTTCATTCCACTCCGCCATCGTGCATTCTTCCAACCAATGATTCCACATATCCTCCTTACACCCACACACCATACACCTTCTACTTTCCTCATTCATCCAATGTCTCCTGCCACGCTCTTCATTACCACACCTAAATCTCGCCAACACTGGCTGGGCCTCCGATCCTTTACTTGTCCTCAAATAACCAGGAACACTGCCGTGCACTTGTATCTGACTGTAGCCTTGGTGATATTTGCTAGCCTCTATTATGGATTGGCGCACTTTTTTCCCTTTCCAACCCCTCGGATGATAACCCGCCTCTCTCATACAGTTTCCTTTTATTCAGACCCCAACCACTCTCTCTTCTACCACTTAACCCCTCTTTATTCCCTTCTCGAAAGATTTCATTTATTACCCTTTCATCTCCTAACCCATCCACCCTATAATCGAACTTGATCACTCTTTCCGCAGCAATTAAAAAAAAACCACCTTACACGCATTCATTTCCTGAAGGACAATGTGACCAGGCGCCGACCAATCAAGGTTCAACACTTTCTTAAAAAACTTTAGCTGAACCCTTCCGATCTTGTCTTCCTCTTTCGTTCCACAGACCACACATCCATACAGTAATACGCTTCGCACACATGCCTTCCATATCATCTCTGCTGCTCTAAATTTTCCGTCAAAGTTTCTTTTCTAAATCTCCCAGATACGACCCGCCGCCACCCATGCCTTCTTTGTGACATACTCTATGTGCTCTTTATTACTGTATCCAGTCGCAAGGACATACCCCAAATACTTAAATGTACTAACTTCCTCTATTGCAGTACTCTGCCATTCAAACCTTTCTTTCCTATATTGCCCACCTCTTTTAAACCGAATCCATTTTGTTTTACCAACATGCACTCTTAAATCCCTTTTTTCGAAATACCTACAAAGCCTTTCAATCACGTCCTTCATCTCATTCGCCGACTTTGCAAATACCGCCATGTCATCTTATTTTTCCCACTCACCACTCCTCCAGCTTGACTGTCCTGTAGAACCTTTTCCATATCCGCCAATTACTGATTGAAGAGCGTAGGACTCAAAGGGCAGCCTTGTCTTAGAGCCTTCCTCACCTCAAAGTAGTCCGATTCCCATTCATTCGCTACTACATTACAGACGGTTTCCTCGTACAAATACCTGATATTCCTTCTTACACTCTCTGAGATACCTAACTTGGCCAAACCCTCATCCTATCTCCTCCTGTTCACCGAGTCATATGCGGCTTTCAAATCAATAAAAAGAGCAAAGAGGCATCCCTTTCTTATTTCTTGGTCTAGGATGACTCTTAAGGTCACCAGGTGTTCCACGTGCTCCTTCCTTCTCTGATCCTCGCTTGTATTTCTGACAAAAGCTTCTTTTCATTGATTTCCTTCCTCAAGCGACAATCCAGGATTTTAGCAAATATTTTGTATGAGGAGTTCATCAAAGTTATACCTCACGGATACGCACGGAGTTATACGCACAAATAGTGCAAAGTTTACAGTCCGACGACCATGTAAAGCGAACCATTTTTTGTATTGCAATGCAGGAAACGATGGAGGATGACGAATTTGATAACCGTCTACACAACATTTGGATATGGGGCACGGAAAATGCTCATATCATTCCGGATCATGAAAGGCATTCCTAAAAATATAATGTCTTCTGTGCTGTCTCCAGAACAGAAGTGTACGTACTCTTTTTCTTCAATGAAAACACTGTGACGGGAACAACATGCCGCGATATATTGCAGTTTTGGTGTTTTCAGCAACTGACAGGGGAGTCCAACAACTTCATATTCCAACAAGATGGGGCTCCACCTCATTGCCATAATGAAGTGTGTCGCTATCTAAACGAGGAACTCCCTCACTGCTGGGTTGGGCGAAGTGCTGTACAAGACTTGGTACTGTTCAGCTGGCTTCCCAGGTCACCTGATCTTACGGTTTGCGATTTTTTTCTTTGGGGGTACATTAAAGATAGGATCTATGCGCCAGCAATGCCATCAATACTGGGTACAATACTCCTAGAACGCATTACTGCTTCTGTGAACAGCATCGATAGGGGCATATTGCAGCGTGTGTGTACCGAACTGGACTACAGTTTGGACGTGTGTCGTGTGACGCGAGGAGCCTACATCGAACATTTGTGATGGTATAATTTAAAACTTGGACATTTTGGACCCTTTCTTTTCATGTGTCATTTAATATAATATACGTAAAACTTTGAAATATATCTTTTTAAAACCCGATAATTATTTTGTAGACACCCTGTATATATATATATATATATATATATATATATATATATATATATATATATATATATATATATATATATATATATATACTCCGCCATCGTGCATTCTTCCAACCAATGATTCCACATATCCTCCTTACACCCACACACCATACACCTTCTACTTTCCTCATTCATCCAATGTCTCCTGCCACGCTCTTCATTACCACACCTAAATCTCGCCAACACTGGCTGGGCCTCCGATCCTTTACTTGTCCTCAAATAACCAGGAACACTGCCGTGCACTTGTATCTGACTGTAGCCTTGGTGATATTTGCTAGCCTCTATTATGGATTGGCGCACTTTTTTCCCTTTCCAACCCCTCGGATGATAACCCGCCTCTCTCATACAGTTTCCTTTTATTCAGACCCCAACCACTCTCTCTTCTACCACTTAACCCCTCTTTATTCCCTTCTCGAAAGATTTCATTTATTACCCTTTCATCTCCTAACCCATCCACCCTATAATCGAACTTGATCACTCTTTCCGCAGCAATTAAAAAAAAACCACCTTACACGCATTCATTTCCTGAAGGACAATGTGACCAGGCGCCGACCAATCAAGGTTCAACACTTTCTTAAAAAACTTTAGCTGAACCCTTCCGATCTTGTCTTCCTCTTTCGTTCCACAGACCACACATCCATACAGTAATACGCTTCGCACACATGCCTTCCATATCGTCTCTGCTGCTCTAAATTTTCCGTCAAAGTTTCTTTTCTAAATCTCCCAGATACGACCCGCCGCCACCCATGCCTTCTTTGTGACATACTCTATGTGCTCTTTATTACTGTATCCAGTCGCAAGGACATACCCCAAATACTTAAATGTACTAACTTCCTCTATTGCAGTACTCTGCCATTCAAACCTTTCTTTCCTATATTGCCCACCTCTTTTAAACCGAATCCATTTTGTTTTACCAACATGCACTCTTAAATCCCTTTTTTCGAAATACCTACAAAGCCTTTCAATCACGTCCTTCATCTCATTCGCCGACTTTGCAAATACCGCCATGTCATCTTATTTTTCCCACTCACCACTCCTCCAGCTTGACTGTCCTGTAGAACCTTTTCCATATCCGCCAATTACTGATTGAAGAGCGTAGGACTCAAAGGGCAGCCTTGTCTTAGAGCCTTCCTCACCTCAAAGTAGTCCGATTCCCATTCATTCGCTACTACATTACAGACGGTTTCCTCGTACAAATACCTGATATTCCTTCTTACACTCTCTGAGATACCTAACTTGGCCAAACCCTCATCCTATCTCCTCCTGTTCACCGAGTCATATGCGGCTTTCAAATCAATAAAAAGAGCAAAGAGGCATCCCTTTCTTATTTCTTGGTCTAGGATGACTCTTAAGGTCACCAGGTGTTCCACGTGCTCCTTCCTTCTCTGATCCTCGCTTGTATTTCTGACAAAAGCTTCTTTTCATTGATTTCCTTCCTCAAGCGACAATCCAGGATTTTAGCAAATATTTTGTATGAGGAGTTCATCAAAGTTATACCTCACGGATACGCACGGAGTTATACGCACAAATAGTGCAAAGTTTACAGTCCGACGACCATGTAAAGCGAACCATTTTTTGTATTGCAATGCAGGAAACGATGGAGGATGACGAATTTGATAACCGTCTACACAACATTTGGATATGGGGCACGGAAAATGCTCATATCATTCCGGATCATGAAAGGCATTCCTAAAAATATAATGTCTTCTGTGCTGTCTCCAGAACAGAAGTGTACGTACTCTTTTTCTTCAATGAAAACACTGTGACGGGAACAACATGCCGCGATATATTGCAGTTTTGGTGTTTTCAGCAACTGACAGGGGAGTCCAACAACTTCATATTCCAACAAGATGGGGCTCCACCTCATTGCCATAATGAAGTGTGTCGCTATCTAAACGAGGAACTCCCTCACTGCTGGGTTGGGCGAAGTGCTGTACAAGACTTGGTACTGTTCAGCTGGCTTCCCAGGTCACCTGATCTTACGGTTTGCGATTTTTTTCTTTGGGGGTACATTAAAGAAAGGATCTATGCGCCAGCAATGCCATCAATACTGGGTACAATACTCCTAGAACGCATTACTGCTTCTGTGAACAGCATCGATAGGGGCATATTGCAGCGTGTGTGTACCGAACTGGACTACAGTTTGGACGTGTGTCGTGTGACGCGAGGAGCCTACATCGAACATTTGTGATGGTATAATTTAAAACTTGGACATTTTGGACCCTTTCTTTTCATGTGTCATTTAATATAATATACGTAAAACTTTGAAATATATCTTTTTAAAACCCGATAATTATTTTGTAGACACCCTGTATATATATATATATATATATATATATATATATATATATATATATATATATATATATATATATATATATTTGAGTTTGTTAATGAATAACGTTTGTTAAAACTCCTATTTGATTTTCTGGACTGCCTTATTAAAATTTCGTTCTACGACATTGAAACTTTGATGTTTTGTCTTGATTTATCGACAGATAAACTCGAATAAGGATTTCTCAAGAAAACTTTCAAACTACTGATAAGCAATCATTCACTATTTTTTTGAATTTGTCTTAATTTCTTTTTGATTTATTAACAGGCAAACTCTAACTTGAATTTGATTAGTCCAGAAACTATGTAAACACTAACTACTCTTGTTTGTCTCAATTTATTCTCGCTTTAGAGGACAAATCCAGAACTTAAATTTTGAAAAATCTGCAGATTAATCGTAATCGAAATTAATCTTAAACATTCAAAACATCTAAAGTTTGGAGAAGACATTTAAACCGTTTTAAATTGTTTAAATATGTTCTGGGACTATGAACTGACAATTGTAAATTTAGTAATACAATGTGGATGGTTCAGTAAAAATATGGCCAGCAATAATTCAATAGTTATGTTACCATAAATTCAATTAGTTATTCTTAAATAAGTTAAATTACAATATGTTCAATAAATGATTGATTAGTATTTATTTCCAATTTATTTAGAATCTTTTATTTATTGAGTAGTTTTTGTGGAGTTTTATATAGGTGTCGTATATGTACGGCACCTATAGACGTTGCGAAATGTTTCTAGCAATGATGCAGTTACATTAGAACCGCGCGCGTTGCTGGGCATTGAAAAGACTTAAATTCACGAAGAAAATGTACAGGTTGGCGGCTGTCTGTTCCCACAAAAGCTAAAAGAAAATAATGTTATGGGTGGTTTTTGACGTATACAATCTAAAGCCTTCGTAAGTAGAAACTAGTAGTCAAATTTAACTATTCTCTGTTACATACAATAATTCCCGCAGTTTTCTTATTTTATTATAGCCAAACCGCCTTGTAGTTACCTACATATATTGCATTACTATGTAAAGCAACCTAACCTATTGAACTATGAAATGTTTCTAAAATAATTCGTAGAATAAATAAGTGAAGAATTAATGAAGAATTAATAGTAATAACAATATTCTATAGATCATTTTTTATTCAATGGCTTCATGCAAAATAGTTCCAGTCACTTTTACTAATTTTTTGAAACTTCAAAATCCTATTCCTATCCCATATATATCCTATCCTTAAATTTCTTTTTAAATAGTGAAGTTAAATTTACACTTGTAAACAGAAATAACGTTTTTGCGACTGGGTTTAAAAGGGCGTGTAAAATTACACCGGAAAGCTGAAAATGACAGTGAATTTTCATCTACATGTTAATTGCTACGATGTGTAGTGTGTGATACTGAAATATCAATATCGGTACTTACTTCAAAATGTTGTTGCGAATATTTTGCGGAAATATTTTCTCCCACCGGCATCCAATAATAATGCCCAGCAGTAATTAGCAAGCAAACTAGGACTCCATTTGCCTTGGTTTAGCCTCACTAATTCTCACAAATTTCAGTTTGAGATACAAGAACCCTTGAGTGCCTAATTCTTGCAAGTAATAGACAGGAATGAATTTGTATTAACACGGATATTCGTCATTAGTCATTACACAAAGTTCATACATTACGCAAAACTGATACATTACACAACGTGGTGTAATATTTATTTATTTGTTTATATAAATCTATCCAACATATGTTGCATTCTTATATGAATAAAAATACTTGTTATTAAAAATTCGTGGATAACAGGCAATTTCTGTTTTTAAATTCGTTTTTAGGGTGCTGAAATGCATAAAAAACAAGTAAAAATGTTCATGGCACAAAGTGTGTGTTTCACAGTGTATTTGCTTACATTGTACACTGTTTAGATCATAAACATTTTGCTTCTTTATATGTAATGTCCTAGCAATCACCTATTAATACTTTTTAAAGTAATTTTGAAATATCGTTTCTGAATTTTAGAATAGAGAGGACTAGATCCCAAAACCCTAAAACTCATAAAACAGACACCCACTGTCACAAAATCTAAAGTGAAATTTATGGGGGAAATTTCAGAAACCTTTGACATTCGAACAGGTGTGAGAAAAGGTGATGGACTCTCTCCTACTCTGTTCAACATCGTGCTAGACAAGGTTATGGAAGAATGGGAGAAGGATCTTAAGAAATGTGAGTCATGGAAACCGATCCGACTGGGCTTTCCCAAAAACAACCTCTACGTACCATACCTCGTTTTTGCGGACGATCTGGCAATACTAACAAAGAATGAGGAGACTGCCGTCAAACAGATTGAGTTAGTTAAGGAATGTGCAGAAAAAGTGAGACTACAGATCTCATTTGAGAAAACTAAATTCTTCTGTTCAAAGACTGATATCACGAGCCTAAGAACAAATTACGGTAAAATCGACAAGGTCCCGTACTTTAAATACCTCGAAGAATTCATCGAATCGACAGGCCTTGAGAAGATTTTACAGCAAAACCGTCTCCATAAAGTTAAGAAGGCATTATGGTTAGTCCAAGACATCAAAAAAATCTATGTCAAGACAAAAAAAATTCTTCATTACAACACAGTCACAAAACCAACAGTACTTAACGCAAGCGAAACATTGACACTTAAATATATGACATATGACAAATCAAAAAGGATGAGAGGAAGATCATCAGAAAAATCCTAGGATATAAGATATTCCCAAGACTACAGGCTACAATCAATCAAAACAACAGAAAAGTTTTCAAACATTGAAATTGACATTAAGAAAAGACGAATGAAATTATTTGGACATCAAACGAGACTACCAGAAAATTGACTCTAAAAAAGCATATTAGATTATGTTAGCTCACTAAAGAATTCGACACCTTGGTTAGACCAACCTCAATAGGACATCAGAAACGCAAACATATGTACAACAGACAATTTAGAAAGAGACACATTCGGAGACAATGTAATCTAATAGGATGTTACATCAGAGCAACTGAGGCAAAAGCAGTACAGACCGAAGTGGTCGGAAGAACGTAAACAAGCCTTCTAGGAAATATTGAAAGCTGAATTAAGAAGAAATCAAGCTCGAAGAAAACTTGATTGAGTTGTTTGCTTAACGTCTTCCATTATTCGGAGAATACGCTAATAATAATTATATTTATATCTATATATATATATATATATATATATATATATATATATATATATATATATATATATATATATATATATATATATATATATATATATATATATACTATTTATTAATTTCTTGTTTAATACATGATAAATATTGTGACGTTATTTAACGTACTATGAGATGCCAAAATGTTTTCTAAATTGTACCGGCAACCGATTTATTACCAGGAAATACGAAATGCAGGTATATACGAGTATATTTAATAAAACATTATAAATATTTATAGTAAGATATTACAGATATTATTAATAAGATATTATTGATATGTTTTCAATATTTATTGGAAAAATATTACAATTTTCTCGAGGAGTTAAAATTTCTTAGGTGTCTTTGGTAACGCTTTCTTATAATCAAAATTCAATCTGAAAAATTCTATATCATTGTGGGTTCACGTATGAACTGTGTATATATAAAATGCATAATAACTATATCAGGTTTAATTTTAATAAACATAATCAGTTTAGTTATATCCATTAAAAGCTTAAATGTCTTTAAAAACGTGATGGCGAACATAAAAAGTGTTGCATAATAAACTCGTTTTAATACTCACTATAATAATGATAATATCTGCATAAGAAACTAAAAATTGAAAAAGTTTTATGCTTTTTTTTATATAAAATGTCGAAGTTTGCTAAATAGGATACTTTGAAAAAAGGCTATAAAGAAATATTATTATTCGCAAAGTAATTTAATAAAATGTACACAAATTTTACTAAGATATTCCGAGATTTTATAATCATTACTATAATTCAATAAAATTTTATAATGGAAATATTCATGTAATTTAAATTTGTTTCAAATATTTTTATTCCGAATCTTTATTAGCCGAACATTTGAACTAAACCAATATTTTCGTAAATAAAATATTTTTAATTATTTAAAATTAATAAACAGAAGTGCAAATTAATGGCGGGCAATTCAAATTTGTAAAACGCAACACCATTGGTTAAAACGAAACGACGTCAAATACTATTTCAACAAGTTCGTATTGCTTACATTTGTATGACATTGCAGGATTTTGATTAAAAAACATATTAATAACGTATTTGCGGTGAATTCATTTATTGTTTAGGTGTAATTTTAGTATACTAGTGAGATTAGAAATCTCACTCAGAGTTATTTACTGCTTGTGTAATTGATTTTCAATGCAAAACTTACTTTTGATTAAGTGCAATCATATTAGGTATCGAAATACGTCATACTTACAATAAAGTGATCTTCACAACAACGTAAACAAGCTGTTGCAAATACTTAATCTCTTCTGATAAACTTACACCATTCCTTACGTATTTTTGCATCTATCGGGACTGGAACAACACTTTATCAGACGCACTGATATGGTTTTTGTATTGAGGAATATTGCATTGCTGGCTTTTGAGCCTTTTTCATGGTAAAATAAGTTAAGAACGTGAACACCTCTAGTAAACAATGGACCGGACTCGCACTAAACATAGTATTTGACGTCATTAACAGAGTCCGCGGAAATGGCGGCATTTAGCTCAAAATTATTCTCTATTATTTAATATTTTTAAAACTTTATTACAGCATTTCGTAACAATATTTATATTTTTTACTATCTTATAACGGTGTAAACAGTGAATTAAAAATATAAAATAAATGCTTGCATATATCCTATTGTATAACTGTAATTTTACTCACATCTGTTCCTAAAAACAACGTGGTTTTAATATTCTTTTTTAGCTGTTATGATTTGTAGAAAGATAAAACATTGATTTGTCAAATAACCGTCTTTTAAGTATTTTATTTCATAAATGTATTTAATAATCTTGGAACAACAACAACACAGTTGTATTCACCACTTTAGTCCATTGAATGGTTCCTTAAATTAAGCAACAAAGGAATTTCATTTTTTTGTAAATATATTATAGAATCATCAATAATCACTGCAATAAAATACCATTGGCCTCGTATTTAATAACCTGTCTAGGTCCATACAATTCTTTACAAATAAGTAACAATACACAAATCATAAACCATTCGTGTCTTGATCCATTCAAAACCATTCGTGTTTTGCTGGGATTCAGAACTTCGTGGTTTGAAATATCATGTTAGTTCTCTTCTACAGCTGATAGGGCCAAATAAAACTTTAAGGCGAAGGAATACTTATCTTCTACTGTTTTAAATTGCAAGGAATATGAAGGAATTGTAGTTAATTCTGCTGATTATTCTGAAATAATGTTACCTGGATCAGTATCAAATTCTTGTTTTGTCGATGGTACCCGTTAGTAGGGAAAGATGATTCCTTCTAGGCCACTCCTCCTCCTCCAACCTCCTCCGACCTTGACCTTTGACCCCTAATCTTGACCTTGGCCTTGAGACTTCCGGTTTCAGGTTTCTACTTCCGGTTTCGACTTTCGGTTTCCGGTTTCGACCTCAAGCTTTGACTCCCGGTTGCTACTTCCTGTTTCCGGTTGCTACTGCCGGTTGCTACTTCCGGTTGCTACTTCCGGTTGCTACTCTCGGGTGATACTTCCGGTTGTTACTTCCTGTTGCTACTTCCGGTTACCGGTTTTGACTTCCGGCCGCCATTTCCGGAACTTCCAGATGCGCGGGAAAATTCAAAAAATAGACGCGAGGCGGGAAAATTCAAAATTAAATGTCGGCGGGGCAAGTTAGGTGTGTAGTTGGCTGCATATATCAACGAGACTAGATACATGAGGTTAGATACATGGGGTTAGATACATGAGACTAAATAGATGGGACTAGATACATGAGACTAGATAGACGGGGCTAGATACATGGGGCTATATAGACGGGCTTAGATACATGGGGCTAGATGCATGAGACTAGATAGATGGGGCTAGATACATGAGACTAGATAGACGGGGCTAGATACATGGGGTTAGACAGACGAAGCTAGATACATGAAACTAGTTAAGACTGAACTAAAATATATAAGGGATTGTTTAATTAAACTAAAATATATTTTCAATTGTTTTTTTTGTTTTGTTTAACTTAATAAACGTAATAAGATTTTAATTTAAATAAAGTTTCCGTATTCGGTTAAGCATAGCCGGATGTTTGTGTATGTCAGTGTAATCAATTTCTTCGAAATGTTTTTCGTATTTGTTTCTTGGATTGGCGATTAGACGCAGCCGGCCGTCTAGCGCTGATTACAACTCCTACTATCTTATCAGCGGTGCGCGAGCGGAGAAAATAATAAATTATGAAGTGTGGTCTAATCAATTTCTTAGGTTTGTTTTTCGTTTTAATTTAATAAACATAATCACGTGAAACATCCAGAATTTCATTTATATAAACCAGAGTTCAATTTTCTGGCATCCACTTTTCATCTACTTGCATCCACTTTCTATCTACTTGCATCCACTTTTCACCTATTTTGATCCACTTTTGATCTACTTGCATTCACTTTTCATCTACTTGCATCCACTTTTCATCTACTTGCATCCACTTTTCATCACGCTAAACAGTCTATGTGACCCCACGCTCAGCAGGGTGTGAGGTCTATGTGACCTCACGCTAAACAGGGTGTGAGGTCTATGTGACCCCACGCTAAACAGGGTGTGAGGTCTATGTGACTCCACGCTAAACAGGGTGTGAGGTCTATGTGACCCCACGCTTAAGAGGGTATGAGGTCTATGTAACCCCACGCTTAACAGGGTGTGAGGTCTATGATACCCCACGTTAAAGAGGACGTGAGGTCTATTTTTAGTCAGCTTTAATCAGGTTTTAATCAACTTTAATCCCATTGGGTTAGTTGTGTTAGCCTTAGGTTAGCATTAGGTTAGGCTACGTGAGGTTAGGCATGAAGCGCGCTTTATTCCTAACCTCACGTAGCTTAACCTAATGCTAACCTAACCTAATGCTAACACAACTAACCCAATGGGAATAAAGTTGATTAAAACCTCTTTTAAAAACTCTTTAACATGGGGTATCATAGAGCTCACACCCTGTTAAGCGTGGGGTTACATAGACCTCATACCCTCTTAAGCGTAGGGTCACATAGACCTCACACCCTGTTTATCGTGGGGTCACATAGACCTCACACTCTGTTTAGCGTGGGGTCACATAGACATCACATCCTGTTTAGCGTGGGGTTAAATAGACCTCACGCCCTGTTTAGCGTAATGAAAAGTGGATGCAAGTAGATGAAAAGTGGATGCAAGAAGGTGAAAAGTGGATGCAAGTAGATGAAAAGTGGATGCAAGTAGATGAAAAGCGGATGCAAGTAGATAGAAAGTGGATGCAAGTAGATAGAAAGTGGATGCAAGTAGATGAAAAGTGGATGCCAGAAAATTAACCTCTGGATTATATAAATGAAATGCTGGATGTATCACGTGATTATGTTTATTAAATTAAAACGAAAAACAAACCTAAGAAATTGATTAGACCACGCTTCATAATTTATTATTTTCTCCGCTCGCGCATCGCTGATAAGATAGTAGGAGTTGTAATTAGCGCTAGACGGCCGGCTGCGTATCTCATGTATCTAGCCCCATATATCTAGTCTCATGCATCTAGCCCCATGTATCTAACCCCGTCTATCTAGCCTCATGTATCTAGCCCCGTGATAGATGTGTAATATACAATTGTATTTTTATTATTGTCATTAATGATATTATTTTAATTATTTTAATAAAATGAAGAAACCTATATTTTGTCCTTTATTAGTCATTTATGATAAAATATTGTAGAAAATGTATTTTTCACCGGTCTTTGGTCAAACAATGAGAAATTTTAGTGGTTTAGTTGGTCTAGTGGTATAGTTTGTGTTGAGAATTGCTGATTTGGCTGATATCTGTAGCTTTGGACCATAGTTGTGTCGAGTTACAACAATCGTAAAATATAGGTTTAATCAATATATAGGTTTGTAGAACTATGGGTGGTATAGGTGGTTGTAAGTTTTTATTCCTAAAAACTAAATTGCATAATATTTTATATCAGAGTAATCTGTATCTGATATAAAATTGAAAATCTGTATTTGATATGCAATAAGTAAAAATCTGAGAGGTGACGACACTTAAATAAATCGCATATTTTGACATGTCGTGAATATTGACCCTATAATACATTAAAAGACGCTAAATTTTGTATATAACAAACAACTAAACGTAAACCCGAAGTTAGCGATTATAGAAGTGCATAAAATAACTCGGATTTTTGTTGAAACTTTTTTCAACATAATCTAAATTAACTCAATTATTCTAAATTAAATACATATTAAAGCGATATCTGATAATTATAGTTACAAGGAGAATAAACCTCTGTATGACTTTCTTTAAAACGATATGATGGATTTTAAAGGACTTCAAACTTTGACTTCAAACTTTGATCTCGATTTTCTCGCGGTTTGAGCAATTTGAGCATTGAAATATGCAACGACACTAGCTTATTGTTACCAGCATGGGATAGTATATAGCAGTGGTGCGTAAGCCGAGGGACGCGACCCCCGGAGGGGTAGATGAGAATCTTTTTTAGTCGTCGAATTCATAAAAATTTTAGGCATTTCGTATGTAACTATTGGGTAACAGTAAATAGTGAAATGTCAATATAAAGAAATTTAAAAAACATTAATATTTCCAACATAATTTTCTCAAAAACTAATTTGGGTAATTGTTTCAAATTTTGTGGAGATGTTTGTAAAACTGTACCGAAATATTTAGCAAATTTTCCCAATATTTTAATATTTGTTTCAGCAAATATTGCAGTTTTTTTTTAAATTATCCTTTGAAAATCAAATTTGTAAACATTGAAATTTTTGAACTTAATTTTCTCAAAGAATTATTTGGGGATGTGTTTTAAATTTTGTGGACATATTGGTAGGTAGAGCTGTTTCGAAATAATAAAATTTTCCCAATATTTTAATGTTTATTTTAGAAAATATTGCTCTTTTTTGAAATCTCCGTCTTGATAATCAAATTTGTAAACATTGATATTTTCAAATTTAATTTTCTCAAAAACTAATTTGGGGATTTGTTTCAAGTTTTGTGGAGATGTTAGCTGTTTTGGAATATTTAGCAAATTTTCCCAATATTTTAATTTTTATTTCAGCAAATATTGCTCTTTTTTATACTCCTTGACAAACAAATTTGTAAACATTAATATTTTCTAATTTAATTTTCTGAAAAAACTAATTTAGGCATTTGTTTAAGCTTTTGTTGAGATGTTGGTACAACTGTTTGGGAATTACAATGTTCACGTTACTTATCGGGGTCGCGATAAAATATTACAGAAAATGTTGGGTCGCAAATGAAAGTTTGCGCACCACTGGTCATCCAAGTTTTCAATAGTTCATAAATGCGTAAGGTCCCTTAATATTTATGTTTATTTGCCTTATGTTAAAATGAAACCATAAAATACTGAACGTAATATTAAAGCAGTAAATCTAGAGAATATCTATTAGACAATATTACAGAACAAGGTGAAACATGCCTTCATAACTTTTCCGCTAAAACAATTTTATATTTCGAATATAACACATGTTGCTCAACACAATTTTACAGTTATTTCTTTAAGAAAACTTTCCTTAAAACTATTTATTTATTATTAGATTATTTTCAGAAATAAATGAATGGGAGTAATATAATAATTGCGCTATGGGATAGTGGATTTTTTGCTATAAAAGACGCGCTAATATTAAAAATTTTATTTATCGCACTATAAAATAATGGTTATTGCTTTTGGGCTGTTATTTTCCTTCATATAAGTAATTTTATTGGGCTATGAATTTATCAGGTGAAAAAGTCCTAGGTAATGCCCATTTAAGAATTCATAAAAAGCTGAGACCGTTTTATCGTAGCAACTGTAATTAGTTCAAGGAATTTGTTTCGTGTTTATTAAAACTTTTCTAAAATTATGGTATTAATTCAAATTATCAGTTAAGTTATTATGCATAACTTAATAGTTTAGTAGTAAAAATATAATCAATAAGAACAGGTAACACTAATACACCGTAAAAAAGTAATAATTATTAAATGTAAATAAAATAAGTATAAAAGTAATACTGTGATTTGTGAAACCGTGATAATGTTTTGTAAAACCATTATAATATGAGAACTAGAGTTAGCCCGGGAAGAGGAGTTTCAAAAGATTTCCAAAAACCTTGCTTTCTTATCTAATATAAAATTTCATTTATAATTTTAGGAATCTCTCATTTTTAAATTTCCTTAAATACATATTTAGGTATCGCATTCAACGCCGTATTAAATTGTCCTTGCAAGATAAATCTATCTAATTATAATTTTCAATTTTGATATACAGTTTTTTTTTATTTTCCAATATGTTCCAAACTATTTAACGATATAGTTTAGTTGTATATGTCTTATTTTAGGTATAGATGCAATGTTGAGTATTTTAAGCATTTACTCAATAATATAGGAGATGCTATTAAAATTATTTTATTCGCACAATATCTGTATTTAATTTAAAATAGTCTAATTGAAATATAGTAGTGAAATCCTAAACTTTTCTGAATCTGAAGTCCCGATACCGACTTCAGATTTTTACTTTAATAGTTTGTTAGAGAAAAAGGGTCGAAATAATATTTTGTGACCTTCTGATCCCATTCTAAAATATTGAAGTATAAAAAAAACATAATTCAGAAAAAATGGATCGAAAAATGAAAGAAAAAATGTTTCATGATACCTTTAAAGCTTAAAAAAGATCGAAAATAACAGGATTACGTGAAGATTAAATTTTTAATTGCAAAAGCAAATACGCATCTATAAATTGTCGTCTGCACCAAACCCCCGCTCACAATCTCTCTTTGTTATTTTTTCCTCCCTTTTACGCCGACGATAATATTTCATATGTACTTGTATATATGGTTTATTGAAGCGTAGAGATAAATCCGAAATGAAATGTCCGGTCCTATCTCGATCACAATGATGAAACAAGTTATATAACCCCTCGCGGTCAGATCGTAAAGCAGCGAAGTGAAATGCAATCAGGACGACCCCCGGTTTGGGGGACGACCTCCATACACTGCGGTCGCGGATATCACTAATCTAATAGAACCATTTGTCGCACCTAATAGACTGCCAAACCTGAATCGCTCCCTATCTTTTCACCCCCAAGATAGGATTCCAAAAGTGTTTTCCGCTTATGTGTGTATAGATCACGCAATAGTTTCACTCGATTTGAGAGCTTTTAACTTTTAGACGTGAATTGAAATTATCCGAACAAATATACACGTTAAATAAACGCTATAAGAATGGCTGCTTGCTTCTACTTTTCCGACTGATTGAATGACTTAAAAATTGTTCTTTGTATTTTCGAGGAAACTTTATGTGGAATCTTTGTAACTATCTGAAACTTTGTTTTTCAACTTTGCGTTAAGAAGATAAAATGCCTTTCGAAAAACAAATCTCTAGCAAGTTACGCTTTCTAAATCAAATAGACCTTTCTTCTAATAAACTAAACAAAATACAAACTGTTTCTAATTGACAAACTTCTAAATTAAACAGTCGTTTTTCTCCTGGTTATATTTACGAAACTTTAATATATTTATTTACAGGTATACTCAATAGATTTTGCAAACAGATATTTAACATTCTTGTATTTTATAATTATAAAATCAATCGAAATTACCCGAAATTATTTTTTTAGTTTTTTTTTTAGTTTTACCCTTAAAATTAATATTTATAATCCATTCAAATGCATAGTTTGGATTTAATTCCACCATGATTATTAATCTAATTGTAAGATTACAAATATTATCGCGCATTTTTTACATAAATGATAATCTAGAATTATTTGATTGTAATCCATTATTATAACTAGATATTATTTACATATTGAAAATGTAACTTGTAAATCAACAATTCATCTAATTTCCAAATGGATTTTGGTAACAGTCAAAGCGTTAACTAAGTCAATGTATACGGTCACTGGTAAAAGTATACATTAACTGATAATCACTAGATACACTAGATAATCTACACATTCTCTATTTATTTAGTTAAAGTATTCATTGGACTATTTTACTATATTTTTTAAGAAAAATTGAGCAAGAACTCGTTGAAATGTTGTTGGATGAACATGAAATTGGCAATGAACTACAAATTGCAGGAATAAATTTTCGTAATAATAACAGGAAATAACAGGAATAAAGTTCAGAAACTTTAGTTTGTGAAGAATTACCAAATATAAATAATAATAAACAGATACCATTGAATAAATGTATAACATTTAATAATAACAGATACCATTGAATAAAAGAGTGTGACATGCAACTCGAATCATTACAAGTTGATGTGAGTTATTTATGTACACAACAAAACATATTCACAAAGAGAGACTAAAAAGAAAGAATAGTGCGAAATTCAAGCCAAAAGAATGCAGCATATTTCAGTTTTGCCACACCTTGAAGTCGCAGACACGTGTTTCCCAAGAGCGCCGGATTACTAAATGTGCCCGATTAACTATCCGCCGAATTATCAAGATAACACCGTATACACACACACACACACACACACACATATATATATATATATATATATATACAGGGTGCTTCAAAAAAATGTATACACACTTTAAACTATTGTAGTTTTCCCGCTCTACAAGGCTAATGTTATATTTCTTCGCCAGGTGCCAGCATAATCGTCCCTCTATGTTATATTATCAGTTGGAATTTGTAATATCAACATGGGGGACGTACGTTTGAGTTTTGAAGAACGTAAGCAGGCTATTAAGTGGTACTGGAAGTTTGAGAATGTAAATGAAGTTCAAAGACAGTGGAGAAGGGAGTATGATACAGAACCACCTTCAAGATTAACAATTACACGCATACGAGACAAATTCGAAGTTCATGGAACAGTGTGTGATGTGCATAAAGGTCATTCAGGTCGGCCTCGAACAGCTACAAGTGATGAGTCATCAACGGCAGTCTTGGAACTGTTTCAACGCTCTCCTAACAAATCTTCAAGGCAAGGGGCACGTGAAAGTGATGTAAGTGCTAGCAGCGTGCTACGCATTCTGAAGAGAGGCAAGTATCGTGTTTACATTCCAAGGCTGGTGCAACAACTAAATGACGACGATCCAGATCGAAGGTTGCAATTTTGTAAATGGATTCAGGAGATGGTGATACGTGAACCGGGATTTATGGGTAGCATCATTTGGTCGGATGAAGCCCAATTCAAACTTAATGGAACTGTCAATAGGCACAATTGTGTTTACTGGGGTGAAGAAAATCCTCACATTACAATTGAAAAATCTGTAAATTTGCCTGGTGTAAATGTGTGGTGCGGTTTGTCTTCAAGGGGACTCATTGGACCTTTTCGATTTGAAGGCACTGTAATTGGTATTAATTACCTAACAATGCTTGCTGATTCCATATTTCCTGCCATTCGTGCATTATACGGTAATGATGATTTTTATTTCCAACAAGATGGTGCTCCGCCGCACTATCACAGGGACGTACGAGCTTACCTGGATCAAAATTTGTCGGGACAGTGGATAGGACGCAGGGGGCCAATCGAGTTTCCAGCACGCTCTCCAGACCTTACACCACTGGATTTCTTCTTGTGGGGCACAGTAAAATATGAGGTGTACAAACGTAAACCACGTAACCTAGACATTCTTTGGAATGAGATTCAAGCAGTGTGTAGAGAAATCTCATTGGACGTTTTGATACGATGTACAGAATCAGTGGTGACTCGTACTCAGAATTGTATTGATGCTGCAGGTCACCAATTTGAACAGTATTAACATTTGTTATTTATGTTTCATTTACATTGGACTTTCAGCTTTCTATTTTCCTGAAATTTAACTTTGTAGAACGGTAAATAAATTTTCTATGGAAGTTCAAAGTGTGTATACATTTTTTTGAAGCACCCTGTATATATATATATATATATTTATATGTGTTGTATTTGAGGTTTTCGCGGATAGATACCTGTGTTGTATTGTTTTCTCGGGGATCCCGCGTTGATGCTGAGGGTTGGCTCTGAAAAGAACCGGTTTCTCGACGTTTCGGCGAACTAAAATTCGCCATTCTCAAGAGATATATGCGTCCGTGCGGGTCAACCGTTAGACGCATACCGAGAGCTCGTTCGTGCGATGCGACTACTTATAGCTGTCTGGCTTCGGGTCATGCGCGTTGTGTGCGGTGCTTCGGTTCGGTTGTTTGTTTGTCTTGTTGGTCGTACGTGAGTCTGGGGTGTCTGGAATTGCATTTTGAGGGTGGATATGATCGGTCGCCATGCTGAGAGTCTCAAGGAATTGTCTCCCGTGTTCATACAGTAGTCTCGTTTTTCTATCTCTCTGGCTTCTCTGTATACTCGTGAAATTTCGTGGCTAATCTGTGCAATAGTCGTTGTATTTCTAAAGTCCATCCAGTGACCGGTGTTTGTGTGTTGGACCAGTGCCGATGAAACTTTGTCTCAGTGTCTGGCTGAAACTACATGTTCTTGAATCCTAGCAGATATTTTTATATTGGTACGTCCAATGTAGGTTCGTTCACATGTTCCGCAAGGTATTTCGTAAATTCCATGGGATTCTAACGGTATGGTGTCTTTAACGCTGCGTAGCATGGAGGATATTTTCTGGTTAGGTTTGAAAATGGTGTCGATGTTGTGTCTTTTAAGGATTCTGGCGATTTTGTCAGTTAATCCATGAACATATGGTAGGTATGCTGTGCTAACGGGTTTCTGGCGTTCTTCAGTTCTTTGGCTACTGTTCTCTGTATGACGGAAAGCTCTGGATTTTAAGCTGTTTGGATATCCATTTGAAGAAAGAGCTTCTCGTAAGTTCCTCAATTCTTTCGGTAAGTTAAGCTGGTCGGCTAGTTTTTTGGATCGGGTGGTAAGAGTGTTGACTACAGATGGTAGTTGTTTGGGAAGATGGCGCGAAGAAGCGTTCAGATATCTGTCTGTGTGGGTTGGGTTCCGGTACACAGTGTGACTCAAAGTGCCGTCAGGTTTCTTCTGTACCAAAACATCCAAGAAAGAAAGTCGTTGATGCTTTTCTATCTCCATTGTGAATTTAATTTGGTCGTGTTGGGAGTTAAGATGGTTAAGGAATTTGTCCAGCTTTGGTCTGCCGTGGGGCCAGATTACAAATATGTCGTCAACATATCTTAACCAGAGTGTGGGTTTAAGTGTGGCTGATGAGATTGCCTTTTCCTCAAAATCTGTAAGAAATATGTTGGCTATTACTGGGGATAGAGGTGAACCCATTGGTGCTCCTAGGACTTGTTTGTATATTTGACCATCGTACCTAAAGTATGTATTCTTTAAACAATGTTCTGCCAGATCTGATACATACTTTTCTGGTTTTAATTTTGATCTAATAATGTTTAAGGCCTCAGGGACCGGTACTTTTGTGAATAAAGATACAATGTCAAAGCTCACAAGGAGGTGGCCGGGCTGGAGTTGGTGATTTTTCAGTATGTCTATGAAGTGTTCAGCATTGCGGACATAGGAATCACAATCTTCGGCGTATGGTTGTAAACATTTTGCTAAATGTTTCGTGAACCAACGGAGCTTACTATTGGTCGTAGTGGGGCTCCATCTTTGTGGATCTTTGGTAAACCATATATCTTGGGACACCGTGAAGATTTCTCCCTTGGTATAAGATAATTCATTGTTTCCTTGTCTATGCTAGAGCTTAAGATCTTTTGTCTGGTAGTTTTCTCAATATAGGTTGTGGGGTCCGTTGTACTGGGTAGATAAGCTGGATCAACAAAGTTTCATCGGCACTTATCCAACACACAAACACCGGTCACTGGATGGACTTTAGAAATACAACGACTGTTGCACAGATTAGCCACGAAATGTCACGAGTATACAGAGAAGCCATAGAGATAGAAAAACGAGACTACTGTATGAACACGAGAGACGATTCCTTGAGACTGCCCCTAGCATGGCGACCGATCATATCCACCCTCAAAATGCAATCCCAGACACCCCAGACTCACGTACGACCAACAAGACAAACAAACAACCGAACCGAAGCACCGCACACAACGCGCATGCCCCGAATCCAGACAGCTATAAGTAGTCGCATCGCACGAACGAGCTCTCAGTATGCGTCTAACGGTTGACCCGCACGGACGCATATATCTCTTGAGAATGGCGAATGTTAGTTCGCCGAAACGTCGAGAATCCGGTTCTTTTCAGAGCCAACCCTCAGCATCAACGCGGAATCCCCGAGAAAACAATACGACATATACAATACAATACGACAATATATATATATATATATATATATATATATATATATATATATATATATATGTATATATATATATATATATATATATATATATATATATATATATATATATATATGTATACAATACGACAATATATATATATATATATATATATATATATATATATATATATATGAAGGATTCCCCGGTTCAAATAAAATATTATGAGAAAAACATAAAGTAAATTCTATTTTGTTATACAGTTATTATAAACATTTTTACCCTAAATATAAATTTATATATAGGCGTTACTTTCATTTATACAATTTATTAGAATAAGTATTTATTAGAATAAGTATGGGAAAATCTATTTCTATTAATAATAATTTATCCACAAGGGAATAATAGGCACAAGAACAAGTCGATAGAGCTTATCAAAATCTCCTCCAACATATCAAATCTTCTAAATTGCAAATTGAGGCGTAAGTAATTAACAAATGCGCCGTTGTTTCCGTCACCTTCAATTTTCATCAGTTACTTATTTGTGTTGGTAAATTTCAGGTATCATTTTTTAGTTTATCAATAATCAAAAGAGATTTAATTTAAGTCGCAATCAAAATTAATGATCAATTAACTGACTATTAAATACACCAGTCTATGAAAACCAATTTTGATTCAATTATTTTATAGTATATTTTATAACTAGGGCGGTAGGTTGTCAATTTGACACGAGAGCGAAATTGGGCGCTCGAACGAACTGAGCGCAAATTCGCTCGAGAGGGCAAATGACAATACCGCCCGTGTTACAAACAATATTTTTTATTATTCATGCGAGGGCATGTATACTACAAGTTTGCGATCCAAGTCCCATAAAAAAAGTACAAAAACGAATTTGCTTTTTCAATTGTCTCCGGTGGCGTGGATTCGTCATAAGAACTCTCCTCAGTCTCCGGTAGCACCGAATATTTTACACATATTTTAAAACGTTTTCTTTAATTTTAATTTTGTAATGAAATTAATTTCTGTCACTTTCACGTCACTTTTTTATTATTGAGGTCTTGATTGTGTTTATTTTATTTATTCAATTGTTTCTTTTTAATGTAACCTAGCGATATTGAATATATGCGTACGTCACCCAAGTTATGTGGAAATACAACTGAAAGTAGCATTTCTCGTACTAAAAAAACGGGCGCCAGATAATACTTTTAACGCATGAGTAATAGAAAAAAAACGTAAATTGGTTTGTAAATAGAATTTCAAAACTGAATTTCACATGGATGTTTGAGAAGAAATCATGCTGACATTTTACAAAATCGTTACAAATTAAAATTAATCATATGAAACTACAATAGATAAAGGTTAATTAAAAATGGATTTTAACACAAATATTACATACTTTTATGTTTTTACAATGTTCATAAATTGAAAATGACCTTCAACAGTCGAAACTCGAGCCGTGTTAAGTGTCTACATTTATATAACTTCACAAGTTATATAATATCTTTACATAACTAGTAGTAATACATAAATTTTTCAGTTCAGGGTAATCATATTTATATCACCATGTAATATAGTGACGCATTTGCTTTTTGAAGTTTCAAATTTATAGAATCATTTTCTTTAATAATTGTTAAGCACTACTTTCGTTGTTTATGATAATAATATAAAAAATAATAATTGGCAATTTACTTACTTCCGTCTCTTCATTTTCAGCTTGTTTACATTAAACTGCTATTTCACATTGTCAGTTTTTTAAATGTTTCTTCCCACTCCAGCGTGCACATCATATTCGTTTTCGAAAAAAAATCACCTGACTCATTAACACCCACCCTTCTTCAGATTCTAGATCCGCCGCTGCTCAAGGCTGCTACAAATTTTTATTTTTCAGTCAGGGGTGCCTCGATTTTTTATTTTTCAGTCAGATGTGGCAGGATTTTTTATTTTTCAGGCAGCGGTGCCTCAATGAAAAATATTGAAAAACACTGCAATAGACCATTGTCAAAAAAAGAAATAAATAAAAGTTACATACAATAGGAAAAAGAAATCTAGAAGTATGGTGAACCAACTACATTATAGTTAAAGAATAGTTCATGAATTACATAAATGTTATAGGCTATCAAGAATTCACGAGATTTCTTTTTAAACTCCTTTTCCGACCATGAATTTGTATTAGAAATACATTCGGATATCTTATTTAACATAATATACCAATATGTAAGGGGTTTCGTTTACCCTTTTCTAATATTGAAAATGGCACTCTGAGTTTGTTTATTTTGCATAAGTCATGACTATGTAGTTTATAATTTGCAGGTGAGTCGGAATGGCGTCGTTGCTATATAAGTGTGACTAATCGATATGTATATAAAGAGGGTAGCCTTAAACTGGTAGCGTAAATATGCTTGGTGAACAAAGATATAAGAAGATGCATATTGAACATCGTTCGTAATATCTTTTTTTGCATTTTAAACACCGCATCAAATTTGCTGCTGAACCCTAAAATAATAGACTGTATGACAAGCTGGATTGAACGATGGCTAAGTAAAACATTATCTGAATAACAACTGTTACACATTCCCTTAGATTTCGAGTCATATAACACACAGTACATTTTTAACTAAAACGCTTATGTCTGGGTTAGATACTATAATGTTGTTATCATTAGCGTACACACTATATTTGCTTTGGACATTATTTGTTTGAGACAGAACATTAACAAATATCAGAAATAGAGTTGGTCCCAATAGAGAGCCTTGGGGTACCGCACACTTCATTACTTTACTTTAGATTTAGATTTAGATTTAGACCGATTTAGAACCGCTTACGATCACTCTTTGTCCTCTTTGATGCTAGTAAGATTTTACTGACTTTGTTAGCGACGTCTCTATCTTTAAAATTTTTGTTAATGGAGCTTGTGATCAAAAGAGTCAAATATGTTAAACAACAAAACAGCATTTGTTTTGGTCATGAAATAAAGCGAGAACCTCCTGCTTACAATTTAAAGACGTAATTATAAAATTAACACTATCTAACAGAGCTGTATCAGCTGGAGCGTTGTGATAGTATATTACGTAACGAGAGTTGTAAGAAGAATATTTCGTGCGAGCGGAACAGTTACTAATATATAATATAGCGTAATTCCGCGAGTACGTAATTGACTTACAACTCGAGTTATGTACTATACTTTATCTACGACCACACTAATTTGTTTCTGTTTAATAAGAAAAATATGTTTGATGTAACAAATGTATTTCTCATTAGGTTATGTTTATTTAATTATCATTATTTAACATTATAATAAACAAACAGTTGTATTTTCATATAAAACTGTTACTCGACATTATTTAACTTGAAGGAAATGAAAAGAAATACATTTTTAATGGTTGCATACCTTGTTATTTAGTACTTATTTGGGTTAAACTGGAATAAGAGTGTTCATAGATTTAGGCAACCTAATGTCAATTTCTGTTAGGTGGGGCACGGGGGGCGCTGAACGTATGAGCACATAATAGCAGCTCTCAACCAACCAACGAATCATAAACCAGACGCACGTGTGTGTTATCAATCATAACTTATCATTAATCGCGGACTGTTACATACGTGTGTGTTATGACGTATTTACATAGTCCACGAACTGTACAATAATGGGCATTTACAAGAGTGGTCGTAGATAAAATCATTTGCGAACGAAATTTGTATAAAATTTTTTGGCCGACAATTATTACTTCAGAAACCAATAGATTCAGATTATTTATAATATCGGAAATTATTTAATGTTGGTACTCACAAACTTTGACATTTTTACTAATTCAAATTTATTAATGACATTTATTCTGACATTTTGCAACATGTTAGACTCAGACAGTGAAATATTTTAAGCAACACCGCTAGAATTAAAAAAAGTGGCCCAAAATGTTGCTTCAGTACTATTACCCCAAAAATCAAAGATCCGGTATGAAGGGCAATATGCCAAATACAAAGAATGGTGTTCCCATCAAAATGCAAAAACATCCAGTGAAAACGTAATTGGCATACTTCAATGAATTACTGTAGCCAGAGACATTAAGTCGCTATGGAGTATTTACTCTATGTTAAAATTATGTATAATTTTACATGAAAACATAGATATATCAAAGAACGTTAAATTAATTTCGTATTTAAAGAGCAAAACAGCTAATCATGTGCCAAAGAAAAGTAAAATACTGGAAGAGGTACACATTACTGCATTTATCTAAAAAGCTCCAGTTGAGAAATTTTTGCTCAAGAAAGTGAGTATTTATTTATTTTAAATGTTATAAACCACACCTTTCAATAAATTATTTTTATCAATGATAAAAACAACACAAAATTTACATTTACAAAACAGAGACACAAAAATTTCATTTTTTAGATTATTTAATTATTGGTGTCTCTGGAGCTTGTCGACGAGAAGAGATGTATAACATGGTACTTCAAGACATCGAGTGTAGAAACGACATAATATTATTTGCAATTCCTACATCCAAGACTAACGTCAGGCGTTCGTTTGTTATAGCAAAAAAGGCATGGGTAGAAATAGTAACTAAATACATACAAATTAGTGGCAAGATACTCAAAATTAAAGATCGATTCTTCTTGAAATACGTTAATATGGGGAAAAATAATAATAATAATAATATAAAAATAATATATAAAATAATAATAATAATATGGGGAAATAGGGAAAATGTGTTAATTTACCACTTTTTGTCAATGCAATTGGCTCAATACCTTCAAGAATAGATAAACACAAGAATAATAATTTTAAATTTAGATAAACCAAAATAATTTATGGGTCATTATTTTTGTCGTTCTTCTGCTACTTTGTTGGTCACTAGAGGTGGCGGTGACCTTCTGTCATTAAAAAGACACGGACCATGGAAATCATCCAATGTCGCCGAAGGTTACATCAGCGAGTCTCTCAAAAGGAAAACGGACGTTACAGATATGAGGACTAGCAGTTCTCTCTTCGAAGAAACTAGCAGTTCCAAATAATGAATTTCCTTCAGATTTAGAAGCTACGTACAATAATACATATTTAACGTCACACCATGTGGAAGTTGAGGTAGAAAATCCTAATTTACCTTCAACCTCAAATGTTCAGGGCAACCAATTAATTCCCGGTTTATTTTCACATGTTGAAAATAGTACAATCAACATAAATATTTATAATAGTTGCGTTTTTAAAAAGATAACTAAGTGAATAGAGTTTAGTAGTATTGCTTTTTGTGTTTATTGAGTTAAAAGTTACATGTCATTAAAATAATTTCTTCCAAATATGGGAATTTTTTTTTCAACCAATTCAGGCTGGAGTTAGGGAAGAAGAAAGGTTTGTAGCAGTTTGAAGCTTGAAATTGTTAATAATACGAGGACACTAAAAACCTAGAAGATAAGCATGCAGAGAGGTCGAGGTTAAGTAATAACAATACATACCCACTTTAGTACTTTTTCGCTATATATCTTGCGCCCCTTTTTTTAATTAAAAGTTTGGTCCAATGTGGATACCGGGTTATTAACCCTTCAAACACTGCGGCCCAGTGGCATATTGTATTTTGCCCACATTTTTCTCTATAGGCCCAGAAACCTAGATGTTTTTATAAATTTGCGCTAATTAATTGGACATTTGTCTTCTGGTATAAATGCGGCCGACACTCGGGATAGAACTCGGCACCTTCAGATTTGTTAGTTAACGCTCTAAAACTAGACCACGTGAGCCGACTCTTGCACCCCTTGCGCAATCTAATATACGCTGCAATTTTCAGAATTAATTAACTTAACCATAAAGTTCTGCTTCAATATAAGATGTCATTGTTAGTGTCATAATTCTGTAGTGATAACAACTTAAGGTTGATTTGTTTGAATGTCCTGTTGGATTTTCTTTATAATAACAAAGTTCTCTTATTTTCTACATTATCGTGTCAAATATGGTGTAAAGTAGCGTTTTTTAAATTAGATTTTATTGTCTTATACTTAATTTATTTTGTAAGTATCCTTGAAAGGTTAAAATTTACTGGTAACTATACCGTATAGTAGCCGTACTTTCCAACATTGTGTGTAACCAACTAGTTTCTCCTTGACGTATATACGATGTCAAAGCTATTCGGGAGCTTTACAATTCGGGAGGGCAAAACATATTTTTCTGTCGCTGGTGGACCAATTAATTTCCTTCACTTTGCCATGTGTTCATATTTTATGCTATCAAATTCAATTACAAAATATATTGAAATACTTTTCTTTTTTATTAGCTTATTTCAGTTTGATCCTGATTTATGCTAATTTCAAAAAATATAGAAAATATAATCAATATTGGATTCCGGATTACCAGGCTTTTTGAACTTTTCACATCTTTAGAAACTTATTCTAGCAATATATAAATTCTAACTTATTTTAAATGTACTTCGCTTGTAAGAAGTAGTAAATCAAGTTGTAAATAATTACATTTTATTATAACTTATAATTGCAATAATTACATTTTATTATAACTTATAATTACAATAATTACATTTTATTATAAGGTAGAATTTATAGGCTTATAAAACATTTGATTTATTGTGTCTTAATTACTAATTTCATGTTAATTACAAATTCTCAAATCGTAAATTTCTCAGACAATTAGTAATTGATTTAATAATTGCAGTTGTAAACCGTAACTTTACTTTTAGTTATAAATTGTAAAAGTATTAAATTTATAGTATTTTATGGTTTATCTCATATCTTTTTTATTTGTCGACTGTTTTGTGTTTTGTTTATCATTTGTTTTTTGGTCATACATATATTTTTCATTCATACGTAGTTTTAGTGCAGCACAAAAATTACAAATAAAATAAATGTACCAAATCTATTGTGTTGCTAATTAATATTTAATTTTTAACATAAATTTAACTTCTGAATGTTGGAGCTTTGATTTGTTTTTTTTTTATAGTACAAAAACGAAAATAATTACAACATTTAGGGACGGGATAAACCTTTTTTGCAGAATGGCTTAATGGCGTATGCGTATTATACACAAGAGGGATTCGCATTTTCTTATTTTTTGTTAGCTCGCAGTTTATAGAAAAGCTTTACCGTCAAGTGGTCTAGTCGAAAACCTCATTCATATTGATTTACGGATGTTAAAAAATGACCTGTTTAAGGATGATTAAACTTGACCAATACATACTTACCTGCGTATTAGAAATTTGCTTTGAAATTACTCTATCATTTGTGGTATCTATAATACATATATTCGATATCAATAGAATTTATTAAATTATTTCATGAATATTAACCATAATTCCCTGAAAAAAATAATTGGATATTTGATATGTTTAATTGCAAATCAATATTCACTTCATTTGTGAAATTATTTTATGTTCGTAAAACATGAAATCTATTTATTTTTTTTGTCGAGTAAGTAATAATTTTCTTAATAATAATTTGTTACTGATTATTTTATTGCCTTTAATTTGTAATTTTATAAAATTTGTTTAAGTGAGAATAAATCTCAATTACACAATTACATAAATACACAAATAATTTCCAATTTCATTGAAATTTTGAGAAGTAAATCAATATTTATTGCAACAAACCAAAAGTATATTTTCAAAACTATATATAAAAGCAAATATTTTTCAAAATTATATCAAAACTATCATTTGTGTCATATTATTTACAATAAATAATGAATTTATTGTCTTCTATAATTTCGTGAAATTAATATATTAATTTAAAGGAAATTTATATTTGAGTCCAGTTTGACTCAAATCTCAAATTTCTGTAGATTGAAATTAGAACCCAAACTTAGAGAATAAAATTAAAATTATGAGAAATTGTAATATATAGTTTAGTTTAAATTATCAGTTAGTTAAATTATAATTCAATAATTGCTTATTAAAGATTCGTGTATTAGGCTTTGACATTAACGAATGAATGACATTCTTGCTCTCATTTGTGTGTGCAATAGAAGCCCATACACGCCCATCTTTTATCCATATTCATTGCAAGTGTGCACTAATTGTGTCTTTAATTTTTTGTATCCAGGGATTTACGCGAGCTATAGGCTAATATGAGATTATTGAGCAGGTAATTTAGTCTCAAAAACGATGTGATTTGAAATGTCCGAAAAAAAAGTGGGTTCTCAAATAAACATTCGCTCTAAAGGGACTTTAAGAACCCCGATACTAACCAATCAAGCAGAAAAAGCAGGACCACATATTTCCTTTGAAAAAGCGAATTATATGACAATACTAAAAAAGCCGAAGGGAGATGAGGTCACCTGAAGACCGAGCATGGTAAACTAGAAAGAGTTGTCACTTTTAAAGACCTCGGTGCAGTCAAAAAAAAAACAGTGAAAGTGAAGCTAACTACACCAGACTGGAGAAGATGGAAGCGGATTTTCACAGAACATATGCTTTATACAAGAAGAAAGTCATCTAAAAGGGGAGCTCTCGAAGGGAGCTAAACTGAGACATTACAATGATTAAAACGGAATACCTGTATGCTAGTGAATGCCTCCAAATGACAGGGAAAGCAGGACACGGAGAAGCTGAGAAATTTGAAAGGAAGATCCTTCGTAAGATAATGGATCGAAAGATTGTGCATGGGCAGTATAGGTTAAGAGGAAGGGAAGAACTTGACTAGGACATTAAAAGAATGATTAAGTCCATGAGAAAACGGAGACTCAAATTCTATAGGCATTTATTTAGAATGGCTGAGAAGAGACTAACAGTAAGGATTTTTAAAATACTTGACAGTAGACCTAAAGTGTCTGTCAAATGGTTCTGGGAGGTGAAAAACAGGTTTGACTGAATTCGGATGACATCTCAAATCAAACAGTGATTAGGTCAGTGATATTCAAGTTTATGGGATTTCATGACTAATCAAAAAGGAACAGAATGCAAAGATTTTGGGCTGCAAGGAACGATTCCAGAAACATGTAATTGTTGTCTAATGTGGTCTCTAATGACCCTATACGATAATAATAATATAATTAAATGTAACTTGTCCGAGCTTAGAACAAACAGTTCAAATTTATACAAGAAAATATTACGGCTGCCCGAGTCAAAGATTGAAGAAGAAGTATGAACGAGATCATAAACGAGACTCTCATGTCGCGAGAGCGAGACCACATACGCGCTCGCTCTCGCGTAAATAATTTTCAAAACTGTCTCGTCTCGGTCTCGTCTCGATTTTACGAGGCGAGGCGAGACGAGAAAAATCGTTCCCTTGTGAAGCCCTAGTTAAAATATGTTAATGGATTATTATACAGAATAAAATACATTTTCTCTATTAATTTCTGAATAACAATAAAAACAATAAAAATCATTATAAACAATTAAATTTTAATTTGAAAATCAAAATTATTTAAATGTTGATATGCAATGAATCACAGTTTTTTGTTTAAACGAGCAACGATACCAATTATAAACTAATTTTGATTTGAAAGCTATTAATCGAGTCGATTTTATTAATTTTTTTGTCAATTATTATCACTGCAATTAGAAGTTTAATATAGCGGACGGTCGGCGCAATAAATATAATCGAAAAACCGCTATAATTCAATTTTATAACCTGTTGTGTATATTGTCATGGTGCTGCGCACACGAATCACGCAATTACAATTAATTATTGTTTGATTTGTTCAATATGCATTAATATTCCTATGATATTGCATTACAAACAGATCATTACTCAATTTTAATTATTCAACCGAACGTAAATGATTCGTTATTTTTGAAATAATTAGAAAGAATTATCAATAAGATTTTTTTTACAATAAATTATATAATTAAATTATGTAAATTAGATAATAAATATAGATTTTAATATTATTCCTTTTTAATTTAAATTCGCAAGTATTTCCCGATTTCTAAACGTGTTTTAATGAATTCCTGAATCAATATAATCGTAATTTTAGGCTGAAATTTAACATTTTAAGACTAAAAATACAAATTTTACATTCATACACTTGCATTGAATATCTAACAAGATAACATACATATACATTGAACATCCTTTATAAATGTTTGATTAACATTCTACATTTTGATAAGCATACATTTAAGTGCGCGGAGTTAATAAATTGTCTAATTAAATTAATGTTTTGCTTATACTTTAGTAGAACATTCTTTTTTCTAAATCTTGATAAGTTAAAAAGGAAAGAAAGATAATAATAAAGTTGAGATTAATGTTGTTTTCTTAGCTTTGATTTATGTTATTAATATCGATTTTCCTTGAAACTGCTCTTTTGGCCTTCGTTTAAACTGCGTAAGGTTCGCGAGGAACAAAAACTTTGACATTCAGAAAAGCTCATTGAAGTTATTAGAAAATTTTTCGTGGCGTAAAGTGTTTTAAAAGGATGAGGGATCGTAGCTTGGAGATTTAAATAGTCGTCAAATTTAAAATGTGTTTTTCATTACTACTTTTATATTAAAATGCAATCTTTTTATTCCTTGTTCTAACTATTTTCTTTAACTCAAAACAGACCAATGTTTGATTTTTTTTTTTGTGATTTTTTTTTTAGCTGTAATGTATTCTTTTTTTAGTTATATAAATTTTAATAGTCTAATTTTATAATTATTATATTTTATAAAGTTATTTTGATCTGATAATAAATTCTGTCATTGTCGAATAAAAATAAAATAGTATTGTTTCAAAATCATATAACAAATCAATTGACAACAGCAATATAAGAGTGATCAACAGCATTTTGACAACTTGGCATGAAAATGATAAAACGACTTTAGGTAGTAAAAGTAAGCACATTTATAGTTGTTGTATTTTGTTTTATTGTATAATTTGGGCCGCTAAGACACAAGTGTGTTTATTTGAAATAATAGTAAATTCTGAACCCTTTGCTCAAGAACATTATTTTCATGGCTAGAGAAGACTCCTTTTTATAATTTTCCCCATAAAAAGAATTCTTGTTTCTCAAGAATGCTCATGCTATTGGAGGTATACATATTGAAGAAAAAGGATTTACTATTTTGTTTTAATTGATGAAAAAATTCAATAATAATACGAAAACTTTGTTTAAAATGTATAAGAAATATTAACAGCCTTTTGTTATTTCTCACAAGAACGGCTACTTGGCAGTACACTAAAAGCTAGTAGAGAAACTAATATGGAGATGATGACTAATGAGGAGATTTTTAAAACATGGCTGACGAATTCTGGCGAACTAGATTGTGGTGAACTCGAAGATATAGTTACTTTTATGTCATATCCATTTAATGATAATAATAATGTGGAAGATATGGCCATGAAAATAAATACATTTCTGGTTACAGACCGCACCTGGAAGAGGAAATGTACATATCAAATGCAATATAATACTTAAATCAATGGCCTTTAATATCAACAATAAATATCCTATCTGGAGAGTTGCTCGGTATTTTAGTGCATTTTTAGTGCACTTGTACGAATCGGCATTTTCCCCTATATAAATGCGATCAAAACGAAACATCGGTCACAACTAGCGGATCAATATTTAGAATATTGTTTAAGAATTGCAAGTTCGTACGAGTCAAATAACCTTGCCGCTGCTATGCAATTCCAGGTATTCTCGAAATAAATAACAATAAATAAAATAATAACAATATTAGTTTTATTGAATTCAATGATACTGTATAACTGTAGTTTTATTTTTTCTGACAATTATAACTTTTGCTTTTCAATTTTATAATGGAATTATAAATTTTCAGTCGTTTTTAGTCTTCTTTAGAGCCCTTTCTTGAAATTGAGCAAGAATTGAGTATATTCACTTTAAAATTTGGGAAAATGTAGGAAAACCAGAAATAATTTTTCAAAATTTGCAAATTAACAAAATTGCCTCATAGACACAAATATGTTGCAATACAGAGTTTATTTACAAAACGGTATTTTGTTTAAATGGTCAATAGTGGACAATAGAACACATATTGCACTGAAACATTGTTTACACGAGTCCACAAGCAATACAGCCTTATGCTGCCATCGTCTAAACATGACTTTTATAAGATAATAAATTGTTTATTTATTTATTGTTTAATTGGAAAGACAAAATTATATACCTAAATAGATTAGATTTATGTTTCCAATACGGCTTCACGCGAAACGGGATAAGACTAGAGTTTTAAAAATCTCGTCTTATTTCGTTAAAAAATTCTTTCGTTTTAGTCTCGGTCTCATCTCGTAACCATTTCTCTCTTCTTGTCTCGTCAAATATTGTTGTTGCAAGAACTTATTGTTAAGATCGTCCAAAGCGATGTAAGTATTAATTCTGTTGACATTAATGAATGCATGCAAATTAATAAAAAATGCGTGATTTTCTTTTTTTAGACAATTAGAAAATACAATTTTACAATACTTCATTCATACGAAACTTGTTAAAGATTGTAAATATTGCCTTTGCAATTGAAATGTGCATATTATTCGTTTTTCATAATTTGATTAGTTTTCTAGAGTGTTAATTTAATGCATACTACTCCGCAAAAAGCTGGATGACAAATGCTCGACAACTGGATGACACGCACCGCGGTTCGAATAGTGTTCCAACGTTATGGTGAGACTGTAGACTGGATCCTTCCATAGACGACCTGGTACAGGCAGAAGTAGATTTACAACTGTTGTGTCAACATCATTTAATAAATAATAACAGCTCCGTAAAGTTCGAGGAGTGGCTATTAGTAAGTGGACAGTAAGGCGAGCACTGCAGGAAAGTAACTTAACCTCTTAAGACACCTGCAGTTTGTCAAAAACTTACACCAGCTTATCGTACGTTTTGGTAGTCTGTTCTGTTCTCAGATAAGACCTCTCAGATATGCCTCTATACTAGCGACCAAAGCTGAAATGTGTACGGGAGACAAAGGAAGCGATTTACAGAATGCTGCATTGAAGAGCGAATTGCTTCTGCATATGTTTCCTGCATGATGTGGCGTGCAATTTCTATGGGATCAGGAAACGACCCTGCTTTCATCATTGTGGTCACGGAACAGGAGGTTTAACGGATGCTAGGTACATCGAGGAGATTTTAGCAGTTCATGGTACCTTACGTCGACTACATTGGAAAAGAATTATTTTATGCATGGTAATGCAAAGCCACACACCGCAAGAATCGTTCAAGATTAAATTATAGAAATCTGTTTTTGAGTTATGGAGTGGCCAGCATGCAGTCCCTAAGAACATTTATCCAATAGAACATTTATGGTATGAGCGTAAACGAAAAATTCGATTCAGGCTTCGTGCCCAAATCTCGATCCCAGAGCTTATTGTTGCATTAGAAGAAGAGTGGCTTAACATCCCACAAGAAACAAAAGCCAACTTGATTAGATCTATGCCTAATCGTATGATGAAATTTTGTAGATTCGACACTAAATCATTTTACGGTTATTTACTGAAAATATATTATATTATATATTATAACCACTGTTTGTGCTATAATCCGGTTTTTTACAATGTTCCCGAGAATATGTAAAAATGGTCTTGATTTTCATGTTCGAATTATAATTATTTCATAATTTATTTTATAATAGTAAAAGTATTTATATTATTTACCATTTTATTATACTGCTAAGACTGCTAAGAATGTTATAGACATAGCTAAACTTGATTTCCGCGTAATTATTATTTTTGCCTCATGGGGGAACCGTTGAATAATCGCTGTAAAACACTAATAATTCCAGTCGGGTATAATGCTGTGATCTCGGGATTTTCATATGGAAATCTTCCGACTTGGGCAAAAAAGTGCACATCGTAATACTAACTGCAATTGGTTGGATAAAATTTTCGCTTTTCAGGAGGGATTTCCAATATTTTTGTTAAATATAAAATCATTCCTTATTTTACTTTAAAACAGTTACTCTATGATAATAATAAAATAAAATTACAAATCTTGGAATTAGGCTTATGTTAAAACCTAGTGACAAGGTAATTAAATTTATGAGCGATTTATTAGCCTAATTAAAACAAATTAGTTTTTGATAATTGTTACAATTTATTTTTTCTTAAATTATTTTTTTTCCTTCAAGCCAAAATATAATAAAAGCCATAACTATAAAGTGAAATATTTCGCAGATGGTTACCAGATTTTATATTTCGTAAATCTTCGGGAAAAAAATGTAAAGATATATTAAGTATATCAGAACGAGACTCTCGTGTCTCGCCGTATGCCGTTTCTGTATTGCCTAAATAATTTTCAAAATATCTCGTCTCGGTCTCTTTTCCTTTTACGAGATGAGTCGAGGCGAGAAAGTATCGTTCTCGTGCGAAATCGTAAATCTTCGGGAAAAAAATGTAAAGATATATTAAGTATATCAGAACGAGACTCTCGTGTCTCGCCGTATGCCGTTTCTGTATTGCCTAAATAATTTTCAAAAATATCTCGTCTCGGTCTCTTTTCCTTTTACGAGATGAGTCGAGGCGAGAAAGTATCGTTCTCGTGCGAAATCCTAGTTTTCTGTAAATCTGTAAAGAGTTATTCTGTAAATCATTGAAAACTAGAAGACACTAACGCAAATACGCAATATGCCTTCAACAATATTTAAGAAAATATCTTTTAATAGTTGCATAATGTGCCTAGACTACACTCACTAGGACAGTCTGATTTTTAAATGTGCTAGTAAATGACCAAAAAATGAAAATACTCTTTGGGTTATTGTCCGGTTTATTTCACTGTGTATTTAATATTTCACGAGAGATCCCTAAAGGGATTTTATAAAACTTTTATGTTAGCCATTAATGTAGGACCTAATACTGTAAATATACAACAGGGCGACATATGTCTATATCAGTATTACTTTATTTAAGGAGCTGTTGTCAATTCACTCAATGAAACTATTATATTAACATTATTTGTTAATAACTGTTATATTTGAGTTGTTATTTGAGTTTTAAAATAGATAAGTTTTTTATAATATGTTATAATATGTGTTTTATTTTTGTGTCTTAATTTATTTCAGAAACTCACATTAAATGGTTAATTATATAAAAAATATATTATTTAAAATTAATACAATGAATGTTGAACTCCACAATTCATTATGTATATTTTAATAAAATTAAATAAACTAATCTGTCAATTTGAATTAGTCAAATTGAACTATGCTTTATGTAACACTTATAATCATTCCAAGTGTCCAACAGAGCTTGTTGTGGTATGTTTTAGTATTTAACCCTTTCGTACCTATATAGATCTCAGACAAATTAAAAAATATATACGGTTGTCTCCATTGGCTGTCTCCATTAAATATTTGGCGCTGAAAAGATACAATTTTAAGAACGGTGTTCGGCATACTTTTTCTTTTAAATTTGACAAACCAAATTCCATAGTTTGCACTGAAATATGAGAACAAATGTTAAAACTAAAAATGAACATAATTTACAAAAATAGTCAGATTGTGATGTAACTATCATGGAAGAGATGAGATGAGTTAATAAGGGACGAGGAAGAGGCAATAAACTGCCCTAAAGCTTTCGTCTGCTGATTACAAATCAAACTTACTATGTAGAGCACCTACTTTCGTAATGTGTAAAGCTGCTGAAAGGATTAAATGATATGTTATTTATATATATATATATATATATATATATATATATATATATATATATATATATATATAGGGTATCCCAACGAAAATTTGACCCCCCCTATAATTGGAAAACCGAATAATATTTCAAAATTCGCCGAGACCCGTCGATTTTTGTTCTTGGGGGCAGCTTTTTTGACAGTCAAGCCAACTCGATATGTTCATCCCCCTAATGCCTAGCAACCCCAACTTAAAAATTTCAAATGCAACTACCCCACTTGTGGCACATCATTTTAAAGCCCTTTTCATTGCGAATACAGTGACGTACCGTTTTTAGAAATCGGTTGAGATTTTACAGAATTATTGGTTACAAACGAAAAGATGACAAACCAACTTACGCGTAGTAATTTCTACACAAATGCCCACCACTAATAAGTTTTTCATCTACTACACATGACCGCATTACCTAATTGTTATTGATGTGTCTATCAGTTTACAAAAAAGTCAGAAATTAAATAAAAAAGCTGAAGCAAATAAAACTAGATACTAAAATAGTTATTAGTAGAAGATACTTAAGTTTATAGGAATTCAGACCTTTTCAAAAAAAAAAAATCAGTACTACAAAAAAAGTCGGTGTTTTTTGCTTGTGACCAAGAAATCGTTAGTTTGTTTCAGCCGTTATTGAAAATATTAACGTGTGTTCGAAATGGTTTATTCTATCGCGGAAAGAATAGAAATTGTTGCAATTTATTGTCGAAATCACGATTGCGCTAAAGCTACAGCACGAATTTTTAATGCCAATCATCCTGAAAAAAATGTAAACCACCAGTACGTTAAACACCTGATTGACAAATTTGTTGCAACAGGTTCGCTTTTTTGTAAACTGATAGACACATCAATAACAATTAGATAATGCGGTCATGTGTAGTAGATCAAAAACTTATTAGTGGTGGGCATTTGTGTAGAAATTACTACGCGTAAGTTGGTTTGTCATCTTTTCGTTTGTAACCAATAATTCTGTAAAATCTCAACCGATTTCTAAAAACGGTACGTCACTGTATTCGCAATGAAAAGGGCTTTAAAATGATGTGCCACAAGTGGGGTAGTTGCATTTGAAATTTTTAAGTTGGGGTTGCTAGGCATTAGGGGGATGAACATATCGAGTTGGCTTGACTGTCAAAAAAGCTCCCCCCAAAAACAAAAATCGACGGGTCTAGGCGAATTTTGAAATATTATTCGGTTTTCCAATTATAGGGGGGGTCAAATTTTCGTTGGGATACCCTGTATATATATATATATATATATATATATATATATATATATATTTATATATATATATATATATATATATATATATATATATATATATATATATATATATATATATATATATATATATATATATATATATATATATATTATTGTTCTGTTATTATTGCGGTATGTTGGTCAATTAAAGTATGTAATATTACTATTAGTTTATGCTTCTACAGCACTTTTAAGTGGAGCGTTGATTTGATCACGATAAAAAAACTACCAGGTGTTGAAGAAATGTTGTAGAAAAGCTTTTTATCAATACTTTGGTATGGAAGAGATCATAAAAGAGATTCATATATGTATAGTGATCCAGGATTTCTGAATCCAATACTCGAGACCTTGAATAGTTTTCGGACTATCCGCACTAGACGCACCGGATATTAAAACGCACCTAAAATGTTAGATAAATCCCAGATTATCTAACCCATTATAATCCATATTAATTACCTTCTTATGTTTTAAGTCAAGTTTTCTACGTGAAAAACTTCGGTGATTTTTAAAGACTCCGGGACTATTTCGTCCACTCAGTTGGAGAAAAATCCATTTAGAAATTGATTACTATATGTATTTAATAATAAAGAATATCAATCATACGAGACATCAACCGGGAAGATTTACTGCATTTAATTATATCCAATTAATTATATGAAATAGTTTCTGATAGTTTCTTAAATTTTTTCATAAATCATGTGTAGTCTTTAATTATCAACTGTGCCTTTAAAACAAAAACTGAATATAACAATGCAATATATCGGACAGGACAATACAAACCTTAAAAACGAGTATAAAGCGTATACTCGTAAAATATACAAGCAAACCAAGCGGCTAAAAACAGAATAGAAAAAATGTTGACAATAATAATACTTACATTAAAAATGAATTTGAAATGTTTCAAATAATTATAAATAAATAAAAATGGACCTTTAATAATGGGCCAACAAAAAATGTTGACATTGACAACATAATTAATTCATGTAATGAACATATTTCTTCTAACTCTATTTGTATAGGACCTACCGATGGAACTAAATTTCTAAATATTATAAATAAAATGAACAATTCAAATCAGCTGGTGTTGACTGGATTACAATCGATACTATTAAGAAAATCTCACAATATATAATTAAACCGAAGGCATTTATAATAAATTATAGTATTGAAACAGGTATTTTTCCAAAACTCTCTCAAAACGCAAGTCACATCAATTTTTAAAACAGGAGACGGAGAAAACCTCAAATTATAGACCAATATCCGTCATATCAAAGTTTCCCTCAAAGAGGATATTTGAAGAAATACTGAAACAAAGATTGGTCAACTCTTCAGGAAAACATAAACTTATATTATTATAATGGGTTTCAATTTGGTTTCCATGAAGGAAAAAGTACAAAAAATGGAATTATGTACTCAACAATTGATAAAAATGTGCTGTGTTTGACACTGTTTCTGGACGTGGCTTCGATTTTGCATTCGATACACCATAAAATACTATTCTAATAACTCTGCAATTTAAGATTCAGAGGAATTGTCTATAGACTAAATGAAAGTTATTTGACGTACCGAAGCAAATAGTTAAATTTGGTGATTGATCACAAGCGATGACATTATTGTAAAATATGGTGCACCGCAGGGAACAGTGCTTGGTCCCATACTTTTCATTTGGTACAAGTTATTTTCAATACCCTAGATGAAGACGAATTAACCTCTTTTGCAGATGACACATGTTTAATTGTAAAAGGAAGATCTTGGTCATAGATCAAAAAAGACTATAAAATAAATTTAGGATTATACTAGTACATATTAATCGTTGTTTTTATGTGAAATTGTGATGAAGATGGAATAGTTGTTGTGCGGTGATAGTGTTGTTGTAGGGTGGAATAGTAGAAGAGGGTGAAATAGTTGAAGAGGATGGAATAATGTGGAGAATTTAGAGGTGCACGCCACTGGTGACGATGAAGGAACCATGTGGTATTTTATTTGGCAATTTTTATGCCGCTCGGCGGTATGCAACCCTGTATGGAAAATTTAAAGGTGCACGCCACTGGCGTTTTCATCGTTACCTGGTACGTTACCATAGTTATTTGTAAATATACTGCCAGACTGTGCCAATGAAAGCGCTTTAGAAGCGTTGCCTAGTAATAGAGTTTTTGAAAAAATATGCCATTCAAAACCCGCTTTATTTTTAAATTTCACGTAATACTATGCAAATGAATGGAGGCGGTAGAGTCTTTTAATAATTCGATAAAAAATGTATTGTGCTACATTGCCTTGAACTTTTTAATCTTGATTTATCTGATCAAGACCAAATACTGCCAAATACGGCAGCGCCGCGCGTGGTATGTGGTCTTGATTTATCTGATCAAGACCTCATACTACGCGCGGCGCTGCCGCGCGTGGTATGTAATCTTGATTTATCTGATCAAGATCACATACTACGCGCGGCGCTGCCGCGCGTGGTATGTGGTCTTGATTTATCTGATCAACACAACATCCTACGCGCGGCGCTGCTGCGCGTGTTAAATTCCATTAAATTCCAAATTAAAATTAAATTCCAAATGTGTTAGATTCCAAATGTGTTGAATTCCATTGTTCTGCGTCATCCATTGTAAAACAGATTCCTTCACAAAACTGGTTTCTTCTAAAATGTTAAACTTAATAGAAAACTGAACAATCTATATAGAACTAAAAGAATTTTGAATAGATCTGTTACAGTTTTCGAATGAAAGCTATTTACGGCTTACCTTATGTTTACCATCGAGTTTTATTAGCCGGTGCCATAGAATATTTTGCAAAATTAACACAGACAATTCATAGAATGATGCTTTCTCTACAAATGTGTTGAATTCCATTGTTCTACACCAAAAATTAACAATCTATATAGAACTGAAAGAATGTTGAATAGATCTGGTACGGTTTTCACATGATAGCTATTTACAGCTTACCTGATGTTTAGCATCAATTTTAATTAGCCGGTCCCATAGAATATTTTGCAAAATTACCACAGACAATTCATAGAATGATCCTTTCTCTACAAATGTGTTGTTGAAAAAAGGGAAAAACGAGGCCCTTTCTTGAAATAAATCCTAAAAAAAAACATAATTATTTCAAGCAAATTGGAAAATGTATCTATGCATACCTAATTTATGTTTAATAATCTGTAATTTATATATTTGTAATATATTTAGAATATCTGAAAAAATACACAACAAATATTTAATAATGATAGCTATAAAAAAGGTCAAAAAATTTGTGAAACACAATTTAATGTAAATATATTTCTCGCTTGTAAATATTTAAAACAAATCTTAATATTCAATTATCGTTTATAATTAGAAACATAAAAATATACGGAAAGATGCTTACCTGTCAACATTTATCTCAGGAATGAAAATAACCGTTGGAAACAATTGCACAAAAAATTTCTGAAAAAACTACCCCACTCCATGACCAACTTAAAAGTATTTAATAACACACGCCTGTAATTTGTGTTGCCTAACATTATCAAAACAATAATAGAAGTTATAAATGAACGACTTTTTAAAAAATGGTGTATCTTAATTTCCATAAAATTCAAAGAAAGACAAAATATAAAATAGTGCTAAATGCATGTTTAGTCAACTTCGGAGCCTTTGCAAAAAAAATATATTTGTAAATTTTCAATAAGTATTTCTTTATTAGAAAAAATTACGTGTCCAGGCTATCGGCCATGAAAGTACCAAAACGTCAATTTCAATAGGAAAACGTATAATCTATATAGATCTGAAAGAAATTTCAATATATCTCTTGTAGTTTTAATTTTAATAGTTATTTGAATTTATTAATTTCTGTTAAGTTCGAGTTTGAGGGGCGGCGGTCGCCGTTAGATAAAATATTTTGCAAAATTAACTAAGGGATATCATAGACTGACTAATTCTCTACACATGTGTGAAATTTTATAGTTCCACGTTTTGTGAAACTTAATAAAATATTTTTTTCAACAAATCCGGACATATCAATCACGAATTCCGATCAAAAACGAATACGAAAATTTCAAAATATTCAAAAATTGCAAAAAAATATATTAATCCTTGAAGGATTTCAATGAAACTTTTACTCAATGTGGGTATCCACCAGAAGTAACTGTTGATAAAATCTGAACGATCCTGCTCCAATGGGGACGGCGTGAGGAATTATTTTTGCATCACAGCGTATTTGCAAATAACTGGTCAACGCCTCAAGGTGGAAAATTACAACCGAGATATTCGTATGTAAGACGTCGGTGTCTACAAAAAAGTATTCTTTGAAAATTTTGTAAAAACCTTCGGTTTGGTCGCAAAAGTAAAAAATATAAAATTGAAAAAATTTTAGAAGGGTTCCGCCAAAACGGTTCGCATTGGAAGAATGAAAATGATACAACTTTTATATGAAAATCTGCTCTATAAAATAGCGCTAAATGCATGTTTCTTAGACTCCGGAAAGTTGGACAAAAAAATATATTTGCAAGGATTTCTTTATTTAAAAAAATTATGTGTCAAGGCTATCGACCACATATATTTCAATTTCAATAGAAACATGTACAATCTATATAAAACTGAAAGATTTTTTAATAGAAACTTACCGTTTGTTCTGCTTTGACTTTGAGGGACCGCTGTTATATAGAATATTTTACAGAATTGATCCAGACAATTCATAGAATAATTATTTTACTACAAATGTGTTGAATTTCATTGTTGTTCAAGTGATGTGAAACTTGTTAAAAAAAAATTCAATGAATCCGACATAATCCTGTGTCAAGGCTATCGACCACAAAAAAACCAAAATGTTAATATCAACAGAAACATGTACAATCTATATAAAACTCAAAGATTTTACAGAAATTCTGTGTCAAGGCTATCGACCACGACGATACCAAAACGTCAATTTCACTAAAAAAATGTATAATCTATATAAATCCGAAAGAAATTTCAATATATCTCTTGCAGTTTTCATTTTATAGTTATTTCAATGTATTAATTTCTGTTACGTTCGAGTCTGAGGGGCGGCGGCCGCCGCCAGGCAAAATATTTTTCAAAACTAACTGAGGGATATCAATGACTGACTAATTCTCTACAAATGTGTGAAATTTTATCGTTCCACGTTGTGTAAAACTTACTAAAATAATTTTTTGAACATATCCAAACACTTCAATCACGAATGCCGATCAAAACCGAATGCGAAATTTCAAAATATTCAAAAATTGCAAAAAAATATATTAATCCTTGAACGATTTCAATAAAACTTGTACTGAATGTGGGTATCCACAAGAAGTAACTGCTGATAAAATTTAAACGATCCCACTGCAATGGGGACGGCGTGAGGAATTATTTTTGCATCACAGCTTATTTGCAAATAACTCGTCAACGCCTCAAGGTGGAAAATTATAACCGGGATATCCGTATGTAAGACGTCGGTGTCTACAAAAAAGTATTCTTTGAAAATTTTGCAAAAACCTTCAGTTTGGTCGCAAAAGTAAAAAATATAAAATTGAAAAAATTTTATGGAATGATAAAATTTGCTCCGCTGGTAGAGGAAAGTTTACTCTATCGATTCATGCTAGAAGAATTTATTTGAAATGTAGGGAAAAGAAAAACGCAAATGTTTGAAAATCAAGTAAACAGTTGGAGGGCTGATGTCAAACATCGGCCACGTCTGGACCATCAGCCGCAGAAAATTCATGCAATATATTTTAATAGAACTTTATGAGTTGTATTCGAATTTGAATCGAAAATGTCAATAAATATTGAAATGGCTGTTCCTTCCGCAGTGAAATGGTAAAACTGACAGCTTTTCGCCAATAACTCTGTTGATATACATTCGAGGAAGACGCGTGTTGTACCGTTGGAATCTAAATTCAATTTAAAAGCTCCAATTATTCTTAAAAAAAACTCGTAAATATTGCGGATTATGAAATAAATTTTGGAATTCAAATGTGAACGGAAGCAACTGTTTCTGATGTAAAATGGTCTGAATTTTAAGAATCTGCTAAAAGAAAAGTGTAAAAACTTCGTTTTCTTGTAGAAATTTGTGAAAAGTTGCTATGTGTTGCTAATCAAGAGCCAGAGTCACCGAAATCTGCAATTTAGAGATTTCAAGATATCTCTTTGAATTTGATTTGAATTTTAACCTAACATTGAGCGAAAAATCAGAATTTTGATTTAAATTCTTTTCTTTAATTTTATATTTTCACAAGTACACAAATAATCATAAACGGATAAACTTCAACAATGACATTTCCACATAACCTGAGCGAAAATAGTGTCAAAATGATCAGCTGTAAGTGTAAATTTGAGATTCCGCGGCAAGCAATGGTCTTAGTTTTTTTGACCTGGAGTGCGAAGCCGTTGATGGATTTGAGAAATTCAAACGCCATACTGTTGGCCTTTTCACCGGGCACGCACTCTCGGACTGGAAATATAAATTTTCTTTTAAGCGTTTCCGTTTGAAGAGGTGAAAAAAAAGTGACTTTGCGAATTGGGGCCTGCGGAACGTCCCCGGAGGTGTAATGCGCCGAGAGAGGTGTGGTTCGAAAGTAGACACGTGGGGCTATAATTCCTGAAAAGAGCAATACAATTCTAAAACATTTCACCGAATATTGAAGGTTTCAGTTTGCTCAATTTTGAAAAATTCGTGTCGAGTTGTGACGGACGTCGAGAACCCCAAATGAGATCGAGCGGTGCGTCGTTACTATCGCCTTATAGAGCCTTTCGTTCTCTATTTATAAATCGCCACCGCGACGCCCTGCTATTTAATTTAGCGAATCCCGGAGGATTCTCGCGTACGTCTGCAAAACATGGTTTTTCGGGCGTCCCGGCGCCATCCATAGCGCAATCGCAAGTAAACTCCAAAACAAACTTAAAGGCACTATGCCGAATCGATTGGTGCCGATCCGGTCCCGATCCGACTGTTGGGTATCCCAGGAGAGGGATCCCCGCAAATTAGGTTAAAAAAACACCGCGTTTTTCCGATTTTTGTGTTAAAATTGACCCAGAGCGGGCAAAGGATGCCGAAGGTACCAGATTCTTCCCCCGCCAATTGCGGGTAAATATCTCGCATCGAACGAACCGGTTTGGAGACACGGCGCTCTTCTATCAAGAGAACGGCGTCCACAACAGTGATGGAAAAAACGTTTTTTTTTTCGCTTACATTTTCCGCACCGCGTGTACCGACGGTCGCGTACTTTTCCGCATGACGTCAAAAAACGTGAAATCGACGCTGCAAGAGGACGCAGTAAAAAATTTGATCCGCGGGCCAAAATTGCTCCTCATAGGTGCTAGAAACGATCTCCTGTTTTTGTCACCTGGAGGACGCCGTGTGGTACTTGCGTGGGGCAGGCGGACACAAGTCGAAGGCCCGTTCAGTTTTACAACAGAAAATGACATTTTCCCGTTTCGACGCGCAAGAGGAACGGAGTTTTTGAAGAAAAAGTAAAAAAAATAAAATGCACCACTACTTTGTAAGGCTCGTCAAAAAAACCTAATTTTTTGTTCAATTCACTGGAGGAAATTCAAGACGTAAACCGCATTTTTTTGACAATTTTTCGTAATTTTCAAAAAATCTTGTTTGTTTGACCCCTTTCGAGTTCAGGGACGGTTCCTTACTTGATTAGTATATTTAAAAAAAAAAAAAAATTAATAGGAAAATTTATGTTCCAATAATAGGTTTTTTTTACTTCCCTGTTAACACCTTTATGACATAGTACAAAATGAAAATACTGCTTAAAAATGCTGTAATTGAGTTTACAGAAATATAATAAAGAAAAATTTTGAGCTGTTTAACTGCCGCCTTTTTTGTCCGGTCTGTTGATATTACTGACAGTTCAGTCCATTGTTTACATTTAGTCTGTTGTTACAGCTGTTTACGTTTTTGACGTTTGTTTTCTAACCTAAAGACTGCAATGCCGTTCACATGTAAACAATACGAACTTGTTTACATAGTATGTTACTTTACTTTCGTTTGAACCAATGGTGTTGCGTTTTACAAATTTGAATTTCCCTCGCTTAATTTGCATTTAATTTTGTTTATTAATTTTAAGTATTTAAAAGGATATTAATTACAAAAATAATGGTTTAGTTCAAATGTCCGGTCAATAAAGATTCGGAAAATAAATAATATTTGAACCAAATTTAAATTGTTGGCATATTCCCTATTGTCTGACTTTGAACTTACAAAAAGCGAATGATATAACATATGGAAGTATAATTATAACTGTTCAAACTGCCTTTGTCATAAAATCGAAAGAGTAATAGTTGCAAAATATATAAATATGCATATAAATAGATTGCAATTTGAAATGGAATTACCAAATAAATACGATAACAAAAGAACTTGGAACTTTGAAACAAAAGAAGAAGGTATCTGATTTTAACATTCTATAAATTAAGTTAAATTCTGAGTACTACACAACTGTTGACGAACTACTATGCACTGCTCTAGACAATCACAACTTACGGAATAATTTTTTCGGTAGATTTTAATGAAAAAAGTACAAAGCAACACAAATGATACATTTAGAAATAATAAATCTAATTACATAATCTAATTACAATTAGAAAGTTTTGTATTGAAATATCAATTAATTTTTTGTTCTATATTACAAAAGGAAGAATAATTAAAACAGATATCGGAAGGAGAGATCATATTAATACTATTTATAATTTCTACATATTAATATGTAAAAATTTTAAATACTGTAGACAGGAAATGTGAGAAGTCTGAGAAAATTGATCAGTACCCTTGTTGACAACGATTTAAAATAATAATATCAATCTGTGCACGCAGGTGTAACCTATACCATTAAAACCTCACGACTAAATATACCGGTGTGAAACTGGCAATAACTTTCAGCAATTAAAATTTTGCGTAAAATTTTTATTTCAAAAGGCTATAACTTTCTTATTGATAGGGATTTTTCAAAATTTTCTTCACAGAACTGTTGCACAGTAAGTCACCTCATAAAATATTCCCCAAAAATTTAATTTTCTTTTTACACATAGGCATAATAATCATATTAAAGATCAACAAATATTCATATTTACTCACTTCTTAAACGCCGAACGTTAAAGTGTATTATTTTCCAAAATTTTCCAACATAATTTCCACCATCTATTATGCCACAGTATTACCTTCATTTCTCAAGCAGGAATTTTTCCAAAATTCCTAATAATAAGCGCACAGCGATTATTTAATAATAAAATTTCACCAAGACTTAAAATACACCAGCTCGACGCAGCACTGTTTTATTGCAGGACCGTCAAATTGATCTAAATTTTACTTTTCTAACATTTTCTTTCATTTCCTTCTAGAGTATGAATATATATACTTAACTGTATAAGCATTTAAAAAAATTGCAAAAATAATTGCATTTGACGATGACTTAAAATGCACTCACTCGACGCAGCACTGTATTATTGCTCGACCGTCAAATTGTTCTAAATTTTAGCTTTTTCACATTTTCTAGTGACATGTGAAAGAAAATTTAAGAAGAATTAAAATTTACTGCAATTTGTCGGTCCAGCAATAAAACAGTGCTGCGTCGAGTGAGTGCATTTTAAGTCATTATTGTTACGAATTTTTTTAAATGCTTAGACAGTTAAGTAGATATATTCATCCCCTAGTAGGAAATGAAAAAAAATGTTAGAAAAGTTAAAATTTAGAGCAATTTGACGGTCCAGCAATAAAACAGTGCCCGGCGAACGAAAGTGGGGTGGAATACATTTACTTTTGCGAATTTTTGCAAAACCTTCTACACATGTCTAGGTACATTTATTCACTAGTGATGTATGAAAGAAAATTTGAGAAAAGTTAAAATTTACTGCAATTTGACGTTCTGGCTATGAAACGGTGCTACGTGGAGCAGCTGCATTTTAAGTTTTGTCGTTATTCAATTGTTTTTTATATTTTGAAAAATGTTTTAATTCGTTGTTAGGTACATTCATTCTCTAGTGATATTTGAGAGAAAAATTGAGAAATGTTGAAAATTACTACCTCTTTGGATTTTTCTATTAAATGGCAACTGCCTGGAATGCACTTTTTTAAATAATCGCTGTGCGCTTATTATTAGGAATTTTGGAAAAATTCCTGCTTGAGAAATGAAGGTAATACTGTGGCCTAATAAATGGTGGAAATTATGTTAGAAAATTTTAGAAAATAATACACTTTGACGTTCCGCGTTTAAGAAGTGAGTAAATGTGAATATTTGTTGATCTTTAATATGATTATTATGCCTATGTGTAAAAAAGAAAATTAAATTTTGTTAGAATATTTTATGAGGAACAGTTCTGTGAAGAAAATTTTTAAAAATCCCTATCAATAAGAAAGTTATAGCCCTTTGAAATAAAAATTTTACGCAAAATTTTTATTGCCGAAAGTTATTGCCAGTTTCACACCGGTCTAAATATTTGGTTTTCGAAATGAAAGCAAGCAGAATAATCTAATAAGTTCGCGCATATAAATACGCTTTAGCGAAATAATTTTACAAAAATTGAACGATCTAACGAGCCCGCCGAAGGCGGGCGAAGTTCGATCGTGATTATATGAAACGTCTCGTTCGAAGATGATTTGTAGTAGTATGCTCGTCATTGCTTACATTTCACACTTTTTAGAGTTTGAAATTTAGCGCCTAGGCTAGTGTGGACTAGCCGGCCCGGACCTGTACAGTCATATTTTTAGAGATTTTTGTAGTTGAGTTTTCCCTGCAAGATGATCTAGGGTATGTTTATTAATGGGCACATGTAGGGAGGGAGATTGATCATCTTCGAACGAGACGTTTCGTATAATCACGATCGAACTTCGCCCGCCTTCGGCTCGTTTGATCGTTCAATTATACTACACGTCTCGTTCTCGATGATTTGTAGACTTTTAGCGTATAGGAAAACCCATTCATTTATCCTGTTACATGACTGGAAACCATAAAGAAAAGAGTTACCGTGCGTTAGATAATACAGATTTTGCGAACGTATCGTTATTATCTTGGATCGGGCGATTGTAAAGTTTTGCGAAGGTCTGTGACCGTCGAGGTCAACCAGCAGTACGTCTGGTTGTGTATATATATCCAGTTCCAAAACCAGCCACTGATACTGCAGCATATTTTGTACTGTGTGCTGTGAAGTGATTTGTATCAATGCCTGCTTTAGACAGCAAGGATTTTTCCCAGTGACCAATCGTTTGGGAAGTTACGTTTTTGTATGGCTTGATGTTTGATATGAGTAATTGTTGTTTTGCTCATTTCTTAGGTCTTTTGTCTTATTCAAGTAGTGTACTGTATTATGTATATTTATTACCCTTACGGGTTTATAAATTGGTTCCAAAATTTTACATCATCAAAATCCAGTACATATATAATTAATATACAAATATTGTACATAATATAAATTAAAAAAAGAGAGAAAGAAAAAAAAAAAAAGAATCATACTAATCAAACTAAAAACAAAAAAAAAAAAAAAGAAAGCCATTAAATTCCAATCCCTAAAACGATTACCAGCTTCCCGCCCCACATATTGCTCTTCTTCTCTCCTCCACTTTCTTCATCCAATCTATCCCTCTTCCATCCTCATTTAAAATCTCTTCTCTACACTCGTCCCTTTCTCTCATTTCTGAACATTCGTTCAGCAGGTGTTCTATTGTCTCCTTGTTTTCTCCACACATCCTGCATACTCTATTCCTATCCTCCATCCAAAATTTATTATCTCTCTCTTCATTTCCACATCTGAATCTTGCTATTGTCACTCTCTCTTTTCTACTTTCTCTTCCTAGGTACTTTGGCAGTTCTTCCGTTATTATTTTTTCATATTTCCCATTGTACCTAGACTCCCTAATTCTTGCTCTCCTTTCTTGCCTTTGCACATCTCTATCTCTCTGGACCAATTCCTCTGTCATTACTCTACCTCTCTCTCTCATTCTTTCTATCTCCGCTCCTGCATACCCGTTTCTTTCTAGATATGCTTCCCTCTCTTTCCACACCCCCTTTCCTATTTCTTTTCTTTTTTCTTTGAGGCACTCTTGCAGAATTCTGCACTCTCCTCTCTCTATCACTCTCTCCTCAAAACTTATTGCTCTCTTTCCTGCTTCTATTCTTATTCCATCTCTCTTTGTTTCCTCCATCACTATATAGCCCGGGGTCTCTCTACCTAGTCCTAGCACCCATTTCAAATATTTTTCTTGCACCCTTTCCAGTCCTTCTTGCTCTCTCCATCCCCATATTTCCGCTCCATACATCATCACACTTTTCACTAGGCTATCAAACATCATCACTCTCCTTCTATAGTCGTGCCCAAATTTTCTCTCTCCTATTCCCCATACCACTCCTAGTATTTTATTGGCTTTCTTTACTAACTCTCTCATGTGTGCTGTTTCAGTATTTCTCTCATTAAACACGTACCCTAGGTATTTAAATTCTTTTACTTCTTCAATTTTCTCCTTCTCCCATCTCCACTCAATTACTCTTCTCCTGCCACCCCCTTTTCTAAACACCATCATCTTGGACTTTTCCACATTCACTGTCAGATTTTTCCTCCTCATATATTTCTCCATGTTTCTTATCATTTCTTTCATCCCTTTCTCGTCTCTCGCTAGCACCACCAAATCGTCCGCGTAGGCTAGGGACCACACTTTTTCTTTGCCCACCACAAACCCACCCGTCTGCGCCTTGCTGAACATCTCCTCTATGTCTCCAATAAATGCTGCAAACAGGCTGGGGCTTAGTGGGCAGCCTTGTCTCACTCCCTTATGCGTATTAAAACCTTCGCTCACCCTTTCACCAACTCTCACTCTACTTATTGTTTCTTCATAAATCTCTTCTAATTTTGATATCAGATGCTCCTTTATCCTTTTCTTTCTCAGGCATTCCCACAGTGCCTCTCTTGCTACATTATCAAAGGCCGCCTTCAGGTCCACAAATAATGCATACACCTTGCCGCCCTTCTTTTTTATCTCATTCCCTACTATGTGATTCAAGATGTATACATTATCCATGGTCCCTCTCCCTTTCCTAAATCCCGCCTGTCCGTCTGGTATCACACCTCGCTCCTTCAATTCCTTCGTCAATCTCTCTTCTACAATCATTGCATATATCTTATATGCCGTATTGAGCATCGTGATCCCCCTGTAATTGCTTGCTGTTTCCCTTTCTCCTTTCTTATATATGGGGCATATTATCCCCTCTTTCCACTCCTGTGGGAAGCCCTCTCCCTTCCACACTCCATTCATTATCTCCAACAGCCTGTCAGCTTCCCTTTCAGTTCCATATATCCACGATTCATTCTGTATACCGTCCCTCCCCGGTGCCTTTTTCTTTTTCAGTTTACTCAGTTGTTGTTCTAATTCTTCTCTTGTTATCTCTTCTATTTCTCCCACCCTGTGTTGACTCTTTTTCTTTTCCTGTCTGATTTCATCACCACCCAGCAGCTGACTGAAGTACTTTCTCCATTCCTCCATAGTAATTCTATTACTCACTCTTTCTACTTTTTTCTTTCTTTCCCTATTTATGTATTTCCATACCTCTTCTTCCGTCTTTATGCCTTTCATCTTTAGTTCTTCTTCCATCCATTTCTTTTGCTTCTTCTCCTTGCATACTAATTTGTACCTCTTGCGTGCTCTCTTGTAATCCTCATTACTTGCTGTTCCTCTTTTCCAATTTCTTAATTTCTTTCTTACTGCTTGCTTCCCTTCCCTGCATTCTTTATCCCACCACTCGTTTTTCCAAGACCCCACCTTCACTCTTGTCTCTATCACTTTTTTTTCTGTTGCATTTTTTACGTGATCACCCAGTTCTTTCACTTTTTCGTTTATCCCTTCCTCTTCGTATCTAGCCTCCCTAAGTCTTGTTCTATAATTTTCTATTGCTTCTTCCGTCCAGATATTCTTGACAATTTTTCTTCTAACATCCTTCTCACTTCTTCTATTTTTCTCTCTTCCTTTTGTCTTCACTTCCAATGGCATATGATCCGACTCGATTCTTTCTCCCACCTTGAATTGTTCTATTTCATCCCATGCTTCTTCATTCACCATAACATAGTCAATAACTGTCTCCCCTCTTGGTCCAATATATGTGTACTCTCCTTTCTCATCTCCTATACTGTTTCCATTAAGTATGTCCCACCCTCTTTCTTCTACTAGACTAATCAGTAGTCTCCCTTCGGCGTTTTCTGTTGCGTCTTTTGTTGGTCTTCTTTCTATTGTTGTTTGATCTTCTTCTAGCCGTATTCCCTTTCCTCCAATTCTTGCGTTAAAGTCCCCCCCAATCACCAGAGTTCCCTCGTCTTGCTGTTTTACTCGCTCTTCTATCATTCTCTTCGTTTCTTTCATACTTCTGCTGTATATTGTTATAATTCTCCATTTTTTCTGTCTAATTTTCACCGTTCTTTCCATAATGCCTCTTTCTTCTTTTGCTTCGGTTCTGTTTTCTTCTTCCAAACCCTTTTTCACTCCCATTATTATCCCCCCTTTAGCTCTCCCTTTCCTGCTTACCCTCTCTGCAAATTGGCACTTCCACTTAAACTCTTTCGGCATTATTTTTTCCAATTTTTCCCACCCCTTCTCTTCCACCCACGTTTCTACCAATCCCACTACGTCAAATTTTCCCAAATATTCCCAAAACTCACTGTCTTTGTTTTTTATCCCCGCTGTGTTCCAGTATACTATTCTTAACTGCTCCGTTTCTTCCTTATTCCTCTCCATGTTCGTTTTCCGTTTTCTGTCCTGTCGTCTTTTCCTTGTGCTCTTATTCAAAAATTTGTTGTGTTTAACTCCCCCTTTTCATCATCCCACTTACAGCCTTTTCCGTCTATCCATATCTTTTTATAACCGACTTTCGCCCACCGTCCTTTTTGTCGCTCTTCTTTGGCTATCGCTCTTAATTCCTTCTGTATTTCTCTTTCCTTCTTTGTCAGATCGTCGTCTATGTATACTCTCTTTTCCCTTTTTTCTCTTAGTTTCCTCTTATTTTCCATAACTTTCCGCTTTTCACCCCAGGTCCCAAGTTCCGCCACTAGCATTTTCCCTCCACTTACTTTATACATCTCTTTCACCGTCACTTCTACCTCTAATTCTGCCTTTATCCATTCTTCCAGATTCTTCTCGTTCTCACATTCCCCTTCGTCCAGTCCCGTCACAACAATATTCTTTTTTCTCATTATTTTTTCCTTCTCTTCCATTTTCTCCTCCAGTCTTTTAATTTTTTCATTTAGTTCTGTCTTTTCTCTTTCCCATTTTTCTTCCTTTTCACGCATCATATTTTTCAAATATTCCATTTCCCGGCTCATCTTCCGATTCTCTTCCTTTATCTCCCCTATATCTTCCATAATTTTTTTCAGCATCTTCATTTCCTCACCCATTTCCTTTTTAGCCGGTGATCTTTCCAGTTTTTTACTTTTTTGAAAGGGGTTCAACCTTTCTTCTGACTCTCTTCCCTTTTCTCTTTTCCTTTTATAATCCTCGTCTCGGTCGCTTTCACTCTCACTTTTTTTCATTTTTTCTTTTTCTTTCCTTTTTTTTCCTTATCGCGCGCCGTTTTTACGCGTCACAAAAAAAAAACTCAATCCGTAAAACTCGCTTCACAAAACACGTCCGCTCCGCTCAACCGCTCGAATTGGAATCTTATTCAAGTAGTGAATTACAGCTGTAGCGGCACATAGGCCAGGTTGTTCTTTATACAAAAGGTAGTATAAGCTCTGACTTATTTCTTCCTGGATTCGACATTTTTATCAGGTATGGTATTTTTATTGTTATTTTCTATTTGTCCATGGATATGTTTTTTATATTAATTAGTGCGATAGTTTGCTGTGCTGTAGATAAAATAAGCATCGTTGATACTTTTTCTGCTGCACCCTTTAGCTGCTTTTAGATACTTTTAGCTGATTTAATCAGGCCAAGTCATTCAAAACTGGTGTCCGCTGTACTTGTATATTTAAACCTTGTAGTCGTTCCTCAAACATTCCCCTGAAGAATCGGGACAGCAGTTTATCCTTACCGAGATCTTCAGTAGAGATGAGTAATATAGCTGATCTGTTGCAGTTCAAAGTCCCATAGCTTGCTCCGTTCTCGATCCAAGCTAACTAAACGTCTATATTTCCGTTATAAAACGTATTATAGTATATTTACTGTAATTGCGTTAAATATTGGAATATTTTTTGATGTAGAAAGTTTCCGCCATAGCTTTAAGGTACCTTGGTATTGTTTGAGTGTTGATGGTTTTATGGCCTTGATCATGATTTCTGTAGATGCTTCATTTATTCCTTTACTTAGGAGCGCTTTGTGGACAAGTTACCTGCAACCAATGCAAGTTTGTGTGCCAGTGGATGTATTTCTTTCTTGGAAGGAGACAATAATAAATTTTTGTGAGGTTTTAACTAAACGCTGTTCTGTAAGTAGTGATTTAAAGAGCGGGTTCCAAGGGTGGGTTGACCACAATGGTACCATGACTGATCCCTCAGCTTTATCGGTTATTATTTTTCGCGAGTTCTAAGGGTAAGTGCGAAAGGAGGAAAAAAACATAGATTTTTCATTGGTTCACATAATAGTAAATACATCTACTGTCATTACGTTTGGATTTGGGAAACGAGAACAAAATCTAGGGCATTTTTAATTCAACCTTGATGTAATAAAGGTCAATTGAGAAAATTACAAACTTGATTGATTTTTTCAAATGACTCTTTTCATAGCTCCCATTCAGTATCTATATTAGTGATTCTCGATGCTAAACCATCCTCTTTATTCATAACTGACGGGATGTATGACGCGTAAATCCAGATTTTTCTGCTATCGCACCATTGCCAGACCTCTATTGCTAATGCATTTAAGTGGGGATATTGAATGACGCCTGTCCTATTGATATAGGAATTGGAGACGTATTATCAATTCTTAAGAGAATTTTGCCGTCTGATACTTTATTCGCGAAACATCTTAGACCAAAGAACGTTGCTAATACTTGTAGATAGTTTATGATAAATTTTCTTTCCACTTTCTTTCAGAAACCATGAGCGTTTACGTCATTACAGTGTGCACTCCACTCGGTCAGAGATGCATCTGAAGATATCTCAAGTTTAAACTGAAGTGTTCTATTTAGGTTAGAACCTGTTGGTGTATTTATTTTCCACCAATACAGTACTTCCATTATTAGTTTATTGACATAATTTCTACTGTCGTAGTCGTTGTCACTTAAAATTAAGGCTAGTTATTTTTGCCTTTCTAGTCTTTTACATTAGATGGATCCATATGCCACCCCTGGGCAAGCTGCCGTCTGTCAACACAAGTCTAAAATCTACTGATTTTATAATAAAAGCAAAGCATTTGCATATCTGACTTGGTGTTTGTGAACTTTTTTGCTGGTTTATGACAAGGCCCAATTGTTTTTCACCAAATTAGATGAATTTTTACAGGATTCATACGAATTTCCCACAATTAATAGATCATCAAGGTAAATAATTGATAAAGTACCGAGTTGTCTGTATAAACAAAAGGACTTGTGCATAAACCATGGGGAAGGCATAAAAAACTGAAGAAGAGCTGCCTCTTAAATAAAAATTTTTAAAGTAGGAATAATGTAGTAAATATCTTTTAGATCTATCGAATACATATATGATCCAATAGATATCAAGTGTTTGGTGGACTTAATATCTTCTATTTTTTAAATGGATAGTATTGACAAATGTGTTTCGATTTTTTTTTTAAATTAATAATAAATCTACTGGAGCCATCTGGCTTGTCAACTAAGAACAAAGAGGAAATGAATTCATTACCTTCATTTTGACAAGGCTACTTTTTTTAATACCATTTTTAGCCCAATTTTGGTCTGTTAGTGGTTTTGTTTGATATGGATTTCTCTGGACGGTATTTTATAACCCTTCAGACAATCTAGGACAAATTTATCCTAGGTAATTTTTTCATAGTTTTGCGTAAAATATTTTAGACTGCCTGCTGACTCATCTACTTCCTTAGGGGCTGCTGGTGATTTGATGACCGACTCGATGATTCTGTCGTATTGTACCTCTTTCATTGAGGTTTTGTATTTATTGGAATTTCCTTTTTAGAGTCTGAATGCTATCCTAGCATTAGTTGCTTCTACGTCTTCAGTAAGAGCTATTTCTTGCTTTTGCGAAGAAATTATCGGAATTTTATCCAGATTTTTTTTTTTATAAAAAATGAAATTGTTTTATAATATAGAACTTTATTGTAAGTATTTTTGTAACTTCGTCTAATGGACAGTTTGTCGTATGGACTGTTAGTCGTATGAACAGTTTGTTGTATGGACAGTTTGTCTTACAGATAGTTTGTCGTTTGGACAGTTTTTCGTATAAACAGTTTGTCGTATAGACAGCTCTTTGTACATGTTATTTCTGTACAAAGACATACTTAAGTGTGAATGAATCACCACACTTAAGCATTTTTCAAGTAAGTGTCCCGTATAGAGGCTAAATACTCTTTAAGTGATACTGGTTTCATATGGAAACTCATATATCTTTTTTGTTCTACAGACAGTTTGTCGTATGGACAGTTTGTCATATAGACAGTTTGTCGTATAAACTGTTTGTCATAGACAGTTTATCGAATGGATAGTCTGTCATATAGACAGTTTTTGTATATGTTGTTTTTGTACAAGAAAAAACATACTTAAGTGTGAATGAATCACCACACTTAAGCATTTTTTAAGTAAATGTCTCGTATGGAGACTAAATACTTAAATACAGTTTGTCACCTGGACAATTTGTCGTATAGACAGTTTTTGTACATGTTGTTTTTGTGTAAAAACATAGTTAAGTGTGAATGAATGAACACACTTAAACATTTGTTAAGTAAGTGTCTCGTATGGAGACTAAATACTTTTATTTATGTGCTATAGGTTTCTTGTGGAAACTCTAATATCTTTGTTATGCAGACAGTTTGTCGTATAAACAGTTTGTTGTATAGACAGTTTGTCGTCTGGACAATTTGTCATATAGACAGTTTTTCTACAAGTTGTTATGCAAAAACATACTTAAATGAGTTTGAATCAACACACTTAAGCATTTTTTAAGTAAATGTCTCGTATGGAGACTAAATACTTTTTTGTTATAATGTTTCGTTCGGAAACTTATATATCGTTTTTGTAATAGAGACTGTAATAGAGAGAATTGTCGTTTGGACAGTATGTCATGTAAACAGTTTGTCATATAGACCGTTTGTCGTATGGACAGTTTGTTATATAGACAGTTTTTTGTACATGTTGCTTTTGTACAAAGAAAAAATAGAAAAACATATTTAAGTGTGAATGAATCCACACTTAATCATTTTTTAATTGTCTCGTAAGGAGGCTAAATACTTTTTATGTGATACCTGCATTTCCATTCTGAATTTCATCAGTGGTTTTTATTTAATTTTGCCAGTTTACAAATGATGTTTTTGAGGTTATCGATCTGTTTTCCAATTTTTTCCAGTCTTCCATCCGTTTTTGGTTTCCTCCTATCTCTTTTCCTGATCGTGAACATGATTTTCTCTTGTTCTTATCTCCTGACATTTAAACCTTCTATTCTTATTTAGATTTGGTAATTTTTGTATACTAAAAGTACTCAGTACGTGTGAAACGTCAAACACAACGAACAAATATGACTGTACAGGTCCGGGCCGGCTAGTCCACACTAGTCTAGGCGCCAAATTTCAAACTCTAAAAAGTGTGAAATGTAAGCAATGACGAGCATACTACTACAAATCATCGAGAACGAGACGTGTATTATAATTATTTGTAACATAAAACCTATAATATTATAGAAAAACATATTTCATACATATGTAAACATTAGTACTATTCAAATATTTTGAACTCTTTACCTTTTTCAGGATTATTTTTATTTAGATATTAAAGATGACAGCACAAAATATACAATCTTAAAACAGTCGGAACACAGCCTGAATATATAAATATATTCAACCTTTCCGGAACTCTACAACAATTACTGAGTCTTTTTAGGACTACCAAACAAATCTCGTTTGAAATTTGTCATTTGAAATTTGTTATTTAATAGCTTTTAGTCCACCTTCGTGCCACTCAACAAAAACCATAAAAATGACATTGTATTTAAGGTCATGTCTTTCCGATAACTTAAGTAAGTAGCCATCTACAGACGCGTTTCTACAACGCGATGGCTACTATTACAAATAAATATTTATATATTCAGGCTGTGTTCCGACTGTTTTAAGTTTGTATGATTATCTATAACGTAGTATGGTTTTACCAATTCTATCTTACAATTAGCACATAACATAGTTTTTTTGCGTCTATAATTAAGTCATTAAAGCAGCTCATATGGGTTCGTTAATAGATCGCCGAATGCGATTCAATTTTCCCAATATGTATCGGCGATTTTTTTTATTTAGAAATTGCACAAAAGGGCACAAAATAGAAAAATACTATAAAAAAAACTCGTTCATAAGGCGTTTTTCGCATTTGTCCACTAGAAAACTCCTCGTTACGCTCGTCGTTTTCTAACTCGTTCTTTAATATACTTTTATTCTATTTCATTCAAGAACAATTTAAGTCCAAACAACTCATAATTTAATGTATATAATATATATATATATATATATATATATATATATATATACATATATATGTATCTTGATTTTGTTCAACACTTAAATTGTTTCGCTAATTAAAACATTTAATAATTTCTCAATATTACATGCCTAGATCGTAAATATTACTGAAATTAAATGAATAATAATTATATAAATTTCGGCTTAAATAAAGAAATATATTGTGGATTCAATTTGCATTCATAATACCAATTCCCCAGAAAAGCTGCGGAAATGAGCCGCTTCAGCTCTTGTCATCCCAACCAAATATCCACCCTCTTGCCTTTTAAATTAAAAAATCTTTCACAGTCTATAATTGAATCTACTTCCACTTAATCCCCAATAAAAAACACAGCAAATCAAATATCCATTTGTATTTGCATAAAGTTTTTCTTTTTTATTAAAATTGTACTATATACTAAAAAAGTTTCAAACAATAATTTGACCACTACTTGATGAATTTAAAACACATTAGAGAGCACGTTTTATTGAAAAATTGGAATATAATAACTGAAACATATACCAACAAGCTTTGTGTTAAATATTGATTTTTCAATTGCCCCTATTTAAAAACAATATTTCCTTTGCAATCTGCATTTTAATATAAAGATTAAAAATAGATTTATATTTTTTGTTATAAATTTTAAATTCTATTACAGTTTAAACGACACGGAGTATTATTATACTAAACTGATTGATGGTTCCCTCGCTTTCCGTACTAAATTAGATATTTATATTTAAATAAAACATACTGATTTGAAAGAGAATTTGCACTTGGCGTGTTTATTAATTGCTTATAGTAATCACCACACCTATATTTCTTAGTAAATTGTCGGCTTGAAACCCTGGTGTTTGTTATATTCTAAATAGCTCTTGAATATTTAGTTTTAGTTTGAATTATGCCTTATCATACTGAATTATTAATGAATGTTGGTTTATTTTTGTTATACCTGGAATTGTTTTAAAGTAATCACAGTTATTTTTGTTGAGAACAATTCTACTTATAGTAAAAATATATTCGAGATATATTATTTTTTATACCAAGAATCTAATTAAACATTTTCTGCACGAAATATTTTAATATTTTATTTTTTAATTATTCCATTCTCTTGGTTTTAGAAAATAAGCAATTTTTTTCCGTTGGTTGCTCAAGTTAGGTTAAATTGGATTATTATTCGCTATTTACCAATTATTATACTTTTGCAATAACGTAATACTTTTCTGAAAAACCCGTAGGCAATAGTTGTGCAATAGCAGTGCAAAACTATTCATTTTATCCAATGATGAAAAACAATTTATTATCAACTATGTGAAAATTTCATTAAAAAAATAAACTTTTTTCCCATTTTACAAATAAAATATAATATAAATTTTATTTACAAAAATTAATTTGATCAAATTGAAAAATTCACAATGTTGTTTATGTTTTTCAATTCTGTTCATCCTTTTCAAAAAATTATTTTATTTGTCCAACGTGTTATTTTCCTGAGCCGTTTTTTGATTTAATCAAACGACAATTTTATTTTTACTTTGTTGTTTGTATTTGATGCTTCGTGGAAGCAATTAAATTACATTAATTTCACAAAGTTTGCTTTCCCAACTAACATCCACTTTCAAGACCTTATTTAGCAAGTTTATAATTTTATGCCAAACAAATTTAAGAAAAGCCTCACCATTATTTGAATACTCCTTCAAAATTACATAACTACGAAATAATAGCACTCAACCAATTATATTGTAGTTTGGATTTATCTAGTATTGTCTAATTCTAACTAGACTTATTTTGTTTTGTCTTCTCCTGCCTAGTCTTTTCTAGTGTGTCCAGTATTGTATAATCTTCTAGAATCTTATACAGTACATTCTCTAACTATCCACTCTTGTTTTATGTTTTTTTCGACAGGTTTGCGTTTTGTTAATTTGTTGTGAATAATCTTGCATAGTCTACTTAGACTCGATTTTCCGAGAACTTTGTGTAATTTCGTCTTCCCTAGTCCAGTCTACTCAGCGCTACAATTTAACACGGTCTTCTCCAAATGTTCTCCAATCTAGTCTTGTCTAGTCTGGTCTATTCTAGTCTATTGGTTATTTTATTTTCTTTAGTTTTGTTTAAACGTTAGTTTGCTTTGTTATGTATTTGTGGTTATTTGTGTACATAAATATCAAATAAGTTTTAATAGTATAGTAGTCAAATGAATCCTTCATTTCAATAACCACATAAGTCATGGTTTTCAGATTTGAGCTTTTATTATGAACCGCATCTACGGGGTTATTTCATGCTCTTTATAAGCCATACAAGTTCCATAATACACTAATAATATAGTGTTATGGAACTTATGTGGTTTTTACACTGCATATGTAATGTAGATAAACCCGTAAATGCGGTTCATAGTAAAAATTCAAATTAAAACCAAATAGCTTATGTGGTTTTTGAAATGAACGATTCAATTGTAAGAAATTTTATTGTAAGTAAACATATTACATGTAATAATTAAAAACCGTAACGAACATAAGGATTTTCTTAAACATTTTAACATTTATTTATTTTAATGATAATGAACCACATATAATTATATTATGCAAATTTTATTTATTCATTCTTGAAATCCGAATTATATTTGCGAGTTTTTTAAATTATAATATCTACGATTTGAATAGATTGAAATTTTACCTATGAAACTTTTTATATATAGAGGAAAAAGGAGAGAAGGTCAGTGTTGTGAACGATGATAACAAGGAAAGTATTAGTGGTTTATTTTCTCCGCAAGTAAATAGACTCTCGTGGACTATATTATAGAATGTCATTTGGCCTCGTAGCACGGCTTTATGTTTATTATAAGGAATATTCAGTGGATTGTATAACGAACGAAATTGTAGTTCGATCATAATATCTTGTGTATATTCTAGATACACAAAATTGTGCTGAGAATTGGCCTAAAAATAATAAAAAGCTGTATTCACAATTTAATAGAGGAGTATCGATTATTTAAATCAAATGTATCATCATCAAAATTAAAATTACATTTAGATACAAGATATATTTAATTTAATTTAATTATTGAATGTGCTTTATTACATTTATTTATCTCTAAACTTTCTAAGAAATTTATTTTTTTTACTTTTCTTCTCTATTTGTCAAATTTCGAACTCTTTGTTAAATTTATGGTTGTATTTTAAACAATGTTAACAATTAGCAAAAAGTACAGGATTTTCTTAATAACAACGCATTTGTTAAATTCACGAAAATTCAAAAACAAGTAAAAGAAACCATGAATAGTTCAGAAAGCCCACTTAATAAAAATAAATATTCAAACTAACTACGAAGGATCCACAACCAACCGAATTATATGGGTTAGAAAATAAACCCATCCGCCCAGTAGTGTCATATACAAAAGCCCCTTAAAATAAAGTAAAAACATTTCAAAACACGTAATGAATGATATTCATGATCCCACTCAATTTAAACTTAAATTTTCAATTAAAAATTCATCAGATTTGATCAAAAAAATCTTTCTTTGATGTAACTAATTCGTTCCCGACATTGGTATACCCTCCAATGCCAATGATGTTAAAGAATTTATTAAGCTAAAACTGGGAAAGATTAATACCAAAAAAATCTTATAAACGAAACCTTGATATTTTCTAAAATTTGGTTAGAACAAATTTATTACCAATTACAAACGAACGAAGGGATTAGCAGTGGTAAATCCTTTAAGCCCACTACTTGCCGATTTTTTAAAGATTATATCGAAAATATCATAATCATACATCCACTATTTTAAATACTGCATTTACTGGGTAAGATATTGTTGATGACATAATAATTTGCTTCACAGGCATTGATCGAGAATTAAAATCCTTACACAATTACATAAATACTATTCACCCAAACATAATATTCACAATCGAAGTAGAAATAATTAGATCCATCAATTTATCTCTATCACATACTTACTCTATCACATACAAATACTAATAAACTTATTTTCAATCTGTCACAAACCAACACACTTATATGCAAGTTCTATCCACCTAATAACACATAAATTATCAGCATTTCAATCCATGATTCATAGACATATCAATGCCCCAATGTCTAAAGACAATTTTAATTTAGAAAAGAATATAATTATTACAGTAGCTTGAAATACTGGGCATACGACAAACATGGTTAAGGAAGTTTTAACTAAATTTCAAAAATCTAAAATGCTATCTTTTATTTTCCCGAAAATTGAATATAAAATATTTATTAACTCCATCTGGTACATTGGCAAAATTTCTGAAAAAATAGGTACTTTCATTAATAAATCAACAAACCATTGCTTTCAACAGAAACAACTATATACAAAATTAATTACATTAAAAACAACGAGAACGAATTTAATAAATGTAATTAAATATATAAATGAAAAAACATATAAATGAATTTAAATGAAATATATATATATATATATATATATATATATATATATATATATATATATATATATATATATATATTTATACATATACCTATATATATATATATATATATATATATATATATATATATATATATATATATATATACTCATATATGTTAATATAAACTTTGAAGTTTAGTTTTGTTTGACGTTGTTTATTTATTTATTATTACTTTTGTTTTTTAACAATTGGAATTTGTAATATATTACTTGAAAAAGATACAATGTTGGTACACATATGTTGTATTTCTGCAATAAATTTGAAACTTGTAAACAATCTGTTTTTATCTTTAATATTATATGATAGTTATGTTATTATTATATTATGTTACTATTAGTTTATTTGTATGTTATCTGATAGTTATGTTATAATTATTATGTAAAACAGTTATAATGTGACAGCCAAAAAACCATTCCATTTTAAAAACACTAGGTGAATCACTAGATTTGTTGAAATTATGGCAATAATTATACAGATATATTATTATTTACATCAAATTTGGTAATAATTATTATTTGGAGATGATTTACAATACGATTTGCCCGACCACCGAATTACGTGAATTGCGTTCCAGCAAAAGACTTCCGTCTATTAGCAAAAGACTATGTTTTTGCTAAATCGTAATTGATAAAAAAGATAAATTTTCTAGAAATTCAATATAACGCGACAAAAAGTAATAATTTGATTTTCTCATTTTTTCTTTTGTTTTAGAAAAATTACTTCTAGAGAACTTTTTTAATCTGAATAATAAATTATTAACAACCGTTCATTCATCCTTCTTGCTTATTCTCGCGAAAGTAATTTCTTCTCATGGACGAAAGTACTGCGCACGTGCCAATATCTTAAATTTACCAAAATATGTAAATTTATAATTCATTAATAACTTTTGGATCTCTAGAGGGATGAAACATTACAGGAATATTATATAATCTATAACCGATGAAATTTGTTTTCTTCAAATTGGGGTTATAAACAAAATATATTTAAATATGTTTTTAATATTTCTTTGTTTTTTAATATTTCTTGGTTTTTCAATATGTCTTTATTTGAATCAAATTATGTGGAAACTAAACTAATTGTAAGAGAACTAATCTAAACTTTGGTTTTTCTAGAAAAAATGGAAATTTGAAATTTAAAAAAATTGCAATTTTTTTATCTACACATTGTTACTTCGTTTATTGCTAATATTAATTGTACGAGTTAATAGTTGTCTCCATTACAAAAAATAGACAATTCAATTTTAGTTCAAAATTATACAAATATGGGAATCATATCTAGACTAATAATATCTTATGCAAATTATTCTGAATTCTATTCACGAGCTAAAAAACGTTTGCGGTCAGGAGACGTCCGCCAGGAACGAAATATTGTTCATGTATTTTTTTCTTTTCTACCTTATTTTCAATGCAAATAATGTAAAATAAGGAATCAAATCAAAAACTTTTATCAAACATAATTAGGCAAAATATTCATTTTCTTCATTGATAAATAGGTACAATACTTTAAGTCTTCATTATATTTTAAAATGGTGGTAATATAGACTTATAGTAACTATAATAAGATTACATGTATATTTCGTTTTGTTGAGTTTGAATTTTATAACTAAGAAATGAAATACTTTGAGTCTTTTCATCAAGAGTTATATTTTGGTAATATACAGGGTGTAATGTAAACATGCAGAAAAGTTCAAGGGGTTATTCCTATGATGATTTCTGAAAACGCCTTTGTTTCGAATATACAGGGTGAACAAAATTTGCGACAACCATTTTCGATATTTGTTGAAATCATTAATGTAAATAAAAGTATGGCGTACGCCAATGGGTTTATCAAGTACAACAAATTAATGAGTTTATCAAATACACAAAACTGTTGACGATAACTTGGAACGGATTACATTTGAATACATCTAGTCAGTGATCATCACACATATCGGTAGAAGTTGTTTACATTGAGTGATGTTTGGCTGAATGACGTATCTTTAATAGTTAGTGAAATTCTTAACCATGTATTCGAGCCGAGATGACTGACATGCATTTCATATATGGACTTGCTGATTGCAATTCATTACAAGCTAGACGATTGTACATTGAACGGTTTCCTATCCGTAATATCCCCGACCGAAAAATCTTCGAAAACAGGCACATTGAAACGAAATTTTATTTTTTTGTTGTTAATTTTTGATATATGTACCTATTACTATTGATTTTTAAATGTTTTTTTAAATGTTTTTTTTTACTTTGAATTAGTCGTTGAGCAATTTTGAAGGGCAAATTGGTGTATCCATACCACATTCAACGTGTTCAGGCACTACAGGATTTACCATTGGCGACAAGAATTGCAATGTGGTTTTTGAATGATGCTGCACCACCACATTTCAGTTTGGTTGCTCCTGATTTTTTAACGAAAACATACGGAGATCACTGGATTGTTCGAAGGTGCATTGGTCCCTGGATTATTTATTATGGGATTATGCGAAGTCTTTGGTTTACGCTTCTCTAATGGAGAATTTGGAATTTTGGAATTCGGATATTAGCTGGGTGGAACTTAATTAGAAAAAACCCTGGTGTGATTCACAATGACGATAAAATTGAATGCTTGTATCCAGGCTCTAGGAAGTCATTTCGGACATTTATTATAGATTGAGCAACTTTACTTGTACTTTTTGATACTAAAATGTTTTTACTGTCGCTAATTTTTTTCATCCCGTCTCTTCGAAACAAAGGGTTTTTAAGAAATCATCATAAGACAAAATATTCTTAGAATAGGCCAAGGAATAACCCCTTGAATGTTTGTCGCATGGTTACCTAACACCCTGTAATATATACATTTCATTAACAATGTTAACATCATGGGTATAACTGGTTATAAAAAACTTTTTCTTTGTCATTTTAGTGAACGTTGACGTCTTCACTCAATATGAGTGGAAGTTTACAATAATTTTGCTTTAGTAATTTAGAGCCTCCCTTAGTATGTTCTAATAGCGATCGATGAATAAATAATATAAAATCCTCAATCTTTTGATTTGGGAATATATAAATAGCTACAATATCTTCATAAACACTGTTTCTCAGTTTACAAGCAGTTGAACAAATATTACCAACTGATATCTTTTAGCACCTTCAGAATTAACTTTTTTTCTGAGAAATACGAAATTAAATAATTGTAATTTTTAACATTACTTTGAGTTGAAAAACTAGTATAATTGCAATATGTTCTCATACAAAAGATATATCATTCCGGGCAAGATTCGAATTCAACGTGTCACGTAGTTTATTTCTTTATTCTCTTTAAGTTTTTGTTGGTATTGAGCGTTTGTTTTTCGTTTTTTTTTTTCATTCTGATTTTTTTCTCTACCAATACTCTTTTAGACACTGAGTTTGTGATATTACTATTGTCTCTTTACAATGTATTTAAATGTAGTAAATAGCAAACCCTCGAATTACATGTACGATAAATGTATGTAAACAGTAAGCTTCAAATTACAGAATTTTATTATCTTTTTTAAATCTGTATTTTGCAGGGTGTAGTTAACGCAAAATCTTACGCGACGTTACATATTCTCCAGAATCGCAGCCTCATTCTGCGTTATGCAAATTTTCTTACAGCATTTCTTTGTTCACTCGAATATGTAAAATAATTAAAATTTACTTATTTTCTTGAACCATGGATCACCTCTGTGTTAATTGAAGCAAAAATGATTTTAAAACGTAAATATTCCTAGAGGGATGATTACACCCAAAAGGTCAACCTATAAAATGTCTACGAACTTTTACATATTTCAATAATTGGTATTAAATTTTATTGACATAAATATAAAAAAAGCTTAATAAAATGTATTAGGAATATGTTAGGAAAACAATTCTTCATTAAAGCCATTCAAGTGGTTTGATAATGACGTTTACCTCGATTTTTCACCATTGACCTTCACCACGAGAAGCTCGAATTTTTCAATACAGTGTGGCAATTATCGGTTTATGGTAACTATAATCAGATACATATATCTGAGATTTTATTTTATCCATGTATCTCGAAAAAACAGCAACAGTGGTCCTACAGTTTCTTGCTGTGTACTGCCCTGGATGATTATTCATATTCAAATCAAATCTTTTTGTTAAAAAGGTTGCGAGGTCTTCAAATTTTTCAAAATCATTTAATTTAACGTTGAAGTCTCCAGCCAATATGAGTGGAAGTTTATATAAATTGGCTTAAGTAAATTAGAGCCTTCCTTCGTATATTCTAATAGCGATCGATGAATAAATAATATAATATCCTCAATATTTTGACCTGGGGATATATAAATAGCTACAATACTGATATACTTCAATAACGTTTCCCAGTTTACAAATAACTCAACAACTGAAAAAAAATCACAATGCGTGTGATTTCACTATTGTGATCACCTTTGTAAACAGTAAGCAATTGTTTCAAATTGTAAAATTTTATAAACCTAATTATCTAAATCTGTATTTTGTAAAATTTCTTTTTCCTTTTTCTCTGTCGATATTCTTTTTTTGCACTGCGCTTGTGATTTCAGTATCGTCTCTCTATAGTGTATATGTCGTAATCAAATAGTGAAATCCGGCAGATTATAATAATAATAATAATAATAATTAGACTTTATTTAAATCATACAGGATTGAGGCGAAGTCTAGCATACCTATGCTATTCTACTTAACATCAAAAATGGTAGCATAGAATGGTAGCAAAATATACATATGTAAAACATGGACAGTGATGAATAAATTAATAATGACTAAATAATAATAACTAGATAATAATTATATCAAAATAATAATAAGTTAATAATAATAGTTTAGTAATAATAATAACAAATATATTTTCAAATTATAGTATAAATGTGGTAGTAGAAATGTGGATAAGAGAATCATCTTGCTTGCTATGTCTATTTAATAGAAATATTTTCAGTATTGTACGGAAAGTGTTAATGCCCATGCATTTATTAAATTATTCGAAGGTATTATAAATTTGCACGACATTGAACGTGAAGGACCCTTGGAAGAGCACTGTGCGGAATGGAGGCATTATAACATGATAATTTTTGTACTTGTTGTAAGTTAACATTGTACATACTTTTTCGCGAGGTAATTTTTTTTCGAAATACGGTGGCAGTGATGTTGCGAACATATTAAAGGTAAAAAGACACCTAGGTAATAGTCAATGCGATGTTCTGCCCTTAACCAATTCAACTCTAGTTTGTAAATAAATCTACAGCAGTTGTTTTGTATTTTTTGCAATCTTCGATCTTTTCAATCTTTTCAATCTTTTTTGCGCTTCCTTATCTGATCTAAATATGGATAAAAAACAATCAAACAATAATTTATCTGAGACAGGACGACCGATTCACATAGGTTTTTTCCGTAATTTAAAGTTCACAAAATGGTAGTTTGAGTAAAGTTATTTTAAAGCAATATAACATTTTTTTAATATGAGATTAACATCATCATCGTCATCAGTAGTGCTGCAGCCCCACAGGGCCTCTACTTTCTTCAGCCTCGTCCGCCATCCTTTCCAGTCTCTGGCAAGGACCTTCCAGTCAGCTGCACCAATTTTTCTGACATCCTCAGAAACGCCGTCTTTCCATCTCAGATTTGGTCTCCCTCTGCCTCTACTGCCGGTTAGTATGGCCTCAATGTTTCTTCGCGTTGGCAAGTTGTTGTCATAGCGTGCTACATGTCCTGCCCATCTTAACCTGCCAATCTTGGTTGTTGTTATTATGTCTCTGTTTCCTGACGCTTTGTATAAGTTATAAAGGTCAAAATTAAATCTTCTTCTCTAGACGTTCTCCTCTTGGGCAGCACCAAAAATCTTTCTTAGGATTTTTCGTTCAAATGTTGATAGTAACGTCTCATTTGCTTTCGTTGGGGTCCAGGTTTCCGAGCCATAGATTAAAACTGGTACAATTAACGTCTTAAAGATTCTGATCTTTGTGCTTCTCGCTTCTAAATATTTTGACAGCCCTAAATAACAGCGATTGCCAAGCATTATGCACCTTATTATTTTATTTGCTGACATCATTGCTCGGGTTTAACAAGGCTCCTAGATATACGAACTCATCCACTGCTTCGATGTTATATTCTCCAATTGTGATATTTTGACCCGCGTCTCTCGCCCTGCGTTCTTTTGTGGCAGTCATAAACTTTGTCTTATTTGCATTTATTTGTAGACCCATATTTCTTGCGGCATTCTCAAAATTTACAAAGATTTGTTTTACTTTTCGAAGAATTCTAGGGGTCAGGTCTAGGGTTTTTCGGGTCCGAGTACTCGGACCCGGACTCGACCAGTCCAAGTGTAAATACTCGGTACCCGATACCCGATCTAAGACTCGACGAGTCTCGGGTCTTGAATGTTTCGCATTGTCTAGTACACCACGTCGTAAAGAAGATCGACGATTTAGCATTACACTTGATTAATGGACGAGTATGAAAATTCGAACATATCTAAATATCAATTTGCATGGAATTGACTCTGTAGTGTATAATCTGGGTTTATTGAGAATTTTTAACTCATGTACTGCTATACAATTAGTCAAAAAAGTAGAACAACACTACAAACACATTAATTTAATGTGTTTGTGATGTAGTATATAAAAAGGAAAATATTACCGGCTTGCAAGTTGAAGATGGCCATGGTCTAGATGGTATTGATGACGATCAAGTTGAAAATTATTATTCTGACGAGAGCGTCTATGATATCGAAGAATACGGACAAGTTAAATTAACTTTAGACAATTTAGTGGGGAATTCATACATTTGCCTTCCGCTCTTAGCTTCTTGTGGAGTTTTGTTTTATTTACCTATTTTCCAAATCCCTTGTTTAGTCCCACTTAACCGGAAAGTTCGTACAGTATTGCTTGCATTACCATATGCGTGAACATGAAAAATCCTTTCGTGTTTTTCTTTAAATTGCGAGACAGATTAGACCCGGACCCGGACCCGAAAAATCGAACTCAGACTCGACTCCGACTCGCCGAGTCTAAAAGGACCGGGTATTCCCAAACCCTAGTCGAGTCCATGTCGTCTGCGTATGCCTGTGCCTGTGATGATTTATTAAAGATAGTACCTCTAGTATCCAGTTCCGCATCTCGAACTACTTTTTCTAGTGCTATGTTAAACAAGAGACACGCCAGCGCATCACCCTGCCTCACGCCCACAGTTGTTTCGAATGAATCTGAGGTTTCATTCTGTATTCTTACTTGGCACGCAACTTTTGACATTGTCGTTTTTGTCAATTCAATTAGGGTTTTTGGAATGTGTAGCTCATTCATAGCGTGGTATAACTTTGGGTTTAGAACGCTATCATAAGCTGCCTTAAAGTCAATGAAAATGTGGAACGTGTCGATATTGTATTCGTAGCACTTCTCGAGCATCTGACGTAGTACGAAAATCGAGTCTATTGTAGATCGACCAGTTCGGAATCCGCATTAATATTGTCCGATTTTTACGCAGAACCTAGGTTCTGCGTACGTCCTTATGCGAGATATTAGGATGTGTGACAGTATTTTATAAGCAGTGTTTAGTAGTGTAATAGCTCGATAGTTACTGCATTCCAACTGATCACCTTTTTTGTGTAAAGGGCATATAACCCCTACGTTCCACTCTTCTGGCATTTGTTTTTCACGCCAGATTTTTCGGATTATTTGTAGCATGGTTTCTTCCAATACTTCTCCACCAGCTTTGATGGGTTCTGTTGTAATAGTATCTTTTCCAGGAGTTTTTAGCTTCTTTGTAGCATTCTGGTTTTCCTGCAAGTTGGGCAGTTCGACCAGGTCATTATTTAATTATTCTAGCTGTTCTGCTTCATGGTTATCTGAGCCTAGGAGTTCGGAGAAATGCTCCACCCACCTGTTGCGTATTTCCTCCTTATTGGCAAGAACCTGTCCGTTCTTGTTCTTACAAATATTTACTTTAGGTTTGAACTCCTTTCTTATATTGTTAACCTTCTGGTAAAACTTTCTTGATTCCGACTGATTTTTGAGTCGTTCTATTTCATCCAAGAGTTTTTCTTCATTTTCTCTTTTCTTCCTTTTATGCATCCTCTTTTCATCTCTTCTGAGATTCTTGTAATATGAGATTAACATGACTTTTAAATCTAAAGTCAATCAATTAGTAGGCCAAGATTCCTTGCTGTATTTCTTAATTGCAGGACTTTTTTGTTGATACTTAATTTCTACTTCATTTTTTAAGTTTTTTTCTGGATTTAGAATCTGGAATTAGTAGAACAGTGCACCTACTAGTATTTAATTTTAAGTTTTGATGTTCGGAATATTTTACAATTGTTGCAAGGTCACAGTTGGCATTATGGCATTACAAGATTCCTTCACATTTTCAGTGCCAAAATATGGATATATTTGCGTATCAGCGGCATAGCTACCGCTTTTGGTGTTAGGAGGCATATGTCCCAGAACTGATCCTTGTGGTGCACGTGACGTTATGAATCCATACTTAGATAGATAGTCACCCAGCACAACATGTTGACCGCTAAGTCAACAATAAGTAATGCTGATCGAAGCCATAGTATTTTAATTTCGCTATCAGGAGAGAGTGATACAACGTATCAAAGGCTGTAGAAAAATCAAGCTTTGTTGCTATAGAAGACTTTGTGTTGTCCAAAGCTCTAATATAATCATCCATAATTGCAGCTACGGTCGAGGAAGAATCCTTTACGGAAACCTGATTGCTGATCCGATTACTATCTTCTCACAAACAACAAATTCATAAACGTGATTTACAACAAATTTTTCAAGAATTTTAGATAACGTCTGCGTGATCTTGATGGGTCTTAACTCAGAGCTGCTTTTTGGGATTCTTTACCTTGGGTATAGGTTTCACAAATGCTACTTTCCAACCACTCGGAAAATAACCCGTTTCAAGATATCAATTTACAATATGTGTTATGTAAATGGTACATAATTTTAACATTTTAAGATTGTGTATAACCGAGTCATAGCTTGCCGATGGTTCGTGTATTCTATTTGAACTACTCGATGTGACTAGCTAGTCATAGTTCATGAAACCACCTCAAATATTATGTTTCTTTCCTTATCTCCTTATTAATAGGTATGATAATTAATACAAGTAGGTTTATAATTTAAGATGACAGCACTTAGTCATTTCTTGGAACGTCGAATCGTAAGTTGGTAAGTAAGATAGTGTAAATCGTAAATACAGTAAATATCATACACTCGAATTACATGTACGATAAAAGCTTTTTCTTCCATGTTTAGTTTTAAGGTTATATGCCGACCACGCTCGTCTGCTATTATACGAAAGAAAAAGGGAGCACGCATAATAGAAATATACACTCAGAGAAAGAAAGAGCCCGCGTTATAGAAATATACCCTGAGAGAAAGAGAAAGGCGTATTATAACGTAACATCTTACGTAAAATCTTACAACGCAAAAATCTTACTCCCCCCTCCCCGTGTTTTCTGCCGAATGACTCATACCGAGGCCTGCATAAAGGAACTTCGTTCCAAAAAATACAAACATATTTTTGATTTTCGTTGAAAAATACAATTTATTTCATTGTATTTCTTCATATCGGAAAATTATTCAAAAACGTAAATAACAACTACACTAAGTTTTGCAAGAAATGTTAACTTTCATAAAGAAAAAAATGTAGACACGACAAGAAAAATTTTACAAAGTTACCACAAAATCGTATCTCTATATTGAACAGAAATTCGAATAGAATTATTCCAGACAGTAAATGATTATACAAAAAAATGCAAATTACATTAAAAAGAAAAGCAAATACATGTCTGTCATTATTCACAAATATTCGCTTAGCTTCCTTTGTCCCCATATCTTGCAATGTTATACGGTAAAAAGAAGAACATTTGCAAATTAAAATCATTTTTATTCATTCACAAACATTTAACAGTTATTTTACAGACATGCCTCAATCTCGGTTAATAGGTCCATTCCTTTGCGAACAACCATTAAATTTGCTTCATATTGTCTTTGGTAATTTCTGCTGCATGGTGTCTGATAATGTTGTGATTGTAGAATGATGATACATTTTCTTTATCCTTCAAGTGTATCTGAGATTTCTTGTCTACTTAGCAATGAAATGTGTATTCATTCATACATTTATTAACAAATCCGTGATATAATATACTCAAAAACAAATATTCCATTCCATTCCCTTTTTTGTATTATCAAAATAGTTAGATAGGTACATTTTTCATTAAAACTATCTATAAATTTATTTAGTTCAAATTTTATCGACTGAATAGTTTACAAGAACAAAACAGATAAAAATGTGAAATATTATACACAGCAAGTAAGAAGCAAAACAAGATAAGAAAGTGTAGACATATAATGGTAGTAAGATAAAACTAATAACACAAATCTAGACAATATGTTTCACACTTGTGCAGAATCTACTGATTACAAGAAAAGGGAAAATACAATAACTTAATCTTAATCTTAATGACTTCGCTTCGACTTATTTAGTGATATTAGTTTTACTCACGCACATTCTTTAATATCAATACATTATTTAGGAATGAGCAAACGTTGAAATCAATCATATTGTGTTTATTTTTCTAATTGATAAAATTAATATAGTTTTTTGTATTTGTAAATATATTTAATATTAATTATGTTTACGTTACGTTATCTAATAAACACAAAAAATAGAATGTAGGAAAAAAGTATAGATATAATATGTACAAATGTGCATGTAGCATAAGCTAAAATATTTAATACTTAATAGTAGTAGTAGTAATATCCTTTTATTGCCATACATAATAAAATACATTTTTTTTTAAGCAAACAAAGAAAAAAAAGTGCTGCATTCTGAGTTAAACAAACAATAAATACTAACTTAACATATAGATAAAAAATTAGAATTATTTTTTTATCAAAAATAGAAATCTTAAAATAATAATAAAAATTGCTATTATTTTCAAACTGAATGTAATTATTATCAAGCGAAAAAGCTTGAATATGTTTTAATTTTTAATTCAAATTATGAAATTAAATATCTTGGAAAACATTTATAGAAAATCAAAACGAAACCATAAATTTGATTACAATTTTGCCCTGTTACTTCGCCGACTTGAGCTTTATTCCTTTTGCCTTTATCTTGATGAAAATTGAAAGTAAATAATTGAATGGACCTAATGACGCAAAACTCCTTATAAATACGTGCCTTGGAAGATAACCTTTAATTTCATTCCTATTTATGAATTTAATTATTCTCTGATCCTGGCACAGTTCTTTAAATAAACAGATAGTATTTACGTTGTTATTTGAAATAAAAATGTTGTTGAAATTACAAATTCATTATTTCATACATTCATATTTACAAATTTCTATCATTAATTTCAAGTAATGGATTTTACCTTAATTTTATTTTTATACGGTGTGAATACTAAAGTTGGTATAAGGCGAGACATTTGTATATTGAATATAATCAAAAGATCTCTTGTCATAAATTGAAAATTAAAGTAGTTTTAAAATATAAACCGTGTGTTTAATTCGATAAAGATTTACCATTATATTTTTAGGAAACTAATCGCCTTTTTAAATATGAGCTTCAATTATAATATTTTTTGTGAAAATGATTTTTCATTTTTTTGTTGTAAATATCAATGTAATTGACAGGTGTGACGTAGGATTTATTGTATCAATTTTTTGGGTAACTCGTAATTATATATTTAAAGTTTTCCTAGTTTATAAAAAAAAATCAGGTTTAAATATGCAAGTCACGCATTTTTAAACATCTCCTGATTTTTTTTCAGCAGGAAATTGCATTCCAATATTTTAAGTTTCAGTCCTAAATTTACTTTTCGTAGAAGAATAAAAAATAATTTGGTCTGTTAAGCTAGTTGTGCTAACAAGTGACATATTAGAAACGTTTCGGCACGAATACACGTAATTCGTAATTGCAAATAAATTACAGAAAGTCTCGATAAGAATTTTTGCTCCACTACACGGTATATAGTATGAATAAGGGGCAATAAAGATAAGCCATCGCTTGAAAACGCCACCCCAACGTCGTAAAGTATAGAAATGTATAACTAATAAAATAAATATACATTAAAGGAAAAAAATCGTTGACGTAGTCAAATGAAACTACTGAATTCAAAAATAGTGTTTTTTACTAGGGTGTGTACTGAAATTAGCTATTATTATGACTTAAAAAAAAACAAGATTAATGTGATACACACGATATGTCATTATTTATTTATTAAATTAATAATACGCGAGTAATTATCACACTCTGTAATTAATTTGTGTATGAATTTGTTTTGGTATAACATTTTACCGTAATATGTAGACAAAAACTATTTAGTTTTATAATACTGCGCTATAATAATTATTTATAATACAATCGGATAAAATGAAGGTTTAATGAGGCACGTCAGCGCGAGAGGATTTAAATTCGCGAGTTAAATCTTAATTTTATCCGCGAGTGTAATACAAACTTCTACTCAATTTTGCTTTCGATTTAACTTATTCTATTTAATATCTTAAATACCTTTCTAGCTTAATATTGAATAAATAAAATCTTCAGAATAAAATCTGCAGTGATTTTGTTCTAGTTGACTCAAGTAAAGTTAGTTCAGTTTTTGCAAGTGAGCCAAGATAACATTAATCAGGTTGCCCAAATAATTGATAACGTTATTCGTAAAAGTCGGTGCCTGTAATAAATTAGTAATATTTTATCACTGTGCTCTAAGTTTTGTCATTGTGCATAATAGCTGGATAATATGCAATTTGATCTAATTAATCAATTAATCTGTAACATATATTCTCACACATATCTCTGTCCAAATAATTTGTAGAATCATGTCATGAAGTGTTTCGTGTCATATGCATATACTTCGTTTTCTCCTCGTTGACTTTCAATCCCATCTTTTTTGCCTCTTTTTCGAGTTATATTAAGGCTTCCTTCACTATAATTGTATTTCTTTCCACTACATCTAGATCATCTGCATACGCTAGAATCAGTCTGGGTCCGCTATTTTCGAAGATGCTCATACTTAGTTCGGTTCGTGTTATCACCTTCTTCAAGGCTAGATTAAACAAAGCTGGTGACAGTGCATCCCCTTGTTTAAGGCCAGTTGTTATATAAAATATTTCGCTATATCAAATAATAAATATTTCGCCTTTATAAAACTCTAAAAAGAGGCAAAAACCATCTTTTTGCCTCTTTTTCGAGTTTTGAAATTGAAAGTCAACGAGAAGAAAACGAAGTATATGCATATAACACGAAACACAAGATGAGATCGAATTCGACAAAATATTACCATGGATGAGTACAACTTCGATCACGTACAGTCTTTTCGATACCTAGGGGCATTAATAACATCAGATAACAACGTTAAAGTAGAAATAGGACAGCTCATTCTACAAGGAAATAAATGCTACTACGCAACCTAGCAATTATTACGATCAAGAATCCTGACCAGACAAACAAAAATAAATATATATATAAAACAATTATAAGACCATTGGAGCAGTCTGGATCAACAAATGTTGCGGCATAGGATGCACACGAAAACCGAGGTATATAAACTATATAATAGCCCAAGTATAGTACAAGAAATCATATCAAACAGATGAAGATGGCTGGGGCATGTCCAGAGGAGTAATGACTCAAGGCTAGTTAAAATGGTCTGGGAAGAAACCCCTAACAACAAAATACCACTGGGCGCCCAAAGCTTCGATGGCGGGATAATATCCGCAAGGACCTTCAAACCCTGGGGGTGCTCGACTGGGAAGAAGCCACTCATGACCGGAGAGAATGGAGGAGAATTGTTGAGGCGGCCAAGACCCACCCCGGGTTGTAGAGCCATGGATGGATGGATGTCATGATGTAAAAGAAAGTAATACAATATACATATGTTTTATGTATGTACCTACTCTATGATGTGATTGAAAAATATTTAGATTTATTGAATTTTCCGGAAAACATGATTCAATATGATATATTAATTGATATATCTATTTAAGCAGACTAATACAATTTATACATTTACATAGAATTAAATTTAATTCAGTTAAAAAAGATGATTAAATAATTATTGGTTAAATTATTTAATACAAGAAATAATTTTTTATAAAATATCAATATTTCTTAGATTACAGCGAAATTAAACATACCATGAGAAATTGCGTGGTATCAATAATAATCTCAGGAAAATTTATTATACTCGAAGTTTACTTACCGTTTAGTAAACAGTAATTGGTCATTCTAGATTAATACAGAAAAATGTATAAGCTTTGTGATTGGAAATCAAAAAAGAACATCAGCGAGTTAATATTTAGAGTTATTTTTACATTTACAATATATAAATTATTTGGATGCTTTTCCATGGATACTTTTATTTCACTAGTGAAATAAATTTATATTTCACTAGTGGATAAACCACTGTTTTATTGTTCCGCTATATTGATCCATTTTATTAGGTAAAATTGAATACAAAAATGATATTAGTCTAAAACAAATAAAATGTTAGTCGACTCGAGCTTATTTTATATAATTAAAATATCTCCTTTAGTATCTGTCATTTGTCTGTGTTATTTACCCAAATTGAAGTTTTCAAAATAGTTTGCAACAAGGAAAAAGAAGCACTTTCCGTGAAATAGTGATTAGATGAATGGAGCTAGTTTAAATACACAAAGGTTTCTAAAATGAAAGTTTTTTTAAGAAGAATTATTAGTTCATTCTAATAAAACTAGGAAACCAACTGGACTTTTGCAACAGGACATAAATAAATAAATACACAGGTTTTAGTTACTGATTCACAGAACTTTTTCTTTAAATGGAAGTTACTAAACTAAAAAAACTAAACCATTCCACCATTTTAAAAATATATAAACAACTACATTAAAACTGACAGATGATAGATGGTTTACTAGTATGAAGTAAGCTAATACTCACATTTTATATTCTAAAGCCTCACATATCTTTTTTTATCGCTTGGTATATTTTTTATGGGAATTTAATGTTCATTTAAATAATCAAATAAAATAATTAACAATTTATTTAGGAATTATGTTTCTTACTATTAATTTCAGTTTTTTTTTATTGGCATTTTATAATAAAAAAAAAATTATTTGAAATAAATAGATTTTAAATCTTTGCTTTGTAATGTATCTTGCACAAATTTTAACGTAATTATAACATATTATATTGTTAAAGTTTCAGCTCTATTCAAATTAAGTAAATATTACAAAGGATTTGTGCAACAAACAGTTGTGCCTCTTATACAAAACAATATTTTAATTTAGTTTGCTATTTAGTTTTCAACCTTTATTATGAAGCTAGCATAAAGCTTTATTTCGAACTTTCTGCGGTATTCGCCAATTTAATTACCGACAAAATTAAATATGACTCTGTTTGTACCCGAATCTTACCTTTATTACATTCATTACGCAATTGCAAAAAAAATCGGTAATTTAAACTAAAGCACTGTCATATAAAGGATTCTACGTGTATTTAATGTAACAAACAGTTTGTATACTGCTTTAAAGAATATTTTAATTTGGTTGACTATAGGGTTTTCAATGCGTCGCCGATAGTAATATTGTTTAAAATAAGCCGGGATAGCAGCACTATGCGGCCGTATAATCCAATTAAAATCGGCCGCCTGGGTACCATGTATGACAATTATCTACCTTGCCAGCAAACGTTAATAATTTATAAGTTTAATACAAACGAAACTGTTATCCCACTGAATTTTGAAATATTTAATGTATCTTGTTAATCATCAAATGTCAACAAAACCCATGTACAATTTGTATAAAGACATCGTCTATGTTTCTTGTTTCATCTTGAAATTAGTTTTTGTCAATCAAATTTCCGTTTCTTGGTGAAAAAGAAAAATTCGCGATTGCTTCACTTCTTTCACATTGTATGAAATAAAACGGAAAACCTTTAATCAGAACAATTCCAATATCCTTTTTCTATATCTTCTCTGGTTTGTACGATAATTGAAATTGGACGCAACTGCTTTTACGATTTTTTTTAAATATTTGTTTCACTTGATCAAATTATTTAAAAATTGTCAGTGGTTCTACAACTTGCATTTAATGAAACATACTTAATATCTATTTCGTGCATCATCTCATGGAATCTTTATTTTTAAGATATTACATTCATAATATTGCATTCAAAATTACAAAGATATTACATTAAAAATTATAAAGATATTACATTAAAAATTATAAAGGCTACAATTTGCTAGATATTAGTTTCTAAAACTATGTTTTATATATACTTGACTTACAAACAAGCTTATACAAAAAGTTGTATCCATTCTTGTATGTCTAGTCTTTTCTGTCTAGTTTTATCTATTTAGTCTTGTCTGTCTAGTCCTGTCTAGTCTTTTCTGTCTCGACTTGTCTCTCTAGTGTAGTCCGTCTAGTAGAGTCTTGTCTGTTTAGTCTTGTCTGTTTAGACCTGTCCGTCTAGACTTGTCGGCCTAATCTTTTCTGTCTTGTCTTGTGTACCTGGTCTTGTCTGTCTAGTCTTGTGTGCCCAGTATTTTCTTTTCCAGTATTCTGTAAAAAAAAATAGAAAAATTATTCTGCAAGCAGAGAATTCAAAAGAAGAGCGCAATGTGAGCAGTGGTGTTCCACAGGGCTCGGTTCTGGGCCCGACACTGTGGAACATCCTGTACGATGGAGTCCTCAGACTCAAACTGCAGGAGGGAGTGGAGATCGTGGGCTTTGCTGACGACCTGGCGCTGGTAGTGACTGGCAAAACAGAAAGGGGAATAATGCTTAGAGCAAATGCAGCTATAGACCAAGTTGGTAATTGGATGGAAGGAAAGAGACTAGAATTGACTCCCGAAAAGACAGAGGCAGTGCTGCTAACAGGATTCAGAAAAATTGGTCCCATTTCTTTCCTTGTAAAGGGAGAAAAGATAGTCCCGAAAGAATCCATTAAATACCTGGGTGTAACGATCGACAAATGTCTATCATTTAAAAACCACGTCATCGCAATCGCAGATAAAGCGCTCAAAACCGCTGCAGCATTAGACAAACTAATTCCCAACGTCGGTGGCCCCAAAAGCAGCAAGCGAAGGCTCCTATGCTCGGTGGTGCATTCGACCATGCTCTACGCAGCTCCGGTATGGGCAATTGCCATGGAGAAGAAATCGATCAGGCACAAGTTATTGTTAATTCAACGGAAAATGGCACTGAGAGTGTCCAGTGCATACCGAACTGTCTCAATGGAAGCTGCACTTGTAATCGCAGGCATAGTACCAATAGAGATTATGGTGCGAGAGAGAGAGGAACTGTACCGAGTTAGGACAAGCGACGACTGCACAAAGAGCGATAAAAAGAAAGCCGCCAGGGCGCAAACGTATAAGACATGGCAAAAAGAGTGGCAGCTATCGAACAGGGGACAATGGACCAGGATCCTTATACCTGACGTCTAGCGGTGGGTGTCACGAAAGCATGGTGAAACGAATTTCCACCTTACTCAAGTGCTAAGCGGTCATGGTTGTTTTAGGGACTACCTGCATAACATACGCAGGGCAACCGATAGTCTCTGTGAATACTGTGGCCTTGAAGATAGCGTTCGACACACCATCTTCGACTGTCATAGATGGATACCAGAAAGAGAAACGTGGGAAAAGAAAACTCACTTCAAACTAGAGCCCATAGGCCTAACCGAACATATGATTAGATCGGAGAACAACTGGATAATAACAACCGATATGGTAACAAACATCATGACCTTGAAAGAGCAGGACGAGAGGAAACGACTCCAAGTCGAGAGCAACAAGAAATTGAACCTGAACCCCTAATCACTAGACGTGGAAGGGGGATGTAAGGCGAAACCAAGATGCTCGGTTCCAAGATGCTCGAGGAGTTTCAGGGGGCCACTTGTCAAGTTAACCGATTCGTGCTTGCTACTTCCCGTTAAAAAAAAAGTATTTTCTGTATAGTATTAGTCCATCTAGTGTAGTCCGTCTAGTCTAGTCTTGTCTGCCCAATCTTGTCTGTCTAGTCTTGTCTTTTTTTTTTTTAGGTAAGTTTGGTTTTATTTGCAATGAAAGACAAATTACTAAAAAACATTCCTTTCGCTTCGCACTGGAATCCGCACTCGCATTTCTTCAGTGTAAGGGCTGTCCGTTCTACTTCCTGCTGTCTTTCTCCTTGGCTTCAACAATCTTCCGAACGACGGTATATACTACTTTCCATGACTTCTCCGATCCTGTTAGCCCTTCTATCATGTTGTACGCATTAAACGTATGTCCAGTGGTATGCGCGAAGTTCGTTCTGTCTTGTGTCCAGTTCGGGCAATCAAAAAGCGTATGGTTTACATCGTCTACCTCACCGCAGTAATTACTTCCGTCCGTCTCTGCTCTCCTGCGATCATACAGATATTTCCTGAAACACCTGTGGCCTGACAAAGCTTGAGTTAAGTAATAGTCTATTTCACCATAGTTCCTCCTTGTCCATTTTTCTATATCTGGAATTAAGAACCAAGTCCATCGTCCATAAGTTGCATTATTCCATTTTTCTTGCCATCTCCTCATCTAATTTTCTCTGGCTTTTACCTTTTCCATCCCGTTATACTTTTCCTGTCTTTCTTTGATTTGGAGTTCTACCGTAGGAATTCCTGCTATAACTCCCACCCCTTCCTCTGATATTTTCCTGTATGCGCAGCATGCTCTGATACACAGCAAACGCACGATTCTAGTAAGGCTAAGAATTCTTGTTTTAGTTTCTGTAACAATATGCCAGGCTGGTGCTCCATACAATAATTGGGACTGGACCACGCTGAGAAGTCGTTTTCGTTTGGATCCTTTGGGTCCGCCGATATTTGGCAGAAGACTAGCGAGAGCATTTGCCGTCTTTTCCGCCTTCTGCGTAATTTTGTTCACGTGATGCACAAAGGATAACTTGGTGTCCAGCCATACTCCCAGATATTTTACAGCTGTAGTAGAGGTTACCGTAAAACCTTTGGCATTAAAAGTGATCAGGGATGTCGTTTGTTTGGGTGTTAAAAGTACTGCTTTCGTCTTCTCTGGCGCCAGTTGAAGCTGCCCAAGACTGATCCCTGTGGTACACCACTGTTTATCCTTATTTTTTTAATTTTTCCTTCTGCCTCTATGATGAGCTCTCTTTTCGATAGATATGACACTAAAATATTAATAAGACTATCCTCTATCTTCCTCTTTCTCAATTCATTTAATATTTGTTGCCACGAGGCACTATTTAAGGCATTCTTCACATCGAGTGTTATTACGGCACACAGTCTCCGGTGTCGAGCTGAGTAGGCACTAGCTTCTCTGGCAATTTTAATCACTTTTATTATGGCATCCACTGTCTGTCGACCTTCTCTAAATCCAAACTGATTGTCAGACTGGTCCCCTGTTCGTATAAGTTCTTTTTGGAGTCTAGCTAATATTAATTTTTCATATAATTTACCCTCTACGTCCAAAAGGCAGATTGGTCTAAAAGATGAAGCATTTTCTAAAGGCATTTTACCCTTCCTTAACAAAACAAGTTTCGCTCGCTTCCACTGTGCTGGGAATTTCGCCTCGGCTGCCAGTTTATTATATACGGCTAACATATAATCCGGTCTATCCGCTGCAACTCGCTTTACCAATTCTACTGGAATATATCCTGGCCCTGGTGCTTTATTGTTTTTCAATTTTTGGCAGGCTATCTGCAGTTCTTCCGATGTGAAGTCGACAAAACTAGCGTCTTTATTACAAATAAAATTTACTTCCTCGTGGTCGAAAAGGTGATCAACTACTTTTTCTACTGTTTCCATATTTAGTTTCAATGAAGGTGTGTGCTCTGTCAGCCTTTTCTTGATCGTTTTGTAGCCATCCCCTCAGACATCATTATCTATATTCTTACAGAGAATTTTCCAGTGTTTTATTTTCGATGTTTTAATAGCGTTACTCAAAATTTTCTTGCTCTTTGTATATTCGTCCCATAGGAGCCGGTTAACTTCGGGTAAATTTCTTGCCGCGTTTCTGGTGTAGGTCCTTCTTCTTCGAACACATTCTTTGCGCAGTACCGATATATCCTCCGTCCACCAGTATACCGGTGCTCTTCTGGTTTGGGTACTATGTTTTGGCATAGATTTATCGCATAATTTTGCAAGGGTATTGGAAAAGCCTCTTGCAGATGTTATGTCTTCATTTTCTTCTATTCCGTCTAATGCATGTTGCAGTTTCGGTTGATCCATCTTGCTGACTTGCCATCCTGTACTTGAATTTCTCCTTAAATTATGTAGTCTTGTCTTAAATTTTATGTCTACTCTTGTCTGTCTAGTCTAGTCTGTCTAGGCTTGTCTGTCTAGTCTTGTCTGTCTAGTCTTGTCTGTCTAGTCTTGTCTGTCTAGTCTTGTCTGTCTAGTCTTGTCTGTCTAGTCTTGTCTGTCTAGTCTTGTCTGTCTAGTCTTGTCTGTCTAGTCTTGTCTGTCTAGTCTTGTCTGTCTAGTCTTGTCTGTCTAGTCTTGTCTGTCTAGTCTTGTCTGTCTAGTCTTGTCTGTCTAGTCTTGTCTGTCTAGTCTTGTCTGTCTAGTCTTGTCTGTCTAGTCTTGTCTGTCTAGTCTTGTCTGTCTAGTCTTGTCTGTCTAGTCTTGTCTGTCTAGTCTTGTCTGTCTAGTCTTGTCTGTCTAGTCTTGTCTGTCTAGTCTTGTCTGTCTAGTCTTGTCTGTCTAGTCTTGTCTGTCTAGTCTTGTCTGTCTAGTCTTGTCTGTCTAGTCTTGTCTGTCTAGTCTTGTCTGTCTAGTCTTGTCTGTCTAGTCTTGTCTGTCTAGTCTTGTCTGTCTAGTCTTGTCTGTCTAGTCTTGTCTGTCTAGTCTTGTCTGTCTAGTCTTGTCTGTCTAGTCTTGTCTGTCTAGTCTTGTCTGTCTAGTCTTGTCTGTCTAGTCTTGTCTGTCTAGTCTTGTCTGTCTAGTCTTGTCTGTCTAGTCTTGTCTGTCTAGTCTTGTCTGTCTAGTCTTGTCTGTCTAGTCTTGTCTGTCTAGTCTTGTCTGTCTAGTCTTGTCTGTCTAGTCTTGTCTGTCTAGTCTTGTCTGTCTAGTCTTGTCTGTCTAGTCTTGTCTGTCTAGTCTTGTCTGTCTAGTCTTGTCTGTCTAGTCTTGTCTGTCTAGTCTTGTCTGTCTAGTCTTGTCTGTCTAGTCTTGTCTGTCTAGTCTTGTCTGTCTAGTCTTGTCTGTCTAGTCTTGTCTGTCTAGTCTTGTCTGTCTAGTCTTGTCTGTCTAGTCTTGTCTGTCTAGTCTTGTCTGTCTAGTCTTGTCTGTCTAGTCTTGTCTGTCTAGTCTTGTCTGTCTAGTCTTGTCTGTCTAGTCTTGTCTGTCTAGTCTTGTCTGTCTAGTCTTGTCTGTCTAGTCTTGTCTGTCTAGTCTTGTCTGTCTAGTCTTGTCTGTCTAGTCTTGTCTGTCTAGTCTTGTCTGTCTAGTCTTGTCTGTCTAGTCTTGTCTGTCTAGTCTTGTCTGTCTAGTCTTGTCTGTCTAGTCTTGTCTGTCTAGTCTTGTCTGTCTAGTCTTGTCTGTCTAGTCTTGTCTGTCTAGTCTTGTCTGTCTAGTCTTGTCTGTCTAGTCTTGTCTGTCTAGTCTTGTCTGTCTAGTCTTGTCTGTCTAGTCTTGTCTGTCTAGTCTTGTCTGTCTAGTCTTGTCTGTCTAGTCTTGTCTGTCTAGTCTTGTCTGTCTAGTCTTGTCTGTCTAGTCTTGTCTGTCTAGTCTTGTCTGTCTAGTCTTGTCTGTCTAGTCTTGTCTGTCTAGTCTTGTCTGTCTAGTCTTGTCTGTCTAGTCTTGTCTGTCTAGTCTTGTCTGTCTAGTCTTGTCTGTCTAGTCTTGTCTGTCTAGTCTTGTCTGTCTAGTCTTGTCTGTCTAGTCTTGTCTGTCTAGTCTTGTCTGTCTAGTCTTGTCTGTCTAGTCTTGTCTGTCTAGTCTTGTCTGTCTAGTCTTGTCTGTCTAGTCTTGTCTGTCTAGTCTTGTCTGTCTAGTCTTGTCTGTCTAGTCTTGTCTGTCTAGTCTTGTCTGTCTAGTCTTGTCTGTCTAGTCTTGTCTGTCTAGTCTTGTCTGTCTAGTCTTGTCTGTCTAGTCTTGTCTGTCTAGTCTTGTCTGTCTAGTCTTGTCTGTCTAGTCTTGTCTGTCTAGTCTTGTCTGTCTAGTCTTGTCTGTCTAGTCTTGTCTGTCTAGTCTTGTCTGTCTAGTCTTGTCTGTCTAGTCTTGTCTGTCTAGTCTTGTCTGTCTAGTCTTGTCTGTCTAGTCTTGTCTGTCTAGTCTTGTCTGTCTAGTCTTGTCTGTCTAGTCTTGTCTGTCTAGTCTTGTCTGTCTAGTCTTGTCTGTCTAGTCTTGTCTGTCTAGTCTTGTCTGTCTAGTCTTGTCTGTCTAGTCTTGTCTGTCTAGTCTTGTCTGTCTAGTCTTGTCTGTCTAGTCTTGTCTGTCTAGTCTTGTCTGTCTAGTCTTGTCTGTCTAGTCTTGTCTGTCTAGTCTTGTCTGTCTAGTCTTGTCTGTCTAGTCTTGTCTGTCTAGTCTTGTCTGTCTAGTCTTGTCTGTCTAGTCTTGTCTGTCTAGTCTTGTCTGTCTAGTCTTGTCTGTCTAGTCTTGTCTGTCTAGTCTTGTCTGTCTAGTCTTGTCTGTCTAGTCTTGTCTGTCTAGTCTTGTCTGTCTAGTCTTGTCTGTCTAGTCTTGTCTGTCTAGTCTTGTCTGTCTAGTCTTGTCTGTCTAGTCTTGTCTGTCTAGTCTTGTCTGTCTAGTCTTGTCTGTCTAGTCTTGTCTGTCTAGTCTTGTCTGTCTAGTCTTGTCTGTCTAGTCTTGTCTGTCTAGTCTTGTCTGTCTAGTCTTGTCTGTCTAGTCTTGTCTGTCTAGTCTTGTCTGTCTAGTCTTGTCTGTCTAGTCTTGTCTGTCTAGTCTTGTCTGTCTAGTCTTGTCTGTCTAGTCTTGTCTGTCTAGTCTTGTCTGTCTAGTCTTGTCTGTCTAGTCTTGTCTGTCTAGTCTTGTCTGTCTAGTCTTGTCTGTCTAGTCTTGTCTGTCTAGTCTTGTCTGTCTAGTCTTGTCTGTCTAGTCTTGTCTGTCTAGTCTTGTCTGTCTAGTCTTGTCTGTCTAGTCTTGTCTCTATAGTCTAGTCTCTCTAGTCTTGTCTCTCTAGTCTTGTCTCTCTAGTCTTGTCTCTCTAGTCCTGTCGGTCTAGTCTTGTCTTTTTTTTTTTGTGGGGGACGTAGCAAGCACTTTCGTTAACTTGATAAGTGGCCCCCCTGAACATTTCGTAAATCCCGGAACCGCTCTTCGCATATCTTCGAATTGTCGCTGTACTGGAAATAGTATTTCCAATTCTGAATTTCTTATTTACAGCAACCCTTACATCTCTCGGTCACTTTTTGTATTTTGCCGTTCATGGAGTTTCAGTTTGCCAAAGTTTGCTGTATATTTGGTTGGATTTGGCGCGAGTCTTGCGTTGTTCGTTCGTCTTGTTCATTTCGTCTTAGAATGGTTCATATAAAGTTGTCGGTGACAGTCCAGTGCTCCTTGTCCTGCAGCATTTGGGTTACCAGTGAGTATTCGTTGAGTGCCGTTTTTGTCTTGTTGGTTCAAATGATGTTTGTGACACACTGGCGGTGTCCCCACAGTAGACGCATCTGTCATCTCTGGCTCTGCCTAAGCGGATCAGATATTCTTTAAAGCACCCGTGTCCACTTAGCACCTGGGTGAGATAGTAGCTTATCTCACCGTTGTTCCGTGTAACCCGCGGGATTATGTCAGGTATCATTTTGTAGGTTCATCTTCCTGCTGATGCTGCTGTCCAGCTGCTTTGCCACTTCTCCAGCAGTTTTTCGCTTGCATGTTTTTTTAATTTGAACTATGTTGAGCACAACTTTTTTTTTTTTTTGTCCAAGTAGAGTAGGGTCCTTTCTTCAGACATGAGCTCTACTGGAGCAATGCTGCCAATTACCAGTACTGCGTCCCTTGACACTGTCCTATACGCGCTGCTGACTCTCAGGGCCAATGTCCTTTGCACCTTGGCTAGCCTGTTTCTTTGATTCTCTCTCAACAAGGATGGAGTCCAGATGGGAGCGGCGTATAGTACGTCGAGTTGACAACACTACTTAGTAGTCTTCTCTTGCTGCTAAGGGGGCCACCCACATTTGGCATGAACCGTTCCAGCTGCAGCAGTTTTTATCGCCTTCGTGGTTACTCTCTCTGTGTGCTGGTTGAAGCTTAGCATTCGGTATGCAAGCTATTTAATGGCATCCTTTGGCACGATTTTTTTATTTCTGACTTTGAATTCTACGAGCTCAATCTTCCTTTTACCGGTTAGAAGTAACGCCTCTGTTTTTTTTAGAGGGAGGCTAAGTTTCTTTGAACGATTGTTTCAATGGCTTTGTTTGCTCTGTTCATTAGGCCGAGTTCCGTTTTAGCAGAGATAACGATGGCAAGGTCATCTTCGAAGCCAACCATCTCCACACCTTCTAGCAGATATAATCTTAGAACGCAAATCACAAAGAATATTCCACAGGGTAGGTCCCATAATTGATCCCTGCGAGATACTACATGTGACATTAAGCATTGTGTAACTGGCATCGAGTTGTATTTTCCGATTCGACAAGTAGCTGGAAATTATTTTAGCCAGATAAGCTGGAAATTGTCTTTGGACGATCTCATCGATTATGTTGGGCCACTCTGCTGTGTTAAAGGTGTTTCGAACATCGAGGGTTCTTCCAGAGTTCTTCTGGTGCTAGCAGAGGCGTCTGCTGCGATTTTAGCCGCTTTCATAATGGCGTAGATAGTGGATCTTCCCTCGCGGAAACCTTATTGTGTTTCGGATAGATTGGATCCTTTCCAGAGTTAACTTTTGATACGGTCGAGTACCAAGGGTTCTAGTAGTTTTCCGGAACAATCAAGTAGTCCTGTATGGAAGGTATATATGAGAATGGCTCTTGGGTGGGTTTATCTCCCTTTTTAAGCAGCAGCAGATTTGCTATTTTCCAGCAATCAGGGAAGACCCCATCCCGCAGCACTTTGTTCATTATTGCAAGGATGCATTATGGGATGGTTTTACGGCAATCTGGATAGCTTGCGAAGGGATACCATCTGGATCTGGACCGTTCCGTAGCTTTATCCTTGTCCTCCCCAATTCCGGGAGAGTGAACCCTTCTGTTGATACGGGGGTGGTAAGTTGTGGCCAGTTTCGGTTTCGTTCCATATCTACGGAGAATAGAGCATCCGCCACCTTCCGTGCTCTGTCCATACTGAATTCAGCATTTATATTTCTTATTTTCAAACCTTATTAAATTATTTTCTTTATTTTTTGTGGCATTTTTGTAAGCGTACCCCCAGACATTTTCGTCTACCTTGCAGCACATCGAAGACCAGTGCTGTTTTTTGACTTTGTTTCTTGCTCCTTGTAGGATTTCCTTTGAAGCTTTGTACAATTATTTTAATTGTTGAGTATTGTCGCTGCTTTTTTTTGTTGCTCTAAGGCATTTGCGTCGTTCGGCGAAGCAGGTTTTTCAAAGGGCTATTTCCTCACTCCACCAATAAACACTCCTAGATTGGCCAGAGTTCGCCCTACATTTTAGGACAACTTCACAAGTGGTGGCTAGTGCAGTAATAATTTCCTCTGGTGTATGTGGGCTATGAATGTTGACTTCCTTTAGTCTATCGGAGAACTCTTTTACCTTCATGTTCTTGGCTAATGTACAGCCAGTTTTGCTAATGTTGCGTGGCCATTTGTTAACCTGTCCCTGATGCGTTTCCTTAGCTATTACTTGCCAATCAGTTATATTTTCCGCCATTGCACTGGTTGCTACAGTCAGGTCCAGGATTGATGTTGGCCCTACCCCCTGATTTGGGATTTCGCATTAAAGTCCCCCGCAATAATCGTAGGTTTAATGTGTGCTCTTATGCTGAGTTTTAGTCCTTCTAGAGAGGACTCGAGGGCTTGGAGATGCTCGTTAGGGGAGAAGTAGCAGCTGTATATATAATAATATATAATAATAACCTTTATTGGCATAATTAAAATAATTTCCATCCAAAATATACATACAAAATAAAACAATAAAAAATAATAAAAAAGTTGTGAAACTAAAACCCCATTAAATAGAAAAAAGAAATTTTACCACCCTATAAACCTATACTTCAACACCTGTACATCGGACATAAGCTCACAAAAAAAAAAAGAAAAACTAAACCGCAACACTCAAAAAACTACGCCGTCGCATCCGCTCTTTCCATGCTTTCACTCTGTGTAAAAACGACAGTCCCTTCCCGCTCTCGTCCATACACTCCCTCCAATCCTTTCCTCGCCTTCTCTCCTGGTCATTCCACTCCGCCATCGTGCATTCTTCCAACCAATGACTCCACATATCTTCATTCAACCCACACACCAAACACCTTCTACTTTCCTCCTTCATCCAATGTCTCCTTCCACGCTCTTCATTACCACACCTAAATCTCGCCAACACTGACTGGTCGTCCGACCCTTTACTTGTCCTCAAATAAGCAGGAACACGGCCGTGCACTTGTATCTGTCTGTAGCCTTGGTGATATTTACTAGCCTCTATTTTCGATTGGCGCTCTTGGAAGTCCACTTCTAATAACCTCTCTTTTAGCATCCGTTTCCACTGAGCACCCGCACTTTTTTCCGTTTCCAACCCCTCGGATGATAAACCGCCTCTCTCATACAGTTTCCTTTTATTAAACCCCCAACCGCTCTCTCTTCTACCACTTAACCCCTCTTTATTCACTACTCGAAAGATTTCCTTTATTATCCTTTCATCTCCTAACCCATCCACCCTATACTCGAACTTTATCACACTTTCCGCAGCTATTACCGCCACCTTACAAGCACTCACTTCCTGAAGCACAATGTGACCAGGCGTCGACCTATCAAGTTTCAACACTTTCTTATAAAACTTTAGCTGCACCCTTTCGATCTTGTCTTCCTCTTTCGTTCCCCAGACCTCGCATCCATACAGTAACACGCTTCGCACACATGCCTTCCATATGGTCTCTGCTGCTCTAAAGTTTCCATCAAAGTTCCTTTTCCAAACCTCCCAGATACGACCCGCCGCCACCCATGCCTTCTTTGTAACATACTCTATGTGTTCTTTATTACTGTATCCAGTCCCAAAGACATACCCCAAATACTTAAATTTACTAACTTCCTCTATTTCAGTACCCTGCCATTCAAACCTTTCTTTCTTATATCGCCCACCCCTTTTAAACCGAATCCATTTTGTTTTACCAACATTCACCCTTAAATCCCTCTTTTCGAAATACCTGCCGAGCCTTTCAATCACGTCCTTCATCTCACTAGCCGACTTTGCAAATACCACCATGTCATCCGCATATGCCAAGCTCCACACCTTCTTTTTCCCAATCACCACTCCTCCAGCTTGCCCGGCCTGTAGAACCTTTTCCATATCCGCCACATACAGATTGAAAAGCGTGGGACTCAAAGGGCAGCCTTGTCTCAGGCCCTTCCTCACCTCAAAATAGTCCGATTCCCATTCATTCGCTACTACCTTACCGACCGTTTCCTCGTACAAATTCCTGATGTTCCTTCTTACACTCTCTGAGATACCTAGCTTGCCCAAACACTCGTCAAGTCTCCTTCTGTTCACCGAGTCATATGCGGATTTCAAATCAATGAAAAGAGCAAACAGGCATCCCTTTGTTATTCCTTGGTCTATGATGACTCTCAAGGTCACCAGGTGTTCCACCGTGCTCCTTCCTTCTCTGAACCCCGCTTGTATTTCCGGCAAAAGCTTCCTTTCATTGATTTCCTTCCTCAAGCGACAATCCAGGATTTTAGCAAATATTTTGTATGAGGAGTTCATCAAAGTTATACCTCTATAATTTTCTAGCGCGTCCCTCGTTCCACTCTTAAAAACTGGTTGAATTATCCCCACTTTCCAGCTGACTGGTATCCTTTTCTCTCCTCTCCCTATCCTTCTCAATTCCTCCGTAAACTTCTCCTTACAGATTCCAGGTGCTTCTTTCCACGCTTCATTTCCGAGCCCATCCAAACCTCCCGCTTTTCTTGGCTTTAGGGAATCAATAACATCCTCCACCTCTGTCACGGTGATATCCTCGTCGAGCTCTTCCTGCTTTCTCTGTCGATCTCCTGAACTATCATCTCTTTCTGACAGCATCTCCACCCCTCCTAGCATCCTCATGAAGTGGTTTTGCCATTCTTCTATCGTAATGCTCTTGGGTAATCTTTCCTTCCTTTTCCTATTCTCTCTCACGTATTTCCACAGCTCAGCTTCCGTCTTGATTTCTCGTACCCGCTGCTTTTCCTTCTCCTCCCAAAGCTCCTTTTTCTTCTTCTCCATTTTTTGCAATTCTGTTTTCGCTTCCAGCACGTGCATTTTGAGCCCTTCTCCCTTTCTCCATTCTCTCATAGCTTCTCGAAACCTTTGCTTTGCGTTCCGCACTTCCCCGTCGTACCATGCTCGGCCTGGAAACGCTTCTTTGATTTTCTTTTTCACAAGTGCAGATTCCATTTCCTTTGCCATCATGTCTATATCCTCTATGGCGTTCCACTCTACCTCTTCTAATTTCCTTCTGTATTCTTCTGTCGCCTCCTTATCCCATCTGGCCACCCATTTCTCCGCCTTAACACCTTTCTCCCTTGGCTGCTTCAACGACACCACTACCGGCATATGATCCGACTCACTTCTTATTCCGATTTCCATCAGTTTTATTTGCCGTCTCGCCGCATCATTTGTAATTATTAGGTCAATAACTGAGGTACCCATTGCACCCACAAACGTAAATTCTCCCTCCCAGTCGCCCTCAATACACCCATTCAAAATATCCCATTGGTTCTCTAACACCCACGCCAACCAAACATTTCCCTCTGCATTTTTAATTTTGTCTTTAGAATTCCTTCTTATCACATCACCCGTCTTATCCACCGTATTGACCTGCTCTTCTCCTATCCTAACATTCCAATCACCTCCTAGTAGCAAGTTTGTCGTTACCATATCTTCTAAATTCCTCTTTATACCCTCTTTAATTTTTTCCAGTCCCTTATTATTATAAACGGTTGCTATCTGCCACCACTCCCCCTCCAGTTCTACCTCCCTAAACACTAGACCCTCCACCTCTTCTAGAATTCTCTCCGATTCCTTGATGCCTGTTCTGACCCCTGTTATTATTCCCCCCTTTGCCCTTCCGTAGTTACTCTCTCTCCGTGCCGGTTGTATCCTCCAATTGTACTCCTTGGGGAGTCTCTCTTTACAGGCTTCCCATTCCCTCTCTTGAACCCAGGTCTCCACTAAGCCAACTATTTCGAATTTCCTCAAGAATTCTATAAAAGACCCGTCCACCTTATCCAATTTCTTCCTGAGCCCTGCTACATTCCAAAACATTAGCTTTACATTTTCCTTTTCCGTTCCGTCGTTGTGTAACTGTCCCCTCTTTCTTTGGTCGTTTATTCGTTTTTTGCTACCTTGTCCCATGGTACCCAATTCCCATCTATTTCCATTCTTTGGTATCCTACTTTAATCTGGTGGCCCCTTTCCTTGAGTACCTTTGCCTTCCTTAACAGTTCTTTCTGGATTCCTTGTTCCTTAGGGGTGAAATCATCTTGAATGAATACGTTTGTACCTCTAAGCTTGCGTTTGTTTCTCATTATGTCCTTTTTTACCTCCCAACTTTCTAATTTTAACATAATCGGGCCTTTACTTTCTCTATTATCCCTATTCGCGCCAAGCCTGTATGCACTCCCGAAACCTTCGTTTAAACCTAGCTTTTCCCGAAATATGTTCTTTGCCTTTTCCCGCCAATCTTCTCCTTCAATTCCATAAATAACAATGTTATTTCTTAATTCCCTCCTTAGTCTCCTCTCTTCCGTGTCTTTTAGTTTAGCCAGCTCCTCTCTCATTGCCTGACGTTCCTCCTCCCACTTACTCTCGGTTCTTCGCTTCTCCTCCTTGACTGCCTCCGCTTCCTCCTCCAGTTTCGATAACTTATTCTTTATTTCCATATTCTCATCTCTTATTGACCTCAACTCTGCTAACAATTCCTTTCTCCAGTCCTTTTCTACTTCTTCCTCCTCCTTTTGTCTCTTCACCACCGTTTCCAATTTTTCCTCCAATCTTTTGTTTTCCCGTCTCATTTCCTCCAACTTCCTGTCTACCGTCGTGAACTCCTTTTTAATTTCTATTAACTCCTGCAATATTCTCTCAAAATGTTCACTCTGACCTGCACTGCACTCCCCTCTTCCTTTATCTGACATCTCCTCTTTTTTCGACCTCTTAGCCGTCTGGATCGGTGATCGGTTTAGTTTAGCACATCTTTCAAACGGGTTCATCGACTCACTGCCCGCTCTCGGTCTGCTCTCGCATTCGTCCATTCCCGCGAAGACACCTTACGCTGTTGAAGCCGGTCTTAGCTACAAATTCCGCTATCCCTCACCAGATGCGCTTTGAAACGTTGCCTGGGCGCTTACCCTGTCGCGCCGCAACCACGCAAACACAACTTATCACCACGTGCGTAAAGTTTTTAACACGCTTGCTGCGATAACGACTTACTTGCAACGAAGGTTTTCCCGACGACAATAACTGCCTGAACAAAATAGACAAACCACCCGCAGCCTTTCACGTCCCTCACGCTTAAAACACCCGCAATAGCAATTATTTTACCGAGCACTCTCACACACGTCCAGCACCCACGAATACTTCGACAAGACGTAGCAGCTGTATATTATTGCTCTCTCTAATTCCACCCATACGAAGTCTCGGCCACTTCCGATGTTCTACACTACGATGTATCCTTTGTATCACTCTATTGATACAAAATTTTTGTTAGGCTCCCTAATGCTTATTATGTCAATTCCAAGTTGGTAGCATGTAGCATTTAGTAGGTCGTGAGCTGCTCGGCACCTCATGGCATTTATCTGTAGGACTTTCAACATTTTAGTAGCTGTGAACGTCTCGCCTCCGCCAGCGCCTTTTTAAAATATGGACATTTGCCCGAATCTGTTCGGTGACCAGCAGCATATAGGACAGTACTCCTCCCTCTGGCATTCTTGGGCGATTTGCCCGTCCTGTCCACAGCAAAGACAAAGTTTTTGCCTGTCTGGTCAGTTTTGTCGGTCTAGTCTTCTCTCTCTAGTCTGGTCTGTCTATTCTTGTCTACCTAGTCTTGACTGTCCAGTCTTCTCTTGTCTATCAAGTTCTGTATGTCTAATCTTATCTGTCTAGTTTTGTCTACCTAGTCTTGTCTGTCGAGTGCTGAATGTCGAGTCCTGTCTGTCTAGTCTATCTAGATTCTAGTCTTGTTTTATATAAGACCTTTTCTCTCTTGTTTTATTTTTTAAGACTGTTGTGTCTAGTTTATTTTCTATTCTTATCTCTATATTGATTCGTTTATTTATTCGAGCAATCCAGTCATAACTGTCTAATCTAACGAATAATATTAATCAAGCAGACTAGATCTTCAGTATAAAACACTAAATCAGTTCAAATCAAAGCACTGAAGGGTTAATCTCTTAGGATTAACTAGCTATGATTCACTAAGATAACGCTAGGAGACATAATTCTTACAATCTTACTGTCTTTCTACTCTCTTTTGCTAGGCAAGTTTTCAGACTCGAATAGGTATTTTTATTACATTACATTTTAATGAGGCCATTGTTTAATGGACTTTATAAATACGATTTCAAATGTTGATTTATAACTTAAATTATTAATGTAAATGGACGTAGAATATTTGTTGGAGCAATATGAATTTATGGTTTTACACGAGTAACTTTTTGGTGGTTTGTAAATTTACAATTCCAATGGGAAGAACCTTAGTTAATGCGGATATTTTCCCTTTTCGTAATGTAGCGTAATCACCAATATGCATATATTAAAGTAAAACAGGCTTTCCGAGCAATTATTGCACGGAACAATCCACTTACAACTCGAGATATAGCAAAATAGCTACACCCTTACCAAACCGCCAGTGGAATTAATAGAAGCAACAACGTGTATAAAAAACGGAATACAGATTTAATTAATTCTGTTTTAAGTTATTTCTCCGAAGACGAAAATAATGCGCAATTCGAGTTAAAAAAATTGCTACAAAAAGAACATCAGGAAATGAAAACAGAGGAATTTCTTCGGGGCGAATTTTATTTCCTTCCTCTCTAAAAACAACTCTTAATTAGAATTGAATTTTGCTGCGAGTTTGGCATAATTACTTTAGGCGGCAATTAGATGCCTATACAAAATTATTTTAATTTCCGTTGAAGTGCTGCCCATTCGTACATAAATAATTTCTCAGCCCTATCTCAGATAAAAATCTTATATCTTTTCCCATTTAACTTAACTTATATAAACACCAATTTACTTAAATAATTGTAATTAAGCAAAAAAAGTTTTTTTAACTTTGATCCCAACCGCGAAGACTCTAATCTAAATAACTTGTTTTTCTTGTGAAAACCGTGACAAATCTCGTATACTCAACAATGCATAATGCTTACTGGAATTATCATAAAACTAATGACTAAATTTTGCATTTTTGCCAAGATTCCTCCTACAACTGAGTCCATTATGGTCATGTATAAAACATATGACACATACACACAAAAACGTACAAAAAGATTGCATTACTAACTAAACAGGATTAAATATGGTAATGCTGAAAAGTTACAGGCTGGAAAAAGGGTGGTTTCTACTCAACATATATTTTAGTGTATGCATATTTTTATTTTATTGCATGGAATCTACGAAAGAAAATTTAAAAAAATGCTGGAGATTCTGTGATAGAATTATAATGCTATTTGGAGGTATTGTAAGTTAAGTTTGAAAAGTTATTATCGAATGGATAACACAATTTTTCTTCATTATGATATTGAAAGCTTTAATATTTAAAGCTTCCATAATATTTAGTAGTTTACTTACTTACTTTATTAAATATTTCTTCGTTACATTTCTTTTTTCTAAGGAAGCAGTTTTCTCCTAAACCATATATTTTATAACTGACTCGCTGTACTTTACAATACAACTATTTAATCCAAATTTAATTTTCTTCTTCTTCTTTAATCTTCGTTCATATAAATTTCATTCATATTTTTGAAAATTTTATTACATATTATTTTGTCGTGTGACAATATAGAACATTTTTATTTGGTCTCTACCTATTTTGGTTGAAAGACTCGACACAGCTGCTTGCCTATGAGATTATGAAAGGTTTTCATTTTCAAACTAGAAACCAAGTTGCAATATTACAAGTTACCAAAAAAGTATTACAAAAAAAGTTGACCTTCGTCACGGAAAACTTTTGCAAGACTTTCCAAAATTGATTGCTGGCTCGATGCTAGTTTCGAAAGTATGCACATTCCAGAAAAAAAAATGTAGCAAGCTTAAGACTATCGATAAGGAGCTTAAGCTTTATATAGAACAAGTATTTAATGATTAATTCTTACCTTTCAACACACAGTGCAATAGTCCAGTCATTTAAGCTTAAATTAGGTAAGAATCTCTGAATTCGAGATACCCAGCTGTAAGTCTGTAAATACTTGTATATTGACACCCTAAAAGTTGTCTCAAAACCTACATATGGTAGGGTTTGTTGGGTATATGTAGGTTTTGAGACAACTTTTAGGGTGTCAATATACAAGTATTTACAGACTTACAGCTGGGTATCTCTAATTCCGAGGTGAACTTTCTATAATGACTGGACTATACAGGCATATTTACAGTATACTAAATTTAGTTTCATTGTTAAAGTGTGTAACTCTGTATATGCAAATTTAAATCAGTGACATTTTTATTGTTCTCCAATTCATTATTCTGATTATTTTTTGTTTAGTCAAATTCTCCACTTGTTCTATAACTAATTAATTTAGTTTTGTTTGATTTTTCATTGCATATATCAGAGATTAAATTGATATCTTTTCCAGATTATCTTATCATTTTCGGAAAATAATTCTGACGATTTCCCGTATTGTAATGAAACAAGCGGCGGTAATTGGGCGGTTGTAAATGGATATGCGCGTCTAAAGAGAATAAGGACAAAGGGTTATATCTTACCCACCCGTTGGCCTCTAATTACAAGGAATAACCATTGTTGCGTAAGGGTTTACTCGCCTGCTCGGGGAACAATTACACAATTAACCCCCCTTATGTCGCCCATACAGACACACCGACGATTTCATTCAGAAACTACAGCTCCAATTGGTGGATATATTTATATATATATATATATATATATATATATATATATATATATATATATATATATATATATATATATATATATATATATATATATATATATATATATATATGTATAGGTTCTTAAACTGGGGCCCGCGGACCCCTGTGGGTCCACGTAGTTATTGCTGGTAATCAGTTCAGGAAGACGATGCTATATACTCCTACTCTCCTTTTAGTTCTTTTTACTACTATTTCTATTCATTTTATGTTTTTTTTGATTCTATATCCTAATAAAAACGTTTGTTTCCTAATAAAAATAGCCATTTATTAGAATAACCAGAGATACATTTTTACCAATATTTATTATAACGTAGTGCCTATAAGATTATTGATCCAGAAATGTATTCTCATTTTAGTCAAATATCACATAACTTTCGAGAAACAAAATGGTTCAGCCTAGTTGCCCTGTAAAGCATTGTCTAGCCTTCCTAGCTTTATCTAGCCGTTCTGGCTTTGTCCACCCTCTCTAGCTTGTCTGGTTTTTTCGCTGTGTCTATCTTTTCCAGCTTCGTATACGCTTATTAAACTTTGTGTAGCCCTATCTAGTTTTACCCAGTGTTGTTTAGTATTATCTAGTTTTGTCTGGTCTTTTCTGGTCTTGTCTGGTCTTATCTGGTCTTGTCTGGTCTTGTCTGGTCTTTTCTGGTTTTGTTTGGTCTTGTATGGTCTTGTCTGGTCTTTTCTGGTCTTGTCTGGTCTTGTCTGGTCTTGTCTGGTCTTGTCTGGTCTTGTCTGGTCTTGTCTGGTCTTGTCTGGTCTTGTCTGGTCTTGTCTGGTCTTGTCTGGTCTTGTCTGGTCTTGTCTGGTCTTGTCTGGTCTTGTCTGGTCTTGTCTGGTCTTGTCTGGTCTTGTCTGGTCTTGTCTGGTCTTGTCTGGTCTTGTCTGGTCTTGTCTGGTCTTGTCTGGTCTTGTCTGGTCTTGTCTGGTCTTGTCTGGTCTTGTCTGGTCTTGTCTGGTCTTGTCTGGTCTTGTCTGGTCTTGTCTGGTCTTGTCTGGTCTTGTCTGGTCTTGTCTGGTCTTGTCTGGTCTTGTATGGTCTTCTTTAGTCTTGTCTGGTCTTGTCTAGTCTTATCTCATCTGGTCAGGTCTTGTCGGATCTTGTCTAATTACGTTGGGTACTGTCTGATTGGTCTACGTGGTTTCCTTTGCGGTTTTCTGATCTTGTCTGGTCGTGCCTAGCCTCGTCTGGCCTTAACTAGGCTTATCTAATCTCGTATAACGTTTTCTAATCCTTTCTAGTCTTTTCCCGACTTGTCTAGTGTTGTATAATTTTATCTAGAATTTTATATTTGAGTCTAGTATTTTATAGTTTTGTCTTGTCTTGTAAAAAAAGTTGGGTTGAAAGCAAGAATTGGTCTGTTATATATAGCACATTTAGTCGAGAATGGCTGCGATTTGCAAAACCATCTGTAAGTTCTAGAAAGGACATTATGTACTATATGAATACAAATAGAATCACAAAGCCAGCAAAAGGGATAGCTAAACCAAACCGAAACCAACACTACAATCCAACCAACAAGTTACATTGTAATGGCGAGCTAAGCGGAAACATCTCCGAAAATATGACAAAAAATAATATGATTGTAATTTTTGAAACAATGTTTTTATCGGTAGCAGTTAACGTGGCTACATTTTATTATTTTTTGTGTAGGGAATTTGAAAATTGCGGTAGTAAATTATGTAAACGTCTATTCGATTACAAGTGAATGGGTTCCACTAACAAATTCAATTACAAGTTTGCTTAGGGAAATGACCTCAAAAGATCGATAATGTAAATATATATATATATATATATATATATATATATATATATATATATGTATATATATATAGTGGATAGGGAAAAAACAATAAAAGAGGAATCAAAAAATTATCTAAAAATAAGTGTAATTATTTTGAGTTTACATGCGTAATTTAAATGAGAAACTGTGTACATAGCAATTTATTATTTTATACAAAAAAGGGGATTCTAAAGGGTGAAGGTAGGTTGGTGAATATTTGTTTAGGATGAATAGTCTCTTCAGGTGCATATGCTGATGTCCAAACTAACAAGCAAATGATGGAGTCTGCCTTTGTGGACTGATGAAGCCCCATTTTTGTTCGCCGTGTCCTCTTTTACCCCGTTGTCTCTATAGTGAAACTGAAATTAAGGACTCGCGGGGAGCTTTCCATCAACGTTGATGAGATGCGCTTTTGTTTAAAGGATTTTTTTAGCCAAGATAGCATTGACATGATAAAACGGAAGACTCACAACACACTTCACAGAAAATATTAAATACATTATTATCGAATATTTGTTTGAATTGGGGGGAAATTCACTTGGCTTCGGTTAATTAAGTTCTGAAATTGTTTCGCGATGTAAATCTCATTATATAGACGAAATTGAGGAGACGCTGCTACAACGGAAATTTTATAATATCGGTTGACAAATGCTAGGAAATTTGTTAGAGTCAAAAATTTAATTTTCCTTGTGATATAAATATTACCTATTGCAATTAAGAATAAGATTAATCTTTCTTAATATTTCACTTTTTCGCACAGAAGGGCGAGATTTATTTTTATGTAGAGTATGGAAATAGAGTTAGAAGAACAGAAATCTCTATAGCGTTTTGAAAATAAGATTAGATCTAACTAAAATTGTATTACATTTATTTTGATTAAATTTTATAGGTTCCCATATTACGCACGTTCATTTTCTGTAGAAAAAAATTAATGTTTATTTAAAATTTTAATTATAAAACTTATTACAAGCCATATTTGAGTTTTGGAGAAACAAGATTTTTTTTGTAAACATAAAATCCTTAATAATTACGTTAATTATTAATAACACTTTAGGTATTAAAACTATTTTACTTTATACATTCATTCCCAAAAGAATAAAAAAACCTTTTATTTTATCATCGAATTTACTATTAAAAAGTTGAGATAAGATTATGAATAATAATAGTATCAGGGCCCACTTCCCGGTAGCCACATTAGCTGACAGGAAAGGAAAATAGCATTAGCGTGTGTATTATTCAATACACATAATGTTGAGCTCTCCTAGCAATGGGAATTAATTGATGGTAAAAACTTACTTGTTCCTATTATTTTGTATATTGTTTTAGAAATTAGCCTTAAATCTGTAGCTTATTTTTAGTTAATAATATGAGCAAACTGTACTATGAACGGTTAATTTAAAGCCCGGCACTCACATTCAAAAATTGGCCGTGAGTGTGAAATCTGAATGTAATTTTTTTTACAAATTTTTAATATTTGATGGCAACCCACGTATTTTCCGGGCGCACTATAAAGGTAGAGACACACTGGTCCCACGTACGCAACGTGTGTAACGCATTACGATATCTGGACTCACACGCCCAAAAAAAACATCACACGCCGCACACGCAACGTCGATCTTTGATGTCCAGATCGGCGAGGAAAGGTAAATGGGATGTTCTTACGCTATACACACGTGTGATCAGTGTGTTACTAGAACCTGCGCATAGCACGCCAGAAACAAATAGATCTTTCATGCAAGCGTTCTATTGTCAAAATGGGAGATGAACAGCTGATTTATTGATTTAGTAAAGCAATACAATGTCATTTATAATATTAAATGCATTAAATATCGTGATGCTACATTACGCAATGTAGCATGGGAAGAAATAGAAAAACTGCATAGCAAGCCAGGTAGGTTAGATTAACCTATTAAATAATATATTTAATTAACCTATATAATAATATAAAATAAACTATTTTCTACTATAAGTATTTTTCTTATAATTAACATATTTGTATAATTGTTCTGTATAGAGTTATATTAAGTATGTGAATCTGTGGATTCTGTGAATCTGTGGATCTTACTTTTATAAGTTAAATTCAGAATTTTGGCGGTGTGTTTCATACTAAATAAATGAAAATTAATAAATTAGTGTATAGTATAATTAGTGTGGTTCCTTGTAAGGCCGTCCAATGCAAATAATGATTGTTGTACATCCGAACAAGTAGGTTCTGTGGATATTTCATCTTGTAACTCAAATTGTTGTGCCCAAATAGTTATGAAGGCAGCATGCTGCTAGAACTACTTTATCTATCATTTCTAGTTGTACCTGCAAAGGCCCTTGAAATACCCGCTATCTTGCTCTTAATATTCCAAATGCGTTTTCTACAATCCTTCTGGCACGAGACAATCTAAAATTGAAAATTTTATTCCGTTCATTATTAAGCAAAACATTTTTGCTGAAAGGCCTAAGTAAATAACGTTTAAGCGGAAATGCTTCATCACCGACTATAACATATGGTAACGGTTCTGAACCAGGAATGAGAGGTTTATCGTCTGGTATGTTTAATTTAATCTCATCTAGTAGTTTACCTAGTGTCGAATTTTCGAAAATGCCTCCGTCACTATTCCTTCCATAGGAAGCCACATCTATTACTACAAATTTGTACTGAGCATCTACCAAAGCCAGAAGAACAATGGAATTTTGACCTTAATAATTCCAATAATCTGAGCCACCCTTAATTGGGCACTTTACGTTCACATGTTTACCGTCCAGAGCACCTATACAATTTGGAAAGTTCCAAAAGCGTTTGAAATCAGTCGCTTTTGTTTCCACATTACTTCTGTTGGTTGCGGCATCACGATAGGGCCAAGATGTTCCCATATCGCTTCACAAACCTCTTTTACAATCAAACGTGTAGTAGAAAATCCCATGCGATAGCTGAATCCGATACTCCTAAATGAATTGCCCGTTGCATGGAATCTATTGATTAAAATATATAATATTATAATAGTTTTTAAAATATAGGACTATTAATACTACTTTATTATTGCAATTGAAGAGTGTAAAGAAAATTGGAATATATTGCGTAATTGCTATAATAATGCTATGAAACGGCGTCAAGAAATAGTGGACAAGCTGGTAAAATAATTGCGTCTTGGCGGTTTGAAGAACAAATATCATTTTTGAAGCCATATTTAGAGGGCCGTCATATTACAGGAAACCTTGATACTACTGTATTAAATAAAAATTTCTCCCTTGCATCCCCGGAAAGTATTCCAAATGCTGAAAGTACCCTGACATAAATCTATCACACCCCAGTTCTTCTACATCGAATGCGTCATACAAAAGAAGGCCAAGTTTTGGTTTTTTGATAATTATTTGGCTGATGTGATGGAAATGATGAAAAGCTCTCAAGAAATAAGGCAAAAAAAAAACAGGAACTGGATGATTTAGATACTTTTTTTTAAGTATGAGTAAATCGGTGAAAAAACTTCCAAAACTGGATCAAATTAAAATTAAAATTGATTTGCTTAAAGTTATAAGTGAAGCAGAACTCAAACATCTGGAGTCACAAGAAAATATATTGAGAACACCAATTAATATTAATAATCAGATAAGCAGCCATAGCCACAATATTGGAAATTCTGCTTCTAGTACTTTTTCACAAACCAGCACACATACTCTTCCCCATCGTATTTTGTTGGCATGCCAAATACCCTAGTTTCATCAGAAGCTGCTGGTAATAAAGACAATGTTCGCATTTATTATGAAAATGTCGATATGGAATAAAATCATAAACCATACCTATCAACTATATATATTATACTGGTAACTGCAATGAATTAAATAGATAATACATACCGTAGACAAACTGCTAGTCTTTCTTTAGTACTAATTGGTTTCCGGAGACGTTTTTTTATGTCACATTCAATAATACCATGAATCTCCTCAAACTGTATTTTAGATATACTAAAGTACATAAAGAATCGTTCTTCATCCATTCCAGTTTCTCCATTGATGTATAGTATTCTCCAACTTTTTCTCTTTCTTTATTTATCTCATGAACCCAATATCTTCTCTTCTTAACATTTATTTTTGTGGGGCGGAAATATTCATTTAAAAATATTAAATTCAATAAATCTTCCTCAAACTCGCCATCAGAATTAGAAAACATGACTGACGACGCACTAGTGCACCTTCTGAGAAATCACAACAGCGTGTGATGCAAAATTTACGTTGCATACGCGGGACGAGTGTGCACACCAATACTCCCACGTAGCATCGCATACGTTGCGTACGTCGGACCAGTGTGTCCGCTAAAAAACCTTAAATCCGCTGGCTTTAGTTTTCATCTAGCCAAAGTGACCGCGCATGCGCTTAGTCAGTCGTAGTTTAACCGCCATGTTGTCAGGACGTGCAAGAACTGAAGAATTTATAGAAAAATAGCTTGAAATATGTTGATTCGTCCATTCTCAAATAGTTAAACCAGTCACTCGGTTTCAATGACAACTCATTTAACAAATTAATATTAGATAACTGATTAACCATTGTTCCGTTCATTTTGTTAGTTTTTTTATTGATTCAACGGCTACAAGCAGCAGCCGTCATAAGTAGAATATCCTTTTCAGAATCCGAATTCAATTTTTTAACTTACGCGGTGAAAAATTTGCTAGCCAGATACAGCACGTGACAATCGAGAAACGAAAGCCGGTTTTAGGCCAGTGAGTGGGGAAATCATTTTGGCTTACGTTCGTTTTAACTGATCAGTTCAAAGCGTCATTTCAACTGATCAGATTAACACACAGCTACGCCACGTCGTACGACATCGCCTGTCAAATAATGATTACATTGTTTTAAATGGACACGTCGCGTAGCCATAGTGAGAACGTGCCCATTTAAAACAATGTAATCATTATTTGAATGGCGATGTCGGGTGACGTAGCTTAGCTGAGTGTCGCGTATATGAGAATCGGCCTTAAACTCTTTTTTTCTCCTTTTTTAAATATTCTCAAAATTACCACCTACTGATTTAAGAATTCCCGAATTATCATTCGGGAGAGCAAAGGAATATTCTTCTTCTTCTTTAATTCGTAGCTGGCGATTGTCTAGGATGTCGTTCTCGTATTCAATACGCTGCTCTTGTGCAGCTGGATTTTTCGCTTCATTTACGATTTGCTTCCACACTTTCCGATCAATGGCAATATCACTGGCCATTGAGGTCCAGTCGTCGGTGCTCGAGGTCGTCTTGTAAAAATAATCGTTGAAACCTCCAGCCGGGCGACCGCCAGAGGAGTTTTTTCAGAGCAAATGTGAGCAAACTATCGTAGACTATCGTTGTTCCACAATCAGTGGTTGCTGATCGCATCTGGCTCGAATTTCCTCATTTCGCAGGCGATCCCGAATCGAAACACTAATAATCTGTCTTAGGCAACGCATTTGGTACACCTCGAGTTTGTTGAGGTCTGAATGAAGTAGCGTCCACGTTTCTACTCCATACAAAAGAATCGGTAGGATGAGCGTCCGGAATAGACGAATTTTTGGTATTAGTGGATATGTTTGTCTTTATACATTTGACTGACGCAAATGCTGCTGGTGCCAGACCAATCGGGCTGTGAATGTCAGCGGCTGACGCAATTCGTCGAATTCTTTCACGTCTTCGATTTAGTGCCATTAAAATGAACACTGGCATGTCATCCATCCGTCGTCAAGACTTTTGTGTTGTTCACGTTTATTTTCCATAGGATTCGGCGGTCCGGGAAATGTCATAGAGAATATCTGTTGCATCGGCATCTGTATCGGCAAATATAGCACTATCATCTGCGAACATCAGATCGCAAATTAAGTTGTTGTCATCGTATAGTACATCTGGTCGACTACTGAATGCTTTCCTCATAATGGCATCTTCTATAACCACGTTGAAAAGAAGTGGAGAAGCAACGTCTGCCTGGCGTACTCCCGTTTGGATCAGAAAATCGTTTGATAATTCGTTCCGGAGCCGAACGCAGCTGGTTGAACCTTGTAGGCCGCTCGTAGAATATGTATGATTTTTAGAGGCACATGACAGAGCATGTCATCCAAATTCTTCCATCAACTGGTGAAGGCTGGCAAATATTTGATAAATACAGCCACGATTTGGCTTAAATCCTGCTTGCTCCTCTCGACTTGTTTCCTCTCGATGCTTCTGTAGTCGTGATTGAATTATATTCATAAATACCTTCCCAACAATCGATATGAGGCTGATGCCACGGTAGTTATTGCAATCCCGGCTATCGTCTTTCTTCAATATGAGGACGACGAGGAAGGAATATTGATCAACTGCATCAAGTTGTTACCATTACTCATATTGTCTCGTTCTTTTAAGGACCCAATGCTAATTTTTTTTAATAAATTGATATATATTTAAAAACCACTTTATTAAAATTTTATAGTAAAATCTAGATACTATTTTAATTTTAAAATTCGATTGATTATACAGGATGAGCGAAACTCGATACTATATTATAGGAAAAGAGAAAACGATAGAAAAAATCTAAAAAGAGGTTCTTAAATGGGATTGAGTAAGGTCTATTTTACGCCGACTTTGCATATTGTGACGTCATCGAATTTTGTTTTCTCAAAAACATACCTATAGTTTGACATATTTCAAAAGTGATAATTTTTCTAAACAATTTTTTAACAGAAGAAAATTTGGAAGAAACGGAGAATATTTTTTTCCCGTTTAAAATAAGCAAATTAGTAAAAAAAAGTACTACCAAAAATTCGCAGGGATACTTTGGTAACAGCAATGTCGCATCTACCAATAATTAAATATTATTAATTAATAAGTTAATTTGAATTACAAACGTTAGAGAATAATGTTACAACGAAAGGTACACTAAAGGAATGGGTCAGGCAAAATGTGTAGTCCGGATAAATAGATTTACTATACATCGAACGTTATAGATAAAACAGTTCAGAGTCACTCTTGTCTAGGATACTCGGTAAAATAGAGTGCAAAAATCTTAATTTGAAGTTAGTTATATTTAGTTTGTAAGGTCTACCAGTCCTGCCATCATGTACCTGTTTTTTATTAATTTAACATTACAAAATTACACTTAATATGTTACTACTATTACAACAAAAAGAAACAAAGTTATGTAGGCAATCTGACAATGTGACTATCCCTACTTCTAAACACGTATCCAATCTCTACCTTATTTGAAGCCTCACGGAAAATAGTTCTCTAACTGCAAGCATTTGTGATTCCTTATATTAAATGCACCATGTTAACAGATATATATATATATATATATATATATATATATATATATATATATATATATATATATATTTATATATATATATATACATATATATATATATATATATATATATATATATATATATATATATATATAGAAGAAGTGTAGTGGGGTCAAGGTGATTTAGGCGCCCACAATATCGATCCATATATATCTATCCAATTTTGTACGTATGTTTCATTTCGATATTGTTGGACAATTCTTGTTGGACTTATGCGGTGGAGCTCCCTCGTGCTGGAAAGACATGATTGCTAGCGCATTTTCTAAAAGCACATGGAGATTTTCTTGAAGAAATTTCAAATATCGCTCACTATGTAAAATTCCTTCATAAAAATGTTAACCAATCAAATGTCCACTAGTAGAACTACACCGGTCTTTAATTCCGAAGCGTCCTTTGACAAAATGTGTATTTTCAGTAGCCCAAAAATTTTTTTTATTGAGCTTACCGTTACTATCAAAATTACTTTCTTGCTTCCAAAATACATGCTGAAAAAACAATTGTCATTGATCTGTAACTTTACCATCACTTGGGCAACATAAAAATTTCCTCGTTGTTAATATTGATCTGACTAATGTTGTAAGTTTTGAATTCCATAATCGTGACAACCATTTTCTTTCATTATCAGAATTTACCCTTTTAACAATTTTTCTTCCCTTTCCAGAAGAAAATATCTCATTATTTGCACCTAAATTGCGCTCCAATCTTGCAAATATTTTTAATCTCTGAAACACGTTCGCGAATAACCGAACTGCTCTTCTGCGTTTCTTTAGAGGTTCCCCATAAACTAATAACATGTCGACTTTCTCGTTACATGCGTAAATATTTTTCAAAGTCAAGTGATAAAACAATTTAATAATAACTTATTGACTATAGAACTTATTAACTGACTTTCTCCTTAACGGAGAAACGTAATTTTTATCCCAACTTTTTAATCTAAAGCAATCGTCTCCAGGTAAGTCCCAACTACAGACGGATACCTCCCCTCCCCACCAAAACTATAGGTATTAATTAAATCTCATTAATTTGTAATCTACTTGAAAATGACCTTCAACACTCGATTCTAGAGTTGTGTAAAGTGTGTGGAGTTATATAATATTTCTAGTCAAGTTATAGACAAGTTATATAATAGTTTTACAAATATTAGTGTTGAAAACATATAGATTTTTTCAATTCAGAGTAATTATAACAAAGAAAGGTAAAACTATCCTTTTCATAAAATATTAATGAATATTGTTATTATTCTTCTTAATATTTTTATTTTTATTTATATATAAAGATGTTTGCATAATTCGTAATCGTTGCATATAACTCTATAAATAAAGTAATTACAATATTTGATATAAATAAAGTTCGAAATTTTACGAGGCAGACATTGTACAGATATACGTACATACATCGTCGACATACACACAAAAAATTATCGAAATTTTGTCCCATTTGCCAGCTTTGTAAAAAATTGCAACATAAGCTTTAATACAGTGTTACTAATACCAGCTTTCAACACGCTTCTATAAGTAACGCCGTACAAATTGAGTGTGAACAAATTTTCAGTTTTAAAAATTTGTAGCAATTTATTTATTATCACAAGTATAGTGTCAGAGTATCACAAGCTTTGCACCACAGAACCGTGCAATACAATTAAATTGTATTTTCTAATCTTACTATTAATGAGAAATCTGCGTTTGCGTGTCTAGCAAAGTGTTCATAATTTGATGTGTATTCATACAAAGATAATGCCAATGTGTCTTCAGTGTGGGAATCAGTAAGTAAGGGACGATATTTAGTCGTTTTGAATATTAAATATGAGAAAGGCGATTCACATAAGTATGTGGCTCCAAAACAACAGTAGATGTAATCGCTACATTTGATAATATTGGGCGACTTTTCTTGATTGGCGTATTTCAAAAAATTTTCCTCAAATTCTTTGGCTTGTAGGATTAGATCGGTTTTTATATACCTCTACAAACTGATCTAATCTTATAAGACAGAGAATTTGAGGAATTGAGGATTATTAATATTATTATTATTTAGAATTTCCATATTATGTTCCGATTATTATTATTAGTTATAATATAGTTACTGTTACCATTACCGTCATAATTTTTGTTATTGTTATTAAAATCTCTCATTATGTTATTATTAGTTAATATTGTCAGTCAATGGACTCGCTGGGTATGTGGTAAAATGAGGAATTCACCGAACTCCTCAAACATGCCCTATTGTATATTGTACTTGTATATAGTATTATATCTAAAATGTAACCATGTAACAGAATATATATATATATATATATATATATATATATATATATATATATATATATATATATAAATATACAATAAAATAAATGCTTAAAAAAAATCACTCAGTCATGTTTAATTATTTAAATTTGCACATTCTTGATCTGCGTTCTCAAGAAATTATTTTATCTTTCAATTAGTTAATAAATCACAAAATCGTTGCAAAAAAATACTTCTACTTAACCACCTTACATCGGTATGTAATAATAATTCTGGCTGTCCTTCATCAAGTTGAAATTGGAAGAGGACCCTTAATCGAATTGAATTAACAATTTTGAACGCTATGTAGATTATTTCTTTTGTATTTAAACTTTTACTAGCTAACACTTGTTGGTGAATTACGTAGTGGTAGCTCAAAAAACTTGGGAATTCATCATTTTTGCATAGAGTTATAAATCTATTTATGCCGCCTACCATTGCTCCTGCTCCGACTGTTGTTTTTGAAACTAATTTAAAAGGTGGTAGTTTCTAATTAGCGAGGAATTCTTTAAAAGAGTTGAATATAACTACACCTCGAATCCTTTCTTTCAAAGAACTCATTCCCAACAATTCTTTTTATAATAGATGTATAATTTTTAGAAACCACGCGAGTAAAAACAAGTAATTGCGCTTTGTCACATACATCTGTCGATTCATCAAATTAATGGGAAACCAAGAACATCGATTAATGTCGTTATATAACTGTTCTCTTATATTTTCACTCAGTCCGCCGCATCGCAGAATTTCGAGACAAATGTAAATCTTTAATTGCTGTCATAATTTCTGTCTTATTATTAAAATCATCAAATTATGAATCAGACATTTCCAAGAAAGTTTCTTTTATAAATTCCCCCATTAGAAAGAAGGTTTACATTTTATTGCTAGCATATGGTTTACTTGGAATGATGCAATTCAGTCACTGCACGAGATTTTAACATGGGCTTTTTAAAAACATTTCATTGAGCTCTTAATTGAGCCTTAATTTCGCTAATTTTATTTTTTCTCGTCACTATTTTGTGGATAATCTGTGTTGTGATATTTGTTATGTGAAGTTAAAAAATGTTTCCAGATTACCCTTTTTTCTAACAGCTACGGAGGCATTGCACCAGGGTAAAAAAGTAATCAAGATCTTTTTAATGTGTACTAAACACGAAAAAATGCAAAACATATATAATTAGATAAACTTGACATATAGAAAAAAAACAACTGATTTAAAATATAGAAAAATGGCAGTGGCGTAGCTACATATTCATATTTAAATAATTAAATGAAATTTAGATGCTAGGTATGATTCTAATTCAGCAAATGACGTTCTTTAACATGGATTAAGTTATTGTTGGGTTAGGTTACTCGTGCACAAACGCATTAAGGAAATTTGGCTGTAACATGTTCTGCACCTATGATCACTTTTAAATTCAACACCTGATATATCTTTTATTTCTTAATGATCCATGTTTAATTTATTAATTTAAAAATTTTACAAACCAATTTTTTTTATTTATTTCTTTTTTTGTAAAATTAAATACTAACGTTTGCTTAAAAAAATCCTCGAATTCAGCGCCGGCGAATCCCATGAGTACACGCTTGTCGGATTCACCGGATGGGATTTCCCATTTTTACAGGTTAGGAAATAAATGTAAATTTTTACTGTACAGTATAATATTGATAATCCGACACATATGGGACCAGCCAACCGCCGGATTATCAGGATTCAAACAAAACAATATTAATTTTACATATTTTATGTACAATTGTATTTCAGAAAGAATAAAATATGTATCTATATAGGTCAATGTGTACATACAAAAAATTATGTACAAACTTAGAACTAGCTTGGTTAGAATCGGCAATCTAGTTGTCAGAGTTGAAAGCAGGGTGTGTTGGCCAGACCTTTTTCCAAGAAAGACACCTGTTTCCCCAGAGCGCCGGATTACTGAACTTTTCCGATTAACCAACCGCCGGATTATCAATATTATACTGTATATATTCTGAAATTAAAATTATGATACCGAAGTCAACTGCATAATTTAAGTGTTTCTAAAAAATTTAAGTGTTTATAGTTCAATTTATCTAAGAAATAATATATTTCTTAAATGAGATTTTTTTGTGTATTTAAAAAAAAATTATACAAATTACTTACAACGTTTTGTTCGCCCTTTCTTATGTTTTCTCCTGTCAGATGTCATCGACCAAATATCGCCTCGATCGACCTCTTGGCCACCTTCTGTATATACCTATATTTGGACAAATACAATTTATTCAACAGTGTTGTCTAAAGTAAATACACATATTTGCTTGCAACATTTAAAATTGCATAGTATAAATAATACTACCAAATATAGATTTAGTAGTAAACGTAGATTTTAGTAGTAAAAAATAGTACAGATGTGGCCGTATATAATATATACACAATTTTAAATATATGCAATTTTAAATGTTGCATGCAAATATATGTATTAACGCTGTTGAATAAATTGTATTTGTCCAAATATAAATACAGAACAAATATTTACAGATAATACTGTCCTTCATCAAGTTGAAATTGGAAGAGGACCCTTAATCGAATTGAATTAACAATTTTGAACGCTATGTAGATTATTTCTTTTGTATTTAAACTATTCAGCAATTATTAGATTCATATAAACTGTAGATAGACAGAAAATAATCATAAATCCTGTTTTCAAATTAAATTTTTGAAAGCAAAATTGGTGAAGATTGGTGAATAGGCTAATAATATTTCCTTGAATCTGAAACAGGACATTGGGATGGCAAGAATGGGTCGCAGTCGTATTACGATATGGTCACAGTCGTATATTCCTTTACTGCCTCAAGAAAAACACTATAACATGTTAATTACTAATATTTATCTGGTTATAGTGTTTTTAGCAAGCCACATGGTCTCTCGTGACACAATATTTATTTATTGTCATGATATATTCATATAGATTATTCATAAGTCATGAGTGAATTAGAACGTAGTAATTTTTTATTTCTTTTCTTGTAAACATAGCATGTTTACACTGGTTGTTTAACTGGCATACAAATTAATATGTTTTCCTAAAAATATTTGAGGCAGGTACTAACTGGCTAATTCGATGTTATTAACCACTTAATTAGGAAACAAATAATATTTCAAGCTATTGACCTAAGTATGCCTTACCCACTTACCTACTAAAAATATATTTTACTAAATTAGGCATTCGACTGCAACATTTCTATCATAAGGCCTTTACTGTAACCTGAAATATTTCTTGATGTATTTTGCGCTTCAATTTTATGGATTATTTGAGGCGTCGCGTCGGTTAATATATATATATATATATATATATATATATATATATATATTCACTATAAATTTAACTGTCGATAAAATAGATGCTGATGTTGAAACGGTCATATAATTGTATAGATTTTACTTTTTGTTTTATATGTAAAATATAGCCCTAAAATATTTATTGTTTTATGACAGAACCATTTCAGATGGGAAATAAAAACCTAAATCCAAACAGCCCATCAAATATTCACGCGTTGCGCTGATTGCTTATATACATTTTAAAAATGTCCACAGCTCATGTGGCATATCGAATGATCTTTTTATTATATAAAATTTTAAAATGTCCGTTTCAAAGGAATATAAAATTGTTTTAGAATTTATTTATACACTTTTGTTTTGAAACATTATATTTTTCATGATTTATGTTCCGTAAATACTGCAGTTTCGTTTATTATCATTTTTTTCTGTGCTGCAATTTTCTGTAATTGTATGTATAAAACAAATTGCGCTTTATAATTAAAATTTCTTTATTGCGTTTTAGAGTGGCACATTAATTAATTTTACTTCCTTGAAAAATACATCACGTTCTATATATATTTTATATTATATATTTTTTATTATTTTGGGGATACGTTATTTGTATAATTAAAAATATTTTCTGCGACTAGTAAATTCCAATGCTCTTTAACTAAATGAAAACAAACATACATCTTCATTAAAAATGCCAATAAACCATAGAAAAATAATATTATAAACTTCATCAGTTTATAGCTAAACTAATTTTATAATTATTAAAGTTAATTATTTACAGTTTATTCGTTTCGCATTTTCCGATATTTTCTAGTCCTTTCTGATTTTATCTGCTCGTGCCTGGCCTAGACTGGTCATGTCTGACCTTGTCTGGTATTATCTGTTATTCTCTCCTTTTGTAGCATATTGTCTGATCTTGTCCGGTCTTGCTTAACCTTACATATTCTCATCTTCTTGATTGTTTAGACTTTTCTTGCCTAAATTGATTGTTTAGTCTTTTCTTGTGTCTTCTCCGGTCTTGTCCAGTCTTGCTTCACCTTACATTATCTCATCTTCTTGATTGTTTAGTCTTTTCTTGCCTAGACTCGCGTAGTCTTGTCAAGGTATGTTTGTTCTTGTACAGACTTATCAAGCTTGGTTCTTGTACAGACTTATCAAGCTTAGTTCTTGTACAGACTTATCAAGCTTACTTTATCAAGCTTGAACAAGCTTAATCCTCTTGTGTCTAAACGAGACTAAACGTGTCTAAACTAATCGTGTCTAAACGTGCTTTCACTTATCTTAAAAATATCTACTGACTAGTTTAATCTTTCCCGAGCTAGTCTTGTCTCGCGTTGCCTAGTTTTGTTTCTTCTTGTCTAGTCTAGTCTTTATAGATTTTTACTGGTTTTGTCTGGCCATATCTAGTCCTTTGTAGTTATGCCTAGCCTTGTTTAATATCTATACACTTATACTAATTAATATAAAATTTTGATAGTTTCTAGTCTTGTTTCTTCATAAAACACATTTTTTTTCTCACGTGATTCTTCGTTAATTCACATTTCACGTAAATACTAATAATGAAAGATGGCAGATAGAAGAGAAACTTGTGAGAGCCTCTGCAATTATTGCGGAAAAATAGCGAAAGAAAGTGCTGCATGTGTAAAGTGTAAACTAATATTCCATCCGAACTGCTTACCCAAGGTGAGGAAGACAAGAAGCAGCCTATGCATGCACGAATTCCTGGAATCGGATATAAATACCGTAGAGGACACCGAAATCCCGGCAAATAACACCCATGCCGCTTAAGAGATTGAAAACACATTTATGAAGAAACAAAAGAATCACTTTTAAGGAGGATAATAGCGGAAATGGAAGATAAGAACAGGATTCTAATGGAGAACGCAGAAATTCTCAAGAACAAAATAGAAATGCTACTGGCCGAAAAACGCGGGAGATAAGTAAACAAACAGCCGAAGTAGAAACCGCAATGAAAACAAACCCCACCATCTATACTAGGAAGAATACAGTAAACACGCGCGACACAGTTCCAACAATCGGACACGCGCCATCTACTTCTCAAATTAGTAATGCACCTAGAACGCAGCAAAAAGAAACAGACGGCCACAAATTCAACAATGGGGCGCAACAAAACCGAAAAAACGGGTTTCCATAGGAAGCGGGAAAGTAACCGCAGAAGAAAAAGCCACTGGTTTCATCGGTCGAGAAAATAATCCTAAAATATGGCTATTCATTTCTAGAGAAAAAGATCATGTAAACGAGGAAATGATAGTGAAATATCTATGTAAAAAAACAGGAAAATATTTTATAATAATTTTATAAATATAACTTTTCAAGGACACAGTTGAAGAGAAGTGGGGAAGGTCAATCTCCTATCTCACTGTCTCACTACAGTTTTTATTTCGAAGCTTTCTGAAATCTAGCCTCTAAATTTAACCTTGCAATGGTTGTTGGTCAAAGTTTCTAGGATGAGTCTGCGGGTTTTGTTGTCTAGCCCTAGTTCCTGGAGTACTTTGTTAAGCGTTTCTCTATGAATGGAATCGTAGGCCTATCGTAGCCTAAAATCAACAAAGGTGACAACTACCCTGCGGTTTCTTATCCTGGAGTATGCAAGTACAGTTTTAAGATTGAAAATCTGTTCAACACAGGATCGGGTCTTCCGGAAGTCCCCCTGGTATTCTCCTAGTTGACTATCCAGCTGATTTTCTGCCCTTGTTTGTAACGCCTTCAAGAGAATCTTGTATGTTACCGGAAGGAGAGAAATTCCACGGTAGTTGTTTAGATCAGTAAAATCTGCCTTTTTGTGAAGCGGATAGATGAGAGCAGTTTTCCAACCGGGTGGTAGTTTCTCTGTTTCCCAGATGTCCTGAATGATGTCGGTTAGCTTGCGCACGGCATTGTTTCCAGCATCTTTCGACAGTTCAGCAACGATAGAGTCCTCTCCAGCTGCCTTATTATTCTTAAGAAGTTGAATGATCTGGCCAACTTCTTCTAATGAAGGGGGCAGTGAGTCCGGGCATGGTGTGGTTTGTTTATAGTCGAAGTCTTCGCTGGGTGGGACACAGTTGAGTAGATTTTTTATGTACTGAGCCAAAAGGTGGCATATCGTTATAAGCCAGTTTGCCTTGTGTGTTTTTGAAGTTGAGGCTTGGCGGAGCGTATTTTCTGAGTGTCTGTTTGAGGGTTCCAAAGAAATCTCTGGAGTTCTTCTTAGAGTTCAAAGCTCTCTTTGATTTGGGTTAGTTGGTTTTGTGTGAAGGTTCGTTTGGTTCCTCGAATTATCTTGGCTGTAACCTTTCTTTGTTCCAAAAATTTATGCCAATTTTCCTTGGTCTTTTTTGAATTCCACTTCACCCAGGCTGCCTGTCTTTGGGCTATTGCATTGTCACAGTCTTCAGTCCACCACGGATACTTCATTCTTCTAGCTAGAGGGGCGAATTTATTGGCCGCCTTCACAAGAGTGTCCTTCAGTTGGTCCCAGCTGTTTAGATCTGTATTGTTCAGTCTCTGACTTACTTCTTGACTGTTCTGGAGTTGCTCTACGTCAAATCTTACCATTTTGGAGGTTCTGTGTAATCTAGTGTTTCTAGGCTGGTGTCTTATTTTGATCTTTGAGAGGTAGTGGTCTGAGTCCAGATTGGCGTCCAGATTGGCGTAGTACCTTCACGTTTTGTAATTCCTTTTGAGATTTTCATGAAATGGCTACATGATCTATCTGGATTTCACCCAGGTTGGTATTAGGTGAAATCCAAGTTTTCTACTTCCTTGGCAAGTGTTTGGAGGCTGTAGACTTCATGAGCAACCCAAAAGTCCTACACAGATCCAGCAATCGTTCTCCGTTCCGGTTGGTTCGCTTATGCGCAGGATAATTGCCCACTATGTCTCCGTATTTTTTCTCTTCCCAATTGAGCATTGAAGTCACCAAGCAGTATGACGGTGTGCCTCTCTGGAAATTTAGAGATAATACCTTCTAAGTCTTCCCAGATTTGTCAGTTCTGTATGGATTGCGTCTATTGTCCTGGTTGATTGGGGCATGTACATTGACTATACTGTAGCCCTTGTTTGCGCATTTGAGAGAGAGGATGGATACACGACTGCTCGGGGAGGTAAAGTCGGTGATTGAATCCAGTATTTTAAAACATTTTCTTATTTTTTCTATTTATGTCTTTGCATTGCCTTGATTAATCTCATATAGTCTAGCTGCGTGTTGATGATATTAAATATTTGTTTTAAATCTTGGTTAAGACAACAACATTTAAAATATAAAATGGCATCTGCATTATATAGTTCTGGTTCTGACTCGGTAAAATTTTATTGTGAAGCTATTATAAGTTTGAGTTGTTTTATTCAGTTTTGCCTTTGCTCTAAAAACGTTCGTAATAAATATTTAGTAGGACATAAAGTGTCGGAGAAGAAGTGAAACAAGTGAAGCGGAGATCAATAGTAACCGACAGTACAGGGTGAGCCATCCCCGAAGAGCAATATATCAATTAAAGCGTATGTCCTCCCTGTAAAAGTATCCACGAGCTAAACACATATTGGGCAGATGTGCTTTCTGCTTTTCCGGTGATTTAGCGATTTGGCTGCACCAAGTCCCGACACCAAGTTCGATAATCTCTGATCGGGGAAACGCAATTTATCTTTGTACCGCCGCCCCGTGGTTTACTAAAATACACCTCCCCCTCCTATAAGGACATTATAGAAAATATCGCACTTTATATACAAATTCGTGATTGATGGTTTTATTTAATACGCTTTAAATATATTTTACCAAACAGTTTTACAATGAATGGATTTAGAGCAAATACTGATTGATACACCACCAGACACTTTCTATTATATCTAATGTACATAAAATATTCAACCAAAATTTTAGGAATACTTTATTATTATGCATGGAATAAATTATTACATTTACAATAACTGCAATCTTTTTCATCTGTAAACAAAAGTTTTTTTTTGTACTTGGACCTAAAGTTACTAACTACAGTTAGATATTAGATAGTGATGTATCGAAGTAATTTAAGGTATTGTAAAAAAAAATGTTTTCACTTATCACATATTTCAACATCAGTCAACAAAGGAAATCAAAATAATTAATTTATCTATCACATAACATAATTGTTATATATAACTCGATACAGTTACTCGATATGATTTCTCGATACAGTAATTATATAGATATTATTTTTCACATTAAATTCACCTTTTTGCAAATGAAATTTAACCGTTTGCAAAAGAAATTCACCCTTTTATAAATCAAGTACTTTTACATATGGGTCATTCTTTTAGAAATCGTGCACCTATTTTGACTCCATGATTTAGATTCGTCAGAAATTTTATTTGTCACTTGTTTACATGAGATAAGTCTTGTTTACATGAGAACCCCTATATCGGGATTTCGTTCGTATATGTGCATTTTCAGAAATATATACAATTTTAATTTTGGTAGTTGGCTGGATTCAGTAACATTTAACATTCATTATTAAGCGGTTATGTCAGTAAACGATAAACGTAAAGAAAGTTTGATTTCAAAGTCTCTCCCACTTTCAAAATATAAATGTTTTTTGTAAGTAATTTTTTTGTAACATTGTACTTTCATGATCTCATGCTAGACCATGCTATAAAATAACTCTTGAATATTTTCAACCGACTTTTAGGAATTTATTAATGAAGCAAACTGAACTATCCAAAATGACTAACAATTAGCTCTTTTCACTTGCGCGCCCACGATATATAAAAAAAAACATAAAATAATGTTAATTACGTAGTAAGAAATCAAACATTTTATTATAATTTATACAATAACATAATCACATATAGAGATGAAGGTATGTATGAAAGTAATTCACCAGTATACAGTCAACTCAAATGCAGGTTCTTCTCATTTAAAGACATTCGTTGTTACGACTATGTCGTTAAGCGAATTTGTCGATAAGCGAGGATCCTTCCTTTTATTAATTTTGGAACATATAGCATAAAAATACAATCTAATTACAAGGTCGGTAAGAATAGGTAATTATTCATTCGAAATTATTATGCGAATTATATGCTTAGAATGCTTCATTTTATTCTTAAACGAGATCGGTTTATAAAGAGATTGGTACAGAAAATTTAGCCAGAGGGTTAGTTGTCTGAAGTCTGATAATGAGCGATCTTTAAACAGGCACTTGTATTTTGTGCAACTTTCTTAAGGGGTTGTTTGATTCTGGATATCGCAATTATCTACAATACGCAGGAAGTGCGTGATGGTGTTGTTGAGATAAGGCTCACTCTAATTATACTATTGCGTGAATTATAATAAAACTTTTGATTTTGATGTATTTAACATTATTTGATATTTTTTAAATATAATATGTATGTAAAGCACTTGATTTGCAAAAGGTTGAATTTCTTTCGCCAGAGGGTGAATTGCATTTGTAAAACGCTAAATTTCATTTGCAAAAACAATGCAGATTCAGCATATTACAGCTAGTTTTCCAATAAACGCATTTGTTTGTGTTGTAAAGCTAAAAATAGTGTATTTTGTAACTAGGGCGAAAAGTTCGCCCGTGTAGCAAACAATATTTTTTATTACTCATGCGAGGGGATGTATCTTACAAGTTTGGGATTCAAGGGCTGATTTTCATAATAAAAAATGCAATAAAAATGAAGAATTTGATTTTTTAATTGTCTCCTGTGGTGTGGATTTGTCATAAGAACTCTCCTCAGTCCCCGGTATCACCATATTATTTACACTCATTTTAAAACGTTTTCTTTAATTTTTATTATTATTATGTAATGAAAAGAAATTCTGCTTGATTGTGTTCATTTTATTGTAATTTATTTGTTTATTTTAATGTAACCTAGCGATATTGAATATTCGCGTGCGTTATCCAGGTTATGTGGAAATACAACGAGCTGTGGCATTTTTCGTATTAAATAATCTACGTCAAGAAGTACTTTTCGCGCATGAGTAATAAAAAAATTATTTTAAATGTTTCAGTTGGATTTCTTTTATATAAAAATATCTCTTTTTAGTAACTAGTAGATTATATGCAACACTGTATATTATTAGGTCAATATATTGTTATTTTAAATAAATTATTACGTGATCGGGGATACCCAACTGTATTGGTAGGCTTCCATTTTAGAGCATCTTACCGTATGACGTACACCGTACTTGATAACTTATTTTTTTGTAGGAATATATGCAGCGTCGTACTTTTGTATAATATGATTTGTTAAATAAACTTAAAAGGGAAAAGTGAGAATTTGTTATTAAAACATTGATTTATACATTGATTTGAGGATATGTCGCAGCATAAATTTCAATACAAAATACATTACTCTTTCAAAATAAAAAATAAAAAACATGTGCCTGTGTTATGTATTCTGCTTCTTAAGTTTCTGCTTCTGCCTGGTCTTTATAGATTTCTTTAAAGTATTGTATCCACTGATCGTGGCTGATGGTAGTAACTTGGATGTCTTCTGTTATTGGTTTCTGTTTGTTTCTGAGATCTATTTTCCAGATCTTCTTCTGACCTCTATATAGGTCGTGCTGCATTTCGTTACAGAAGTTTTCCCAGTATCGCTCTTTAAGTTCTTTGATTGCTTGATTTACTCGGTTTCGTACTTCTTTGTATTTGTGGTATTCTTCCTTAGTTTTATTGTTTCTATTTGTTATATATGCTTTCCACTTCTGCTTGTGATGTTCTTTATATAACTGCACAAGTTATACAAGTACTATTTTCACAAAAATTGGTGGTAAACACATAATGATTTTTTCTATTCAAAGTAACCCGACTAGGAATTTTAGTACAATTTTTATTACGAGCATATTAGGCAACACCGAGTTTGTTCAAATGAGGCAACCGCATTACGCCGTCATCACATTTGTAACGCACGTATGGCTTCGTTCATAATTAGGAAGACTGATTCGGAACACATTCGAAAGCTACACTTGCACCGGACTAGAAATTTCAGTTCAGTTTTTATTATAAACGAATTAAGCATGCCGAACTCCGTGTTCGTTCCAAATGAGGCAACAGCATTCGGCCGTCGTCACATTTGTAACGCTCGTCCAGCTTTGTTCCTAATTATTAAGCGTGATTCAGAGCACATTCGGAAGCCACACTTGCTACGAACAAGGAATTTTAGTTCGGTTTTTATTACGAACGAATTAGGCATACCGATCTCCGTGTTCATTTCAAATGAGGCAACCATATTAGGCCGTTGTCACATTTCTAACGCAGGTCTGGCTTCGTTCCTACTTTGGAAGCCTGATTCGGAACCCATTCGGTAGCCACACTAGCATGTTATAACCTGAACATAGTCTGGCTCGAGTTCGGTTTCCTCTTTAGGCAGCAGTTTAGAAACCAAACACGGATGTGGCGACCCCAACTTAATCTAGCTCAAATTGGGATTCCTGTTTAGGGGGCGGTTTTGAAACCACACTCCGGATCTCGGATTTGATTTTCTTTTGAGACAGCAGTTCGGAAACAACACTTGCATCCGTCAAGTATAACTTAATGGAGTCCACATTTTCCTTTTGTCTATGGTGCAAATGCGAATATATTTTATTACAATTGCATGAAATGAATGTAGTATTCTTACTGTTTTATATGACATTTTGTTTTCTAAATTTTTGATAAAACTACAAGACATTAATTCAATAAAGGAATCATAAATCATATTAATAGTAAGTTAAACGCTCATTATTTAAATGAAGGATAGGAAAAAGTAAGCAAACTAATATATTTCGATAGAACCAAACGGAACAAACAGAACACTGCCTGAATATATAAATATATTCAACCTTTCCGGAGCTCTATAACAAATATTGAGTCTTTTTAGGAATACCAAAACAAATCTAATAAGTTATTTTACAGCTTTTAGTCCACCTTCGTGGCACTCTGCAAAAATCATAAAAATGACATTGTTTTTAGGATCATGTCTTGCCGATACCTTAAGTGGATAGCCATCTGTGGACGCGTTTCGAGATTTATCTCTCATCAGCACAGCTTTGTTTCCATGTACAATAATTTGTAAACCACTCACTTGAAAACCCATGTGGTGTTTAGGGTTAGATGTTTATAATTTTGACATTTTGTGAGAGCGACATGAACTTAGCAGGTTATTGATTGAACTGATAAGATAGAATTGGTGAAACCATCCTACGTTATAGATAATCATATAAACTTCAAACAAACGGAACACAGCCTGATTATATAAAAATATTCAGCCTTTCCGGAGCTCTATAATCTCTTTGTTTTAAGATTATAAAAATAATTTATAAAACTTAAAATTAGTTTTGTTGTTCCTTGCCTTTTTAATTTGTTTCTTCTTTCTTGCTTTTCCCTAGGGTCCGTCCACCATCCCAATCACCACAATTATTTAAAACAGAGGACACACTTGTATCTAATGATCCCGTACTCAAGGGATCATCTGCCTACTTAAATTTTTCTTTTAGGTTCACGTTTCCGATAATTTTTATGGTTAATAAAAAACACGTTTAGATAAAATCGCAGTTTAAAAGTAAAGCTTTAAAACATACGAGGACGCTTATGCACTATAAAGTATTTGAAAGAATAATAAGTAACTGAACTATATCTTGGTCAAATATGGAAATAGTATTGTGGAAGTATGTGGATGCATGCGCGTAATGATACTAGGAAAAATTCCAAAGATTTATTTAAGTTAGGCTATACCACAGATTTTCCTAATATCTACCGAATTTCGCTTGCCTAACTTCGATAAACCTTTAGTTATCCAAACAAGGACATAGTCAGGAATTTCAAAGATAAAATTAGTGTTTTACTCTTGATTTTTCTCATAAGAATCTAGTTTGAAATGTGAACTAGAACAATTAAAATTAGGAAAATTAAATTAGAACGGGACAAGATTCGAACGACGCTCGCCACATTTTGGTCACAGTTCGGAAGGCCTCATAAAGTGAAAGTTAGAACTTCCATAGATATGCCTAAGTTAGGCCTCATTTGGTACAAATTATGACTTCCAAAGATTTGCCTAACTTAGGCTTTCCTAATAACGACAGGACACGGTTCGAGTGAGGCTTGCCAAAGTTCGATAACAGTTTGGAAGGCCCCATTAGGTGGAAGTTAGGACTTCTAAAGATTTGCCTTTGAAAAGTTAGGTTTTCTTAATTAGGACGGTACAAGCTTCGAATGAGGCTTGCCGCAGTTCAGTAACAGTTCGGTATTATTTATTTATTATCACGAGGCATCATTAGGCCCGAATAGATTTTTCGGCATGCCTCACTATATTTCTAGCCAGGAAGTATGTATTATTACGTAGTAACCGTCGCAACCATCCCTTTCAAAAGTTAATATTAACAAATTGCATGAAAAGTTTTGTACAATTGTTTACAATAAAAGTTTTGTACAACAATTTGTTTTGAAGTTTCTTTAGTAAGAAATTTTAGGAATTATGTTTTTATTTATTAGCTTAATCTATAAGTAATTAATTTTTTTTATTATTCAGATGAAAGTCATTCTATTATATTATATTTTACTTAATTATTTTGACCATTTTGATTTAATATCAATTTTACATACTTCTGGTAGTTGCATAATTCCATGCTCATGAGATTTGTAATTTGCAACTGAATCTAGTTACTTTTGCAATATTCATTTGAGCTTAATACTTTGTCTAAAGCTTTCAGTAGAGACCGGAACAAGTAGTAATAGGAGGGTGTCAGATTTGGCGAATATGACGAGTATGACAGCAAATCATTAAGCTTATATGATATCTAGCGTTATAATGGCGAAACACTTAATCTTTTCTTGTAATTAGTTCTGTCCTTTTCTGTTTTCATGTAATGAATTTGTTGCATTCGTGTTACTGAATTAATTGTGGAATAGTTTTGTGGAATTTCTCCTCCAAACACAAATCATCGATCAATCGATTTTTTTATGAATATTGGATTCCGGAGCACTTAAACCCACTTAAACTCTTCATCTCTTCATAATTGCTTTTAATTATAACATTATTGTAAAAAATCCAGCTTTCAGATTCCAGAAATTGACAATTTTGTACTCATTTGAGCATTAAATCACAGATATCAATGTGTTTGTGGCTGTGTAATGTAAATATAGTCTTTGCTGTTCTTGGATTATCGGTCACATGTGCGGACAATGTATTTTGTCGTCCATATTTTCAAAAATGGTAATTCAATTGGATTTGGCGAATTGAATTGTGCGACCCGCGTAGCGGGGAGCGCGTAACTGTTCCGCTTATATGTAATATGCTTCTTACAACTCTCATTACGTAATATACTATAACATAACACATTCTATATTTTGAAGTTTTTGCCACATAAATTAAAATTTGTGCCGTTTTTAGCGCAACTTCACAACTCACGTTTTAACCGCCAAATAAGTAAAGCTGAGTCGCAGGTTACCAACCACAGATACAGAAAAAAATTATTCGATATATCGAAATTGCCTACCTTAAATTTTGATGTTAGAAATTATTAGTTTTCAAAAATATTTTTTTAGTTAGATTTCATGTATACTATCCGATTATCCTATGCGGCATTGAGATGAATCTAATTTTCCAGAACCGATAATAATGTTCAAAATCAAATTCTTACTTTTTTTAAGTCTTAAGTACTCTTAAGTCTTACATTTAAATACACCTTGTCTAGTTTTATATGGAATAAATGGTATTCATATAAAAACATTTGGGTAAAAGCAGAAGTTTTTGCTTCAGCTCAAGTGTGGGTTACACCCTAAAACTGATTAATAGACAGAACATACATTTTTCTTCCAAAAAATAAATTCCAAATAATCCCTATATAAAAAAATGAAGTAAATGAATAAAACATAAAAAAATTCAAAAAAATTTTTTTGAGTAAGTAATATGAATAACCCGCCGAAAAGACTAAACTAAACGATCATTTATTTTATCGCTTTAAATACAGATTCGAAAATATATCCCCTACTTTAAAGGAACTACCACAATATTTTATATTCTCTCCATTCTCAGGATCATCTCTATAATAAAGAAAGTTTATCTGTATAAATTCTTCAGCACTCTACCGCGCCGTGTGCATATAATTTTTTAAGTTCACGTCGTAATAAATCCCAAGCGGAGAAAGATGGGGTACGGCAATTCATCTCGACAGAAACCCCAACCCCTCTAACTCCAACTATATAGGGTAATTTTAATGATATTTAATAAACCACACAAAGGATGCTTTCTCAGACAACATCGCTCTTCCCTGGCATTTTACTTAAACGAAGCCTTTATATGTGCTATTTCATGTAAACGTAATAATCCATCATTAAAATACACACAATTATACATTTTAAATGTTTCTATTGTGACAACAAAACTTGTACAAACAAAAATATTCCACACTTATTTTATATACCTACAATGTAAACTTGGAATATATTGAAAAAGATAAACAAACCGTTGTGTATTCAATAACTAAACACTTTCATTCCATTTCGGGGCATTTATTGTTCTCTATAGGTATAATACAATAGATATAAGATATACATATGTTAAAAAAATAATGAACAAAAGGACTCGTTTAGGCATTACAAATATATTACAAATTATAATATTATTAATATTAATTATTACATTCCACTGAATTCTTAAATTCAATATGTTTTAACCACACTTATAATTAGGAAAAATATTATATAACATGTTATTCTATATAACATGTTAATATGTAAAAATATTATATAACATAGTCAATTTATCAAATCAGTGTAAGTATGGATTAGTAACTGTTGCGACCATCCTATTCAGTTAGAATATTAATTATTAATTATAATATTATTATTATTAATTGTAATATTATGATTATTAATTATAATATTATTATTAATTATAATATTATTACAAATTTTGATTATACTCTAGATTGTAGATAAAATTCACTTAGGTTAGGAATTTTTCATTTTATACTTCCAATGTGATTTGTTAAGATTTCATGGATCGTACGTGTTATAGTGTCATGATATTTATTCATTCAAAATATTATTTCAATATTAATTGTTTTTTATATAATTTGATATATCGCTGTTTCAAGGGCTGAAGAAATATTTAATATATTCAATTTTTTTTCCCAAAAGATTATATTTCCTTAGTTCTTGTATTTCATTATTCAGTCAATCCAACTTAAATGAGGTCAAATCTAATACCATTTACACTGAATTCTTAAATTCACTATGTTTTAACCACACTTATAAATAACCATCCGACATGAAATACACATGATTCCAAAACATGATTACCATACGTTCACGTATCTAAATTGGCAAGAGTGTTATGATTTGATATTTAACACTTTTTTTTACTGAATTATGGTTAAATATATCTATATCAGAACCAGAGTTTTCGATATAGATATGAGAAACCTACCACCCACTGATGAAGGAGATGTGTTGTGATGGAGATGTTTTGTGATGTAGATATGTTGAACTTGCTTTTGGGAAGCTGTAACCTATTTTAGAAATGTGTTATATAAGTAAGTTGCTTGACATATTTGATGTTTGATGGAAAATCGTGTCTCATTGCTATCTTTGGTCTATAGCAGGACTCGGCAACCTGTGTCTTGCGAGCCGTATGTGGCTCTTTTCATGTAAAATTGCGGCTTCATAGTTCCATAAGCAAAAATTAATTATTTTATTATCAAAACCCTTAAAATAGTACAATCGATAATGTGAAAATAATTTCGTTTATTGCACCAACTACTTTTCTTCAATTTGTCTGCTAGAAATCACACTGTTTGATATCACATTGGGATTTCATTTCATTGCGCCTCGTCTTGCCATGAAGAAAATTGAGAATTCAATCGGGATACGACGAAGACGTTTGCGATCATATGCAACACAGATAGGCTTCTTTCTGGCTTATCTCATTTGCCACGAAAATCTCTCACACAATAAAAAGTAAAATTTGGAGAGACACTTCTAAACAAAAACACCCAGTCTGCTGGTATATATTCTAAACAGCCGGTGACACACGAAAAAGACCTGTCGAAGAGCTTAACAAAACAGCGGTGAAGTTCTATGCTAAGTAACTGGGCGCAAACTCCAAATAATGTAAATTTGCCAAGCTTTGCAGATTCACTAGAAATTGCAAAAAGGGGGGAAATCATTCAACGATGGTGAGTACATCAAAGATTGTTTCATACGTGCATCGTGCATAGAACTGTTTCGTGGTTTCAAAAACAAAGCAGAAATCGTGAAAAAATTAAAGATTTGCCATTATCTGCTAAAACAGTATAAGATAGAACTGTTCAAATATCTTCAAATGTAACACGTATACAAGTGGAGGATATTCAACTGGCTCCTGCGTTATCACTTGTTATAGATGAGTCTTGCGGCATAAAAGACAGGGCACAAGTTGCCCTTTTCGTCAGGTAAAAGTCACCCCAAGTTCCAAAAGAAGAACTGCGAGGATTGCTACCGCTCTCAGGGCAAACTCGTGGAGAAGGTAAATTATTTGCTGTGCAAAAATACCTGGAAGACAATGGAATCGATTTAAATAAAATCGTTTCCATAGCAACGGATGGAGCCAGTAGTGTGGCCGAAATAAATAGAGGGGTAACATCGATTCTCCAGAAAAAAATAAATCATGAAATTCTAAGGTTTCACTGCATAATTCATCAAGAGACGCTTTGTGCCAAAATATTTCCGGCCAAGTTAGTAGAAGTCATGTACTTGGTAATTAAGATCATTAACAGCATCTTGGCAAAAGAACTCTACCATCACCAATTTAAAGAATGGCTTGAAGAAATACGGAGCCAGTATTCTGACCTACTTCTGCAAAATAAAATGCGATGGCTTTCCAAAGGTAACGAATTGAAACGTTTTGCTTTGCGCTTGAGTGAAATAAAAACATTCCTCAGTAAAAAGGCATTGACCATCAGTAATTTGAAGAAAACAGATAGCTGCAAAAATTCAACTTGTAGATGTTACAGTTGAAGTATAAAATTCAGTTAGTGTATACATCCACCAATCAATGTATACTTCTACGTATATTTTTTGACAAAGTATCAATTGAAAAATAAAGATGCATACTATATCCAATTAAAGTATACAACACCGTGAATACTTTCACGGCGGGGCATTAGTTAAAGTTTGAGTGTAGTTTCAATTTTCCAACCTTAAAATGTAAAAACTATGAATATTATGTTAACAAGGAAAAAAACTAATACTTTTAAATTAGTTCACTTATCTTATTATAATTATTAAATTTTAGTTATTATAAATTAACTAACCTATCTAAAGTAAGATTCAACTACTTCATTGTAGAAATCGGTTCTATTAATATAGTTATAAGTGATTTTTAACTCTATGTAATATTCATAAATTAATTCCTGTATACATTGTCTGAACGATTCAGTTAATGTATGCTTTTACCAGTGACTGTATACACCGACTGAGTTAACGCTTTGACTGTAACATAGATATCATATTGAAACTAAATTAGCTAAATCTAAAACTGTAAGAAAAGGGAAACCTCTATGCCTTACTGTAAGAAGTGGTTTGGTTCGAAAAAAATTCCTTCTTCTTGATGAAGAAATAGAGAGGTAAATTACTTCAATTAAAAAATCTGAAGCAATATCGTGATGAAACCAAGAAAACTATTTACACGAGTTACTTTAGCTTAGCTATGAAAATGAAGCATGGATTTTTTAGAGATTCGAACTATTCAAAACAAACAACTACTACATCTTCCGCAAATTTAACCAAACTTTCGGAATTGCATGCAAAGCGAATGCTCCTATTGATATAACTATTCAATAAGTTAGCAATGTAGTAAATATTCAATAAATCAGCAATATGTTACTATAAAATGAAAATATGTAAAAAAATGTGTGGCTCTTTAAAAAATGGGAAATGTTGGTAAAAAAAATGTAACTTTTGACTTTTTCGTTTTAAAAGGTTGCCGACCCCTGGTTTAGACTATGTAAGTGCCTGGATTTAATATCTTTTATTCTTATGATTATTATATATTTTTAATTTCATTAGAATTGTTTTCATATAAGTTTGTATTTCGGGGCTGCTGTCTGTTTTGGCAGTCTATAAAGGCAACATAACATATAAAACGTGTAAAAATTTAGTGCGTACGTAAATATGTAACCCCATTGATGTCTTTTAAAACTGTCATAATACACCCTTCATTATTTCAACCACAATGTGATTTCGGTACATTAAATTTTCCAAATTCTTTTAGATAGAGTCTTGAAAATGTCGTGAAATTCCAACTCATTAAAACGGAATATAGCTTGAATCTTTCCGTAGCTCAATAATATTATTAAGTCTTTTAAGACTACAAAACAAATCTCATAATGAAATACAACAGATATTTGTATGAAATTTTCTAGCCCCCAGTTCACATTCGTTGCACTAAACAGGAACTTGATAAATAACATTCTTTTTAAGATGTTTAAAGGCGTTTCGAGATCTCTTATCAGTGCAGCTTTGTTCTTTTCAATTATAAAATGGAATACACTTACATTAGTTTGAAAACCATGTGTTGGGCTGTCGAGCTGTCGCAGTTAGGTTTAGTATGACATGTGTGTAGAAAGACCTGAACTTAGTTTCAGTTATTGATTTAAATGATAACTGAATATTGGGGTGAAACTTATTAAAGCGGAATATATAAATATAGCTTGAATATATAAATATATCCAACCTTTCCGTAGCTCTATAATATTATTAACTCTTTTTAAGACTACAATACTAATCTTATATGAAACAACAGATATTTCTATGATATTCGCTTGAGTTAAATAGAAAGATGTGATCTTGAAAACAATATTATTTATCTAGTTATTGTTTAGTGCCACAAAAGTGAGCTGGGGCTAGTAAATACCATACAGATATCTATTGTGTTTCAACATGAGATTTGTTTTGTTAACACTTATAACAATAATATTATAGAGCTACGAACGTTAAATATATTTATATATTCTGGCTATAATCCGCTTTAATAAGTTGGTATGAGGGTATCTAATATAATTAGTTTGGTTTCACCCCAATATTCAATTGTCGAGAAATTCTTTTTATATAGTTCTATACTAAAAGTTTGTAATATTTATAATGTTCTTAATTATTTACCAAAATGTCTAATTTTATGGATAACTTTCTCAATATTTTGTAAATTTTGCAAGAAAGTAAATAGTTTCGAAATTTGTTTTCTATTCTATAAATATTCTACAAATAATTATCAAATATTATCATTTTTTTATTTTTTTGTCAATGAAATTTTGTATAAATGTTTTTGTTATAACTTCTTTTTCATTTTAATGTCATTTATTAAGACTAAGGTTTCAAATTCATTATAATTTATCTTGAATTTAAAATTTTATATTGACTATTTATTAGAGACACCATTTTCACATAATTTTACACAATTTATTACAAAATTTATTGGACGTAAGTGTAATATAGGTTTTATTTATTGTTGCAAGCCATAAATTATCACAATAAAAATATTGATTATGTTACGCCGTGTGATATTTATATTGTGCTTTCAGTCGGGGCTCTACAAAATAACACCTTCGTGATTGTGTTACGTAATTCCAAAGGTATTGATAAATGATTTTTAAATTAAATCTACAGAATGAAACCTACACACAGTTCTATTCGGCTTTATTACAAATATCTATCATAATTTGGAATTAAAAATTAATTTTATTTCAATAGATTTTCAAGTGAATAACTTTTTAGAGAATTGTTGAAATTAACGTGAATAGGTCAATTCCCAAATATCCTATGTGAATTGATCAATTCCCCATTATTCCATTGCAACATTCATTTTAGTTTTTGTGAAATATGTAACATTTTTTAATGTAATCAATTTGGGTTTTCGTATAACGCATGGATTTATTGGCAAATAAATGATGAGTATCACGCGAAACAAAATTGACCGCTTTAGTATAGTATGGAATTATGAAATAATCGACATTTCCAAACTAAACTGCGATTGTACTTGCAAATTAATTCGAAACTAATATATAATCTGGGTCAAATATATCTTTTTTTACCACTTAAGGTATCGGAAAGACATGGTCATAAAAACAATGTTATTTTTATGGTTTTTGTTAAGTGCCAAGAAAGTAGACTGAAAGCTGTAAGATAACTTACAAATTTCATGTGAGATTTGTTTTGGTAGTCCTAAAAAGACTCAAATAATTGTTATAGAGCTCCGGAAAGGCTGAATATATTTATATACTCAGGCTGTTTTCCGTTTGTTTTAAGTTTGTATGATTATCTATAACGTAGGATGGTTTCACCAAATCTATCTTATCAGTTCAATTAATTACCTGCTAAGTTCATGTCTTTCTCACAAAATGTCAAAATTATAAACATCTAACCCTAAACACCACATGGGTTTTCAAGTAAGTGGTTTACAAATTATTGTTTATGGAAGCAAAGCTGTGCTGATGAGATCCGCTTAAGGTATCGGAAAGACATGATCTTAAAAACAATGTTTTTTATGGTTTTTGTGCCACGAACGTGAAGTGAAAGCTGTAAGATATCTTACAAATTTCATGTGAGATTTGTTTTGGTATTCCTAAAAAGACTCAAATAATTGTTATAGAGCTCCGGAAAGGCTGAATATATTTATATATTCAGGCTGTGTTCCGTTTGTTTTAAGTTTGTATATCTTTTTTTTTCAGATATATTTATAATATTACCGATTTTTTTTTAAGTCTTCAAGCTAAATAATTGAATATATAATCTACAATTAAAAAAAATCCATGAAACCAAAGTACGAAGATGATCAAATATTAAATCAAATTTAAACTCACATTTACCTATCAAATTGGTAGATGTGTACATATACCGGTAAATGTTTACATTTGCCTATTTGGTACTTTTACCGTAACATATACACAAAATAATAATATTAATGGAGACATACCAGGTTCAACATTTAAAATTGTAGGAATAACTTTTCGATTCAGTTTTGTCTTTGCAGGTGTTTGGAAACATGAATTCTCAATGTGTTTCCCACAAATTTTATAATGTGCACGAATGGTTGGAGGTTTATGCACAACATCTAGCATGTTCATGTTCCTTCCCCATTTTTCCAATATTTCTAAATTGGTAAATGAAAGAAACTTTGTGGAGGGTTATCTTTCATATTACTTTCACAACCAGGAACAACACACATATAAATACATATATGGATTCCATTGCCTAAAGTATTGCCAAAGTAAGGGATATGATGGTAACAAACCAATCATATTTAATATAGTAAAAACATGCACACTTTCCTTTCAATTTAGATTATAACTACGTTTGAAGAAAAAATTTCAAGAGACTTGCAATAATAATATCTTGCAGAAACTATATATTCTTGGATGCTGGTGGCAGCAAAAGAGAGTCCTTAACTTTGTTTTGGGTTTATATACCTTCTTAAATTGTTAACACATGTTAACACCCGTTACAGCCCTGTCACGGTCGGATCTCAAGGGTAGTTGTAGGAATGGTCAAATTTTTATTGCTACCCTGGTTGTAAAATTACTTTACCGCATATATAACACTTGCGACAAAAACCTTATATATCGAATAACGAATGTATATCAATGTATAACAGTAGTTATTTACTTGAGATTTCAGGTGCTCAGTGCCATCTATCGGTTGATTTAAGCGACCAAGCCATCTATAATTGTCCCTGTGAATTAAAACTTCTATCACAAATATTCCCATAAGAGTGACCCCTGGTCAAAACTGAAAGTTCTTTTATGTGTTGATAAATAATTCTTTTTGTGTTGTCAACATACCTTTTGTGTCGTTTTTGTGATAAAATCATTGAAAGAACAAAATTTGTTGTTCAAGTAAATAGTGCTCGCGTTGCAGCTGTTGCAGTTGCATACAAATTGATAATTAATGTTTGTTGTGCATCTACTAATTCTCATATTTTGCCTATCATACGCGTAAAATAACAAATATGTACCGAGACAACTAGCAGGTTAATAACTACTTAATTAGATTAAACTTTTCTAGTTATTACATTTTTTTTTGATTGCTTTATTAAGTAAAATCAAGTAGTATTGAATAGCATGATTGCGACCGTTACTACGTGGTAATCTATACATACACTGAATTGAAAAATTCAATATGTTTTAACCACACGTATGCAAAAATATTATATATCTTGTTATTCACAGTTATATAAATTTTAGCACTTAACACGACACGAGTTATATATATATATATATATATATATATATATATATATATGTATGTGTGTGTGTGTGTTGGGCAAGTGTACTAAACATGTGTATTGACCTAGAACATGGCTCAAATTCGCTCGAGAGGGCAATTGACAATACCGCCCGTGTTACAAACAATATTTTTTATTACTCATGCGAGGGAATGTATGTTACAAGTTTGCAATCCAGGGGCTATCAAAAAAAATGGAACAAAAAAAATGAAGAATATGCTTTTTCAATTATCTCCGGTGGTGTTGATGCGTCGTAAGAACTCTCCTTAGTCTCCGGTATCACCATAGAATTTACACTTATTTTAAAACGTTTTCTTTAATTTTTATTATTATTTTGTAATGAAAAAAAATTCTGACACTTCACATCACTTTTTTAATATCGAGGTCTTGATTGTGTTCATTTTATTTTTATTTATTTGTTTTTTTTTTAATGTAATCTAGCTATATTGAATATTCGCGTGCGTTATCCAGGTTATGTTGAAAGACAATGCGAAGTGGCATTTCTTTCCGCGGATGAGTAATAAAATTGTATATTAAAGAACGAGTTCAATAGGCGCGGTTTTGCAGCACGCGTACATGTTTAGGTTAGGTTAGGTAACGACGAGCGTAGAGAGGAGTTTTCTAATGGACAAGTGCAAAGATCGCTTTATGAACGAGTTTTTATACTATGTTTTCTATTTTGCGCCTTTTTATGCCATTTCTAAATCAAAAATCACCGATACATATTGAGAAAATTGTATCGCACTCGGGGAGCTATAACCGTACGCATATAAGTGCTATTATGAGTCCAATACAGACGCAAAATAGAAAAAATATATTACAGAACTATATAGAAATATAAAAAGCAACAAAAAATATTGAATTTGTTTAAACCTGTCAAAGAATAATTCAAATTTTCAACAATTAACGAATGGTCATATTAAACAGCAGCTCCTTGTAACTGTTTGTTACCACACGTTCAGACGGCCAATTACCTCCGACATCATTAAACCCCATTCAATAAGCAAGGCTGTGAACCCCTACGATTCGATTACATGTTCGCTGCCACCCTAATCATTTTATTCAGTTTAACATTGGCAACTTTTAGATTAGTTTCACAGGGATGGAGAGAGAGAAAAAAATGTAACTATATTTGCGTCTATTGCATTTCTGGAATAAATCTAATTATATTCCGGATTGCTTCGGAATTTACAAAACTTTTACTGGCTTTTATTAGCATATTCAAATCGGGTCAGGAAATATAATATTTGGTTTATTCAATATTTAATAATATGGATAATCTCTGTTGGGGAAAAAATTAATTACCCTCATTGAAGTATACTCGACGTAGCTCCATTTTCATAGTAATTTTAATTGGAATTTATATCAAATCCTTCCCCATTCTGCTTCTGATGCGAAGAGTTTCAGGGGCTTTTTTAACGTATTCAGTCCACCGCGCTTTCGTGAGATTTATTAAACTAATTTTGTACTTTTATATTCTAGGTTTGATTCATTTTACCTTCGATTATCTTTTAATTTCATATAACGGGTAATTTTTTGTGATCTATTTGGTTTTACAGTGAAAATTTTTCAGTGCAAAAAAAAGATTCGTGACATTGCAAAATGCTCAGGAAGGTTTGCCATTTCACCATGCATAGACTAACAAACAAACAACGCTTGCAAACGCTTGGGCTTATGTTATTCAATCACCTGGAAGATTTTACGTAAGGACCTCGGTATTAAGCCATATAAAATAGAGCTGCTGCAAGAACTGAAGCCAGGTGACGTACCACAACATCGTTTGTTCGGTGAATAGCTCTTAGGAAAGTTGGATGAAGATCCATTTTTCTATCGAAAAATTGTCTTCAGCGACGAAGATCACTTTTGGTACAAATGGGTACGTCAACAAACAGAATTGCCGAATTTGGTGTGAAAAGCTGCCAATGCACCAATTTTTTTGCCCAAAAAAGAATAATTGGACTTGGTTGACATGTGGTTTCAGCAAGACGGTGCCACGTGCCACACGGCACGCGATTTTTTGAACATTATGAGAGGCGAGTTTTGTGAGCAATTAATCTCACGTTTTGGAGCAGTCCATTGGCCGAAATGCTGGAAAAACTATATATTATCACACAAATTTCTCTCCGGTCTCGTTGGTCTTGTCTGGTATGGTCTTGAATTGTCTTGACAAGTCTTGTCTAGTCTTGCATGGTTTTGTGTATTATTGTCTGGTTTTATCTGCTCTTATCAGGTCTTGTCTGGTCTTGCTTGGTCTTGTCTTGCCTTGTCTGGTCTTGCCTGGTCTTGTCTAGCCTTGTCTGGTCTTGTCAGCTCTTGTCAGGTCGTTTTAGGTCGTCCCGGGTCTTCTATGGTCTTGTCTGCTCTTTTTAGGTATTTTCTGGTGATGTCTGGTCTTGTATGGTCTTGTGTGGCCTTTTCTGGTCTTGTCTGGTCTTGTCTGATATTGTCTGGTCTTGTTTGGTCTTGTATTGTCTTGTCTGGTCTTGTTGGGTCTTCTCTGGTCTTTTCTGGTCTTGTCTGGCTTTGTTTTGTCTTGTCTGTTCTTGTCTGGCCGTGTCTGGTCTTGTCTGGCCGCGTCTGGTCTTGTCTGGCCTTGTCCGGTCTTGTCTGACCTTGTCTCGTTTTGTCTAGTCTCTTCTGTTGTTTTCTGGTCGTTTCTGCTCTAGTCTGATCTTGTCTGGTTTTGTCTGGTCTTGTCTGGTCTTGTCTGGTCTTGTATGGTCTTGTCTGATCTTGTCTGGTCTTGTCTGGTCTTGTCGGTTTTTGTCTGGTCTTGCATGGCCTTGTCTGGTCTTGCATGGCCTTGTCTGGTCTTGCATGGCCTTGTCTGGTCTTGTCTGGTTTTGTCTGGTCTTGTCTGGTCTTGTGTGGTCTTGTCTGGTCTTGTCTGGTCTTGTCTGGTCTTGTCTGGTCTTGTCTGGTCTTGTCTAGTCTTGTGTGGTCTTATATGCTTCTCTCTGGTCTTGCCTAGTCCTGTCTGGTCTTGTCTGGTCTTGTCTGGTCCTGTCTGGTCTTGTATGGTCCTGTCTCGTATAATAAATAAATAGCGAATAAACTAAACTAAAGAACATATAAATATCGAGGGTTCACACTCGTTTGGAGACCACTGTGAAATAATTTATTCACGCAAGAACTATTTTATATTAAATTATTTATAGCTTATACTTGTAGAATAGAAGTAATAATTTGTAGCTTGTGTAGTGTTATGCATGTGAAAACGTAATGTCTCTGTTTGTATTCAGCATGTTGGAGGCAATCTACATAAGTATCTTACACAACACTGTAAAAAGTATGTGACAATGTTTTGGAATATTTATTTAACAGTAATTTCAACATTTTACGCGAAAAGAATACACGGGAAGGAATATAACAACCGAAAACGGTTATGTCTTTGGTAAATAAGTAATTGAAGAGTGAGGATATGACTTTCGGGAGTATAAAATTGTTGATGGCTGCAGCGATTTAGGAATAAATAAATAATGAGTCAGACGGCAGTAAAGAAGGAATGGGCGTTGTTTTCGCTGTCTGTGGGTTTATACTTATTTAGGAAGAACATTACACGTGTAGAGGGAATCACGCTAGTATAGAGAGTGGTTAAGACCATTAAGGCTTTATTCCAGGCAATGAGTGATAAATATAGGTGGCGTGAGGGGCGATTTATCCGATCGTCTGGTTACACATACATAAGGCGGGACTGAATCGAACCTAAGAACGCCGTTCTGAATGCCAATTATCCTCCTTCGACCTGAATAAACGGTTGAGGTTATTCATAATTCTTCCATTTATCAAATATGTTGATATGTGTGAATAGTAATATATTTATTTTCAAGCAACCAAAATACGTGAGATCCATACACAATGTATGCCATACCGTGCTTTACTTCACACTACAATAGCCCTCAGAAAAATCACCTATTAACTTGTCACTACCTTCCCTCTCTCTTTTATTATGAATGGGAATATTAAAAAAGGAATCTTTTATTTATCTAGAGTAAATATTGGAACGGATTCTCATTGTGCGTGAAATTTATTGACTTAAATTTCTTTTATAAATTAAATATCTATTTTATTTTCTTTTCAATTCACAATTATATGTAAGAATTGTTAGTGGGGGTGGTTATTTGTCGCCTGGCGTTTTTTGGAATTGATTTGCGTTTGGCGTTTTTGTATTTCGGCGCGACCCTAATCATAGGAACTTAATTTTCAGACGGCAACTACACCGACATTAATATTATGAATATTAACATCCAATATTTAACACGTAAGTTGCGTGGGCTAAATCCTCGACAATATCTCTAATTGGCCCAAAAATTTAAATAATATTAGTCTTAGCCGAATATTTATTTTAATTTTGCAATTTGAAAAAATATATAATTTTGTAGTATACATAAACAAATTATTGAAAAATTAACAATTGCTGTAGTTTTTATGAATAATAACTTCTCTGTATATTGGGTTAGCATCCTCCCTAATGAATTAATAATTTATTCCAAAACCAAACAACAATATTTTATTTTGGACAAAATAGTAATTTTCTTGCGGCGACACTTTTGTAACAAATCACAATTTAATTGCAGCAATTCTCTTTCTTTGTACAAGTAGCATTTACATGTGGCCTTTGTAAATACACTTTGTTTTAATATAACTGGTTTTTAGTTTCGATTGTTAACAATTATAGAAAGCGTAGTTTTTACTTAAAATACTTTGAAGTAGCGGAGCAAAAAATAACACCCTACTAACAAAAGCAAGTTTATTTAAGAGCGTAAGTGCTTTTGAAACAACGTTTGTCGTTTTGCTATACAGAAGCATTCGAAACTTTGAAGTCTATATCAAACGACATTACACACAAACGGTCACCACTGCAAATATATAGAAACCTCCGTATATTTACAATATTTTATTTACTGTAAAGAGAATTAATGACTTTAATTGCCTTTTTATCAACCTAATACACGATATGCACAGCAAAACAAAACTTAAAATGATGACGATGCAAAAACTCTACTAATGCCATTACCATTTCATATGTTTTTTATTATGTATTAGTTTTCGTCCCCTTAATCTTTCGCGGGCGTAGGGTTGTATAATTCTGTTTATTATCTGTTGATGTACATTAACTTTTTGATGGATTACTCTTTGATTTGGGGTAATTGCAGTACATTATATTATTACTTGATCCCGCATAGGCGTTCCGTTCCCTGTCTCCCTGGGCCATACAATTAATCATTCTACCCTGCCTCCTCCGACCCCATCCCGATATTTAAATAATAAATAATCGCCGGCGGATTTAATTTATGTCACTGCTAATTAAAAATCACTTGCCACTTTTTGATTAATTGCAATTTTTTTCAGAAAGGGAAAAAATTACCGACAAAACCACAAAATACAAAATAAGCAAATTATGCAAATATTAATAAACAACTATAAGATTCCAATTCGAGCGGTTGAGCGGAGCGGACGTGTTTTGTGAAGCGAGTTTTACGGATTGAGTTTTTTATTTGTGACGCGTAAAAACGGCGCGCGATAAGGAAAAAAAAGGAAAGAAAAAGAAAAAATGAAAAAAAGTGAGAGTGAAAGCGACCGAGACGAGGATTATAAAAGGAAAAGAGAAAAGGGAAGAGAGTCAGAAGAAAGGTTGAACCCCTTTCAAAAAAGTAAAAAACTGGAAAGATCACCGGCTAAAAAGGAAATGGGTGAGGAAATGAAGATGCTGAAAAAAATTATGGAAGATATAGGGGAGATAAAGGAAGAGAATCGGAAGATGAGCCGGGAAATGGAATATTTGAAAAATATGATGCGTGAAAAGGAAGAAAAATGGGAAAGAGAAAAGACAGAACTAAATGAAAAAATTAAAAGACTGGAGGAGAAAATGGAAGAGAAGGAAAAAATAATGAGAAAAAAGAATATTGTTGTGACGGGACTGGACGAAGGGGAATGTGAGAACGAGAAGAATCTGGAAGAATGGATAAAGGCAGAATTAGAGGTAGAAGTGACGGTGAAAGAGATGTATAAAGTAAGTGGAGGGAAAATGCTAGTGGCGGAACTTGGGACCTGGGGTGAAAAGCGGAAAGTTATGGAAAATAAGAGGAAACTAAGAGAAAAAAGGGAAAAGAGAGTATACATAGACGACGATCTGACAAAGAAGGAAAGAGAAATACAGAAGGAATTAAGAGCGATAGCCAAAGAAGAGCGACAAAAAGGACGGTGGGCGAAAGTCGGTTATAAAAAGATATGGATAGACGGAAAAGGCTTTAAGTGGGATGATGAAAAGGGGGAGTTAAACACAACAAATTTTTGAATAAGAGCACAAGGAAAAGACGACAGGACAGAAAACGGAAAACGAACATGGAGAGGAATAAGGAAGAAACGGAGCAGTTAAGAATAGTATACTGGAACACAGCGGGGATAAAAAACAAAGACAGTGAGTTTTGGGAATATTTGGGAAAATTTGACGTAGTGGGATTGGTAGAAACGTGGGTGGAAGAGAAGGGGTGGGAAAAATTGGAAAAAATAATGCCGAAAGAGTTTAAGTGGAAGTGCCAATTTGCAGAGAGGGTAAGCAGGAAAGGGAGAGCTAAAGGGGGGATAATAATGGGAGTGAAAAAGGGTTTGGAAGAAGAAAACAGAACCGAAGCAAAAGAAGAAAGAGGCATTATGGAAAGAACGGTGAAAATTAGACAGAAAAAATGGAGAATTATAACAATATACAGCAGAAGTATGAAAGAAACGAAGAGAATGATAGAAGAGCGAGTAAAACAGCAAGACGAGGGAACTCTGGTGATTGGGGGGGACTTTAACGCAAGAATTGGAGGAAAGGGAATACGGCTAGAAGAAGATCAAACAACAATAGAAAGAAGACCAACAAAAGACGCAACAGAAAACGCCGAAGGGAGACTACTGATTAGTCTAGTAGAAGAAAGAGGGTGGGACATACTTAATGGAAACAGTATAGGAGATGAGAAAGGAGAGTACACATATATTGGACCAAGAGGGGAGACAGTTATTGACTATGTTATGGTGAATGAAGAAGCATGGGATGAAATAGAACAATTCAAGGTGGGAGAAAGAATCGAGTCGGATCATATGCCATTGGAAGTGAAGACAAAAGGAAGAGAGAAAAATAGAAGAAGTGAGAAGGATGTTAGAAGAAAAATTGTCAAGAATATCTGGACGGAAGAAGCAATAGAAAATTATAGAACAAGACTTAGGGAGGCTAGATACGAAGAGGAAGGGATAAACGAAAAAGTGAAAGAACTGGGTGATCACGTAAAAAATGCAACAGAAAAAAAAGTGATAGAGACAAGAGTGAAGGTGGGGTCTTGGAAAAACGAGTGGTGGGATAAAGAATGCAGGGAAGGGAAGCAAGCAGTAAGAAAGAAATTAAGAAATTGGAAAAGAGGAACAGCAAGTAATGAGGATTACAAGAGAGCACGCAAGAGGTACAAATTAGTATGCAAGGAGAAGAAGCAAAAGAAATGGATGGAAGAAGAACTAAAGATGAAAGGCATAAAGACGGAAGAAGAGGTATGGAAATACATAAATAGGGAAAGAAAGAAAAAAGTAGAAAGAGTGAGTAATAGAATTACTATGGAGGAATGGAGAAAGTACTTCAGTCAGCTGCTGGGTGGTGATGAAATCAGACAGGAAAAGAAAAAGAGTCAACACAGGGTGGGAGAAATAGAAGAGATAACAAGAGAAGAATTAGAACAACAACTGAGTAAACTGAAAAAGAAAAAGGCACCGGGGAGGGACGGTATACAGAATGAATCGTGGATATATGGAACTGAAAGGGAAGCTGACAGGCTGTTGGAGATAATGAATGGAGTGTGGAAGGGAGAGGGCTTCCCACAGGAGTGGAAAGAGGGGATAATATGCCCCATATATAAGAAAGGAGAAAGGGAAACAGCAAGCAATTACAGGGGGATCACGATGCTCAATACGGCATATAAGATATATGCAATGATTGTAGAAGAGAGATTGACGAAGGAATTGAAGGAGCGAGGTGTGATACCAGACGGACAGGCGGGATTTAGGAAAGGGAGAGGGACCATGGATAATGTATACATCTTGAATCACATAGTAGGGAATGAGATAAAAAAGAAGGGCGGCAAGGTGTATGCATTATTTGTGGACCTGAAGGCGGCCTTTGATAATGTAGCAAGAGAGGCACTGTGGGAATGCCTGAGAAAGAAAAGGATAAAGGAGCATCTGATATCAAAATTAGAAGAGATTTATGAAGAAACAATAAGTAGAGTGAGAGTTGGTGAAAGGGTGAGCGAAGGTTTTAATACGCATAAGGGAGTGAGACAAGGCTGCCCACTAAGCCCCAGCCTGTTTGCAGCATTTATTGGAGACATAGAGGAGATGTTCAGCAAGGCGCAGACGGGTGGGTTTGTGGTGGGCAAAGAAAAAGTGTGGTCCCTAGCCTACGCGGACGATTTGGTGGTGCTAGCGAGAGACGAGAAAGGGATGAAAGAAATGATAAGAAACATGGAGAAATATATGAGGAGGAAAAATCTGACAGTGAATGTGGAAAAGTCCAAGATGATGGTGTTTAGAAAAGGGGGTGGCAGGAGAAGAGTAATTGAGTGGAGATGGGAGAAGGAGAAAATTGAAGAAGTAAAAGAATTTAAATACCTAGGGTACGTGTTTAATGAGAGAAATACTGAAACAGCACACATGAGAGAGTTAGTAAAGAAAGCCAATAAAATACTAGGAGTGGTATGGGGAATAGGAGAGAGAAAATTTGGGCACGACTATAGAAGGAGAGTGATGATGTTTGATAGCCTAGTGAAAAGTGTGATGATGTATGGAGCGGAAATATGGGGATGGAGAGAGCAAGAAGGACTGGAAAGGGTGCAAGAAAAATATTTGAAATGGGTGCTAGGACTAGGTAGAGAGACCCCGGGCTATATAGTGATGGAGGAAACAAAGAGAGATGGAATAAGAATAGAAGCAGGAAAGAGAGCAATAAGTTTTGAGGAGAGAGTGATAGAGAGAGGAGAGTGCAGAATTCTGCAAGAGTGCCTCAAAGAAAAAAGAAAAGAAATAGGAAAGGGGGTGTGGAAAGAGAGGGAAGCATATCTAGAAAGAAACGGGTATGCAGGAGCGGAGATAGAAAGAATGAGAGAGAGAGGTAGAGTAATGACAGAGGAATTGGTCCAGAGAGATAGAGATGTGCAAAGGCAAGAAAGGAGAGCAAGAATTAGGGAGTCTAGGTACAATGGGAAATATGAAAAAATAATAACGGAAGAACTGCCAAAGTACCTAGGAAGAGAAAGTAGAAAAGAGAGAGTGACAATAGCAAGATTCAGATGTGGAAATGAAGAGAGAGATAATAAATTTTGGATGGAGGATAGGAATAGAGTATGCAGGATGTGTGGAGAAAACAAGGAGACAATAGAACACCTGCTGAACGAATGTTCAGAAATGAGAGAAAGGGACGAGTGTAGAGAAGAGATTTTAAATGAGGATGGAAGAGGGATAGATTGGATGAAGAAAGTGGAGGAGAGAAGAAGAGCAATATGTGGGGCGGGAAGCTGGTAATCGTTTTAGGGATTGGAATTTAATGGCTTTCTTTTTTTTTTTTTTTTGTTTTTAGTTTGAGTAGTATGATTCTTTTTTTTTTTCTTTCTCTCTTTTTTTAATTTATATTATGTACAATATTTGTATATTAATTATATATGTACTGGATTTTGATGATGTAAAATTTTGGAACCAATTTATAAACCCGTAAGGGTAATAAATATACATAATACATAATAAACAACTATAATAATAGTAATAATTATGGCTGGACAAGTATTTCCAGTAGACCCAGTAGACAGACAAAATTTCATAGATGAAAACAAATAAGTGACTTCAATTAATATATATGTTAGAAAATATTAGGCAAACTTGATTAGAGCAACATAATCAGCAAATAAGATTAGATATAAAAGACTATGTAGAAAACGAGTATATAGTAAGCAAATAAACTAGTGAGAATACTTGAGATAAAATAATCTAAGATAACAAAAATTATCTAACGCTCTAACCTAATCTAACATAACATGAGATAAATTTAAAAAAAAACAACTTTTTAAGATAAATTAATCTAAAGAAATACCTAATATAAAATCGAACCAATACTAAACACATCAAATATAGATTAATCTAGGCAATATTAGACAATTCGTTTAGACAGAATAAGTTAACACATAATATTCTACTAGACTATCCCAAATATATACTAGTTACACAACCTGCAGAAGAAATGACTTATAAAATGAATTAGGTAAGTTCCATTAATCAAGATGAATGAAAGGACAAATGAAAGCTCATCTCATGTGAAATTTGCCAGTTATTTAAAAATAACATTTTTTTTAAATCATGCTTTTATGAATTTATGAATAATAATTTGTAAAATACTTACTTGAAACCCACGTGGATAGCCAGGGGTTAGATATTTTTAATTTGACATTTCGTGAGAGAGACACGAACTTATTATTATTATTATTAATTAGAGCAGGTTATTGATTTAAATGATAATTGAATATTGCTAAAACCATACTACATTATAGATAATCGTATAAACTTAATAACCTATCGACCATACTCTTTAACCTGGCGCTGGAAAAAATTATACGAAAACTAACAGTAAACTGGAAAGGAACCATGTTCAGCACGAACAAGCAAACATCAGTCTTTGATAAGACGTAGATCTAATAAGAAGAGGGGTGCTGGAACTTAAGGAATGTTTTATAGAATTAGAAGCCGTGAAGTTTGGGCTAAGAGTCAGCGAAACTAATATCAAATACCCAACGCTAGACGTGCAGGGCGCAAGAACGAGACAGATCCTGATTATAGTCCAATAAAACTTTGAAGTACTGCAATCCTTCAAATATCTGGAATCGATTCTGTTACCAACGATCTGGTCGAAGAAATAAAAACTAGACTAATACAGGGAAACAGATGCTTCTACTTCCTCAAACAACTATTCCTCAGCTTCCTCATAAGAACAAAAACAAAAATCCGCCTTTACAAAACCAAAATCTGGCCAATAACAAGTTATGTGAGACGTGAGTCCTAACCAAGGCAAGAGAACACCCTACGTTTTCGAAAGAAAAATACGGGGAACTATCTGTAGACCATTCTGCGAAGGGGACACCTGGGGGAATAGAAGGAACCTCGAGCTGAAGGAACTATTCGGGACGGAAACAATTGTGAGGGCAATCAGAACAGCGAGACTAAGATGGGCCAGCGATGTGGTCAGAATGTCGTAGGACGGGATAATAAAAAATGCTTGACCGAAACTTACGTACTACCCGAAAGAAAGGAAAAAGAAGGTCTGAAGATTTTGGAAGGCAGAAATTGGAGAACGGTAGCCCTGGAACGACAGCAATGGCGGGGCAGTTGAGTGAGCCAAAACCCAAAACTAAGGTAGAAGCGGCTAGAATAGATAGAAATGGAATTTTATACCAATTATGCCATGACTTAGTAAACGTTGAATATGCTATGGGTGGTCTGATGAATATCTATTTGCTGTCTTTGAGTTTGGAACCAGTGATAAAACTAAACGTAGAATATTAAAGAGGTAAGACTGACTGAATATGTCCAGACAAGTAGTATTCCAAGATAAGATAGAGTAATGAAACAAACCATATATGATTATGTAGTAGTTGTTTTCAAGTGTGAATAATATATGAAAAACATGTTGTAATGGCAATTTGAATCTCGCTTAATAAATCTAATTTAAATTATTCTTCATTCGAATGAATTTAGAGGTAGTTGTGTAATGTTTCATTTGGAAGCGCAATTAATCTAAATAAGTGGAAGTTATTGTAGCTGTGTAAACGGGGACTGTATTTCTGTCATATGTATAGTCGGTTGGACAGAATTCCGGACAAGCTCCTCGAGAATTGTTCGACTGCTAACTGTAATTATGTAAAGTAGCGATGTCTTAATTACCGCCCTTTATTCAAATTCAGGTGACTAATAAATTCTTAAAACCCCCATCAAAAATATCTCAAGTGATAAAACACTTGTAATTTATATGGGTTATAGTTTTAACCTGGCGCATTCGCCTTATTTTTAATTAGAAATTTCTGAACAAGGTATTTTACAAATACACCCTTTTTTACTTGCATCCATGATATCTCATATCCCTGAGTAATTTACCCGTTTTGCACGCGATCGCGTCATTTAGAACTTATGAAATTAACCCGTTCCATGTTGATACATTACTTATTAAAAGTCTCTCCCATTATTATTGATATAGGAGTTTTCAACGGAAAAAATCCCTTTAATACAGAGAAGTTACTATTGAATGTGTAATCTTAATTCAAATGTTATACATGAATTAATTGGTTAAACAAATTTGTTTATTCAAATACATGTGTATATAAACCAACCATTCGGAAATATTTTAAATCAGCTAACTCTTTTTTTTTCGGTACACTCGCACAGTTTTATAATAAATATTGCCACGCTGAAATATTTCCACAAACGAAATAACGAACTTGTTTTTTTGATATACACTTTTTTATGTAAATTTTATAAATCAAATATTTATTCTACTTCTGGGTATAATCCCGAACCCATCAGTTATCGAACATGGAAACGCTATAAATGTTTTCATCATAAAATTGCGATAAAAAAACCTATAGATAGATTGTGTTTTTTCTGATAATAAATGCTTTCAATTTTTAAACAATTCGTTTACCGAATTTTATTTCGTTTATTTTTATTGTTTACTTTGTATTGATTGGGGTTTTAGCGTAAAATATTTTCATTTTTTATTGATTATTTACGTTTGTGTTTCAGATCCCCCTGAGATCATGATGAAACCCCGCAACCAGCAAGTCAAAGCTGGAGGCATCGCTTCCTTCTACTGTGCTGCACGCGGCGATCCACCACCAGTCATCCAATGGAGGAAAAATGGAAAAAGAGTCTCAGGTAAGAAATTAGCCGATATATTAAATCTCTACTATTGGATATTATAAAATATATAGAATGGATGAATGTAGGAGTGTTTGCCTAAGTATCGTGGGATACACGGGAGAGTTTTTTAAAAATGTAATAGTTTCTTCTATTCAATTTTTCTTTTAATTTGCTCTTTATTTGTAACGTATTAATTTATCCGATATTGAAATTTGATTAATATTTTTCTTTAACTATTTTACCATGAACATTTATAATCAAAAGATAGACAGCCTAAACTATGCAAACACTAATCAAGAAAATAGAGATTGGTGAAACCATCCCATGTTATGGTTTGAAAACCACTCACTTGAGTACAAACCACTCACTCAAGTAAGTGGTTTACAAAACTGTGTTGATTAGAGGTAAATCTAGAAACGCGTCCACAGAAATCTGTCTAGGCTATCCACTTAAGGTATCGGAAAGACATGATCATAGAAACAATGTTATTTTTATGGATTTTGTTGAGTGCCACGAAGGTGGAAAGCTATAAAATAATTTAACTGAGATTTGTTTTGGTAGTCCTAAAAAGGCTCAATAATTGAGCTCCGGAAAGGCTGAATATATTTATATATTCAGGCCGTGTTCCGTTTGTTTTATGTTGGTAATCAAGAACAATTTTAAACCAGTTAGGTTAGAGTTATCGTGTTATATAGACCAAATATTTACCGCATTAGCCCGAATATAATACGACCCCAATCATCCCAGTTCCACTTTTCCTATTTAGTCGCATTTTTACAAAAAAAGAACAGAAAAAATACACTTTTTATTGAGATTTTAAGATGATGTAACTATTTATTACAGAAAGCAATTAGCATATTGAGTAATTGGGCTGATTACTTGCGTCTTAACTATATAATGACGATAGTGTAGTAGGGACTATAGTCGGCACCTTGATAGACATGACTTGATGGATAAAATTGAGTTGCGCAAACCTTGTAGATCTTGTAGATCTTCTGCAATCCTTGGTAGGCAAAACTAATTGGTCAAAATTGTGAACAGAAGAAACACACATTTTAGTGGAACTTTAAGGTGACATGCAATTTCTCTTATAAATTTTGTAACTATTTATTAGAGAAAGAATGCAAATAAGGAAAAATATACAGATTACCCAGATTTGGTTATAGCTTACGTCTAAACTACACAATGAGGATTATATAATAAGGACTATTGCCCTTGTGTTTGTTGGATAAAATTTAGTTGCGCATACAATGTTAGACAAAACTAAATAGTCAAAATTGAGTAAAGCAAACCTTGATATATAACGAGAGGCAAAATTGAGTTGCTCAAACCTTGATGGATAAAAGTAAATGGACAAAATTTAGTTGCACAGACAGTGATAGACAAAACTAAAGAATCAAAATTGAATTAAGCAAGCCTTGATAGACTAAACTAAATCAATTACATTGAGTCTCACAAATCCTAGTTAGTCAAAACTAGGTAGACAAGGTATTAAGCCTTTGGATCTCCCCGGCAGTCCCTTCTTCCGCTTCTATTATTGTTATGATGTTCTTAATGTTGTTATGTATGTACGTCCATCCCTCTTCACTATTTAGCATCTTCTCGATAGTATTTTCTATCGTCAACTCCCTCAACTCGTTATATACTCGACTTATTTCTGAGCTCCATCTCGAGCACCTATAAAAGCTGTGCTCTACTGTCTCCTCCACGTTATAGTGGAGGCACAGGTCATAGTTGTTAATCTTAAAACGTTTGAGATAAGTTTTGAAGCACCCGTGTCCACTTAGGTAGTACTTGAGGTAGTTGACATTACCGTGCTTCCTGGTGGTCCATTTGCCTCAATTTATGATGAGTCTTTAGGTCCAGGCTGGTTTCCCATGTCTTGCGTCCATTTCCTTTGCAATTTCTGTATTAAATCCACTTTAATGTCTTCCTTTTCTTTCTTTGTTTTCCTGGTTGCCCTTTTCATTTGTACCATTTTGAGTTTGATCGGCGAGATCGATGCGATGAGCATTACAGTTTCCGCTGATATAGTTTGATAGGCGCATGCTATTCTTATAGCTATCGTTCTTCGTAGTGTTCCCAGCCCGTTTCTATAGATTTTTCTGTGCGGGTTGATCGTGTTAGTAATGAGTCCAATATCACGGTGTGTCAGTGCTATCAGTTCTGCTTTCTTTTTAGCCCATGTTACTATGACCGTATCATCCGCGAGGCAGATTATTTTAACCCCATGGGGCTCATTTTGAGGGTCATCATAATATACGTTCCACAGTAATGGCACAAGTACTGAACCCTGCGGTACCATCCAAGACAAAATTAATTCCTCTTGGTCACCTATGTAAATTCATTGTATCAGTACATTTATATCAGTACATTGTTTTGGCTGAGAGGAGCTCTTATGACCACCAAAATATTGCAAGAATTGTCTAGACAAAACTAAATAAACAAAAATAAGCTGCGCAAACCTAAGAGACAAAGCAAAATGTACAAAATTGATTTGTGCAAAGCTTGATAGACGAAACCTCATATACAAAACTAAAACGTCTAAATTAAGTTGTGCAAACTTTTATGGACAAAACTAAATGTTCAAGAATGCGTTGCTATGCAAATCTTGAGAGACCAAACTAAATGTACAAGATTACGTTACGCAAACCTTGAGCTACCAAACTAAATGTACAAAATTGAATTGCGCAAATCTTGACAGACAAAATTAAATGACAATATATGAAATGAAATATAATTTCACAAAACTTCATAGACCAAACTAGATGGACTCCGCATTATTAGTATTGTATAGTAAGAACTGCTGTCGGCTCTCTTAATGTTTGTACGCCAAAAAATCGAAGTTTGTTAAGATGTTGTAGAGAAATGAACCACTTCAGTTAAGGAAGTGGGATCGGGTTAGCAGAATAAACCTAAGAAAGGTCTGAATATTAGACAACTCTTGTTTTGTAATAATCTCCTGTAGAAAACCTCGTCTTATATTCGAGTCAATACGTGTTTACCTTACAATTGGTTTTGTAATCGAACAGTTGAACACCTCGCTGTAAGAAGGGTTGGTAGGTTTTGAAAAACTAAGATATCTGTACAAGCAGAAACTTCCAGTTGAGGTGTTTCTTAATTTTATAATTTCCATTAATACAACGGATATCTGCTTACTAAGGTACATTTGGGAAATACAGATCATTACTTTGTTTATATAAATCAAGGATACAGCGTAGTAAAATCGTGCAATGTTAGCTAATTTTCAACATAATCGCCACTAATTTTAACACGCTTGTCTATTTATTGCCAAACTCTCGAAAAACTGGACCAAGCTATTCAGCAGATACGAAGAGGGAGGTGACGAAAGTGCTCAGGTTGTTGCACAACAATGCAAGATCGCACACTTCAAATGAAACGAAAGCCTGGCTTCCGAATCGCAAGTAGTACGTTATTATCTTTTCGATCCACAGTCCACACCTTAGTCCTGATTTTCATTTGTTAGGGCAGTTGAAAACTCATTTATGACTTAAAAGGTTTGAAGACGACAACGTCTTCAAACCTTCAAAAGGCAGTTTTTTGCCTCAAAAATTTGGGCCGCATCTTTTATTTAAAGGGTACAAAAACATGTGACTTGCTGGTATAAGTGCCTTGACATTAGCGTTGATTATATTAAAAAGTAGCTAACAGTTCGCTATTTTATTTAGTGTATGTATGATTCATATACATAAAATGTCGGCATTGTATCCTAGAGTTAAGAACGTTAGCTTATGAATCTGGGGTCCTGGTTCAATCCGAGAGAGATGTCCGAAGAACTGCATTTGTTCGAATAAAACAAATGCGACTACTAACCTACCGCCTTTACACAGAGAACTTAACAGACACACGTAGACAGACGACATAAATATTTCGAACCTAAGATTGATAGGGGAGTATGTAATCTTTGGTGCCATTTCATATACAATAATAAAAGAGGTAGCAACCTTCAGCAACCCAGCTCAAGCAATGATAAGTTGCAGTCTAATACTTGTGCTGGTACCATATCAATGATACGGTGTAATGATAGACTAGGGGGAAAGTAATCTTCCAAACCTATCATTGAAAATTGAAATGATAAATGGGGCAAGATACTTTCTGAACCATCATAGCAAAGGGGGAAAGCAACTTCTCTCCTCTCTATTTTAGAACGACCATCCAATGGATGAATTATCGAAAATGTGGAAAAATACAATAGGCTTCACTGCCGCAGTTTTTGAAGGGCTGAAAAATAGCCGGATGTCCACATTGGGAGAGAGAGAAAAAATATTTTTTTTTTAAAAAAAATGAGTTAACCCCGGCAAGTTTCTTCCAGCAAGGTTCATCTTAGAAGCTATACTATGCATATTAAAGAAAACTCGTGAGTTTATTTGTTTGCTCTTATGTCTAAATTGTATAAATACTTAATGGTAAATACGTAATATTGTATGAGTCATAGAGACGTGACTATACAAATAACATTACTTGAACCCGATATGAACAACCTTTTATGGGCCTAAGAGAAATTTACCATTTTCTCTATGAAAAAAGACAATACAATACGCTACTTTTATTACTAATACGCTACTTTTAGTTGTATTTCCATGATTTTTTCTAAATAAAATGAACGAAATCAAGATGTGCGCCCAATTTCTCTCTCGTGAAAAAATTGACAACTTTCCGCCCTAGTTACAAAATATACTGTTATATTACGCTAATATATGAATTAGAACTCTTGTCGGGCTAAAAAAAATCGTGATATCTTTAAATGGTTTGTTAAATTTAGTTTATTTTACCTTTAAATAACCTGACCCAGAAAGTTTGCTCTTTTATCTGTTGATACTTAATCATTGCCGCGGCTCCCCTGACTACATTTTTTGAGAATTAATCCGGGGTATTAGAAGAAACTGGACTATTAGATTTTGTTAATTTTTTTATTGAATTGAACACTCCTGAATTCTAATTTATACCAACATTTCTTTACCAATTTTGATGTCTATTTGGTATAAATTTATAAAATATAATTAACTCAACCAATTTTGATGAGTTCAAAAATAGACACGGTTAACTTGTCTTTTTCGATATAATTAGTAAAATTTTTTTAATTTAGATCAAATTATACAATGTCATTATGTCATTATTCGTCGTCCACGCAGAAACTAGTTTCATCGCACAGTTTTAATTTACAATTATAATTACTCTGTGATACCCTTATAACTCTGACACAAAAAGAAAAATATTTTCAATTATAAAAAGCAAAACCTGAAACAAAAAGTCTAGTGGATTGCTTTTTTCTCAGCCGATTAGAAGTATATCGAAATTGTAATTAATAGGTCTAATATATTTATAGAAACTATACGGACGGCTTCATTTTATTAAGATTTTTCGAAAACTTATTTGTTTATTTTTCCCAGACCTAGAATTCTCCGACTTTTAGTTTATACACAATCCAATATGCTTATTTCAAATAATTCACACTCAAAATAATTTAAATAAAAAGTTAGCATATTCTGTATATTTAAATTTTATATATGCTCTTAATCTTAAGTTTCTGCATTTCCAGTAAATTATTTTGCTAATTTTTATTGTTCCGATAGTATTACAAAATACTGATTACAAACGAAAAGTTTCATAATGACATATAACATTGCGTGGTTGAGGTTCATTGAAATAAACCCAATTTTCTAGAATATAAGGTCAGTGAGATAAAAGAAAAAGGGAAATTGTAATTTTCTTTGTCTTAAGAATTGCGTAATCGTTTCGTTTCCGTCTAATAATGTTTAGTATAATCACTGGCTCTTTTTTAGAGAGAGTTTTTGTTTCGAGAATAATGAATAATTTTAGAATTTCGAACGGATTTAATTAATTAGTCGAGCCATTAATGTTGCAAACATAAAATTAAATTGTGTTTTTGGAATGCATGCAAATTTATTGAGATATTTATATTTATTGTTGTTCTACAAATTAAATGTTCCCAATTAAAACTATATATTGAAACAAATTATTTCAATGTTCACAAAGAAAACTATATATTGCAACAAATTAAATTGTTTCATACCGTGTCTTATCTTATTTTATTAGTGTAATCAATTAAATTCTTTTTTTTCTAAGTAGCTTTAGTTATCTAATTTGTATACTTCCCTAGCTACTGCAATTTTGTTTTCTTAATATTGCCTATTATTCATGTCTCATTTATATCTAATATAATACTATCTAACTTAACCCGGTATTATTATAATTAGTATTTTCTTGTGAAAGTTGATTATAATTCAGTTCATATAATATCTGAGCGAAGTTCGTTAAACTAACCCCTGCAGATACAATACATATTCATAAAATAAATTTCCGTATAAATTGAATGTAGTATATAATTGTATAAAATTTGGACAAAGAACGCATTTTGAAAAGAAAATGCTCGCAAGCCAATCAAGGATGGGACATAAGGTCTAGAACGAGGCCTGCTAGTTCCTAGCGTCTCTATCGTTCTTACTATAGAGCTAATGATACTCGCAGGAATATCCAATTACTTGTACAAATGAGTGAGCGCGTGTGCACGTGTTGCAGGAAATAATTCTTGATAGCTACAAAAGTTTAGGGGAAGAGACAGCGCAAATTATTATAAAACACACGATAAGTGATAGAAGATAGAAATTAATTAAATTCGTACGGCGGGGTTCTTGAACACGCAGAGGATATTAAAATTTCGGTTTTCGATGATTTCAAACTGCCAATTAGTTTCAATTTACATTTCAGTGTCGCGGTGGCAGAACTAAGTCGTCGAAATCGCATTTAATTTTTTTCAAAATAAGGTGCTTTTAAGGTGCTTTTTAGGTGCTGCAATATTTAATTAAGTGCTCAAAAGAATTATTAAAAAATTTTAATGACTAAAATACACCGCTGACTAAATATTAAGCTAGCAGAATCGTACTAAAAATAGGTTGAAAAATATGGTGTAAACACTATATTTAAGTGCTTTTTAGGTGCTTTCAATGTATAGATATGGTGGATCAGATGTATGAAAATTTACTAAATAATGTCGAGCACTTTAGTGCACTGCAAAAAAACACAGCACGCTAGCAATTCCATATGAAATAATTCATCTTTACAAATAGGTAAGTGGCTGAATTAAAGTGCTTTTTAGGTGCTATCATGGTGACAGAACTGCACTGTCTTGTCGCATGCATTCAAATTTTGCGAAAAGTCGAGAGTTCACTGGTGCAGCATGATGAAAAAGTCAAGCGGGTAGAGCATTATAAAAAAATACGTTTGGAAATATAGCTAAAGAAATATATTTAAGTGCTTTTTTAGTGCTCTAAGTATATTAAAACAGAGGATTACTAATATCAGAATATTCTCTAAAAACATCCCTTATCCCTTAAATAAAAAAAAATGCCTTATATATACTTATATTGTATGAACAAATATATAATTATATTTACTTTTATATAAAGCTATTATTACTGTGCCCAGTTTTGAACCCAGCTTCGTTCGTTAGAAAGCAAGTGTTCTACCGCTAGGCTATCCAGACTTATATTGGTAATCGATAAATTTGTTCATAAATATATGGGTGATTCTACAAAAAATGGGTACCTCGCTGGCATCAGTCAATATATACGACATTTTATTACATTTTGTGAAAATTTTATTTTATTTTAAAATAATTAAAAGTCCTTTATTTGTCCACCCAATTTCAGCTATTTATTTTAAAAACAATTTTGTAAAATAACACAAGAAATCCTCAAAACGTCAGTTCTTTGGCATGTCACAATCCCAAATACGCTCAATGAAGTGGCTGGTATAAAAGATATTACCATTAATTTCGAAAAACTTTTGGTTATTTTATTTAACTAAAATCATTTCATCTAAACTAAAATGAAACATAAAATCATCATTTCACTAAAATCTGTAATATTCTCTAATATTCATGTAATATTCTCTCTGTTATTTAAAAAAAAAGTAAGAATCTTTGTGTTCAGTTTCATTCGTCAGTCCGTTGTGCGTTGTTAAAATTTGAAATTTCTGCAAAATATCGCTGACAAGGTCAAATCCTTGTCAAAATTTTGAATGATGGTAGTCAAGATAGCTGTAGACCACGCCATTTGAGGGCTTTTATTACTGTACCACTGCTAGAGTCGTGGTTATCACGTGTACTTGTGCAAATCCAGTCAAAAAATCAGTACTGTGGTGAGTCTTTATTTCCTTGTATATTCGTGTTTTATTTAGATTTATACATAGTTTACTATGATTTGTTCGAATGTAGCTTGTTAATATTCCAAAATACTGAAAGAAACATTAGTTCCAATTATAACCTCAGATTTATGTCCTTTTCGTCAGTACTTTGGCGTCAGTCCTTTGTCTGATATTACGCCAGAGGATTGAAGTATTTCCAGGGTACTGATGTTTCTTGTTTTAGATCACTTTTATCTCAACCGTTACCGTGTGTAAGCATTTATTTTACTTATTTCCAGTTTAAAACATTATGCATCCACTTAAAAAAACAACATTTGGTTTGTTTCTATTTACTTCAGCAATTTTTAGAAGATGAAGCTAATAGCCATCATGCACCAGGAAAGAGACCATGTGCCATTATTATACACTAAGAAATTTACTCAGTGTTAATAAATTTAATATATTTTGCTATGAAATTGTATATTTACTCAGAACGATGTTATACTCGTCAGTCCCCTGGCAGTCCAATTAAGAAAAAACTAAATATCTCAAAATCTACTTAAAAAAGTTACTGACCCGATTTAGTACAATATATGCATTAGATTATCTATCTTAAATAACCAAATTTGTAGACATTTAACTTAAAAAGTATAATAAACAAAATATCCCCAAAAGTTACCCAAATTTTGCAGAATCACCCATATATTTATGAACAAATTTATCGATTACCAATATAAGTCTGGATAGCCTAGCGGTAGAACACTTGCTTTCTAACAGACGAAGCTGAGTTCAAAACCCAGTTCTTCGGATATTACAGAGGCAGCACTGTAATAATAGCTTTATATAAAATCAAATATAACTATATATTTGTTCATACAAGTATATATAAAGGATTTATGTTTTTAGAGAATATTCTGATATTAGTAATCCTCTGTTTAAATATACTTAAAAAGCACTTAAATATATTTCTTTAGCTATATTTCCAAACGTATTTTTTTATAACGCTCTGCCCACTTGACTTTTTCACCATGCTGCACCAGTCAACTCTCGACTTTTCGCAAAATTTTAATGCATGCGATTAACTGCACTGTCACCATGATAGCACCTAAAAAGCACTTTAATTCAGCCACTTACCTATTTGTAAAGATGAATTCTTTCATAGAGAATTGCTAGCATTATGTGTTTTTTGGCAGTGCACTAAAGTGCTCGATATTATTTAGTAAATTTTCATACATCTGATCCACCATATTTATCCATTGAAAGCACCTAAAAAGCACTTAAATATATTGTTTACACCATATTTTTCAACCTATTTTAGTACGACTCTGCTAGCTTAATATTTAGTCAGCGGTGTATTTTAGTCATTACATTTTTGAATGGCTATTTTGAGCACTTAATTAAATATTGCAGCACCTAAAAAGCACTATATTTTGAAAAAAGTTAAATGCGATTTCGACGACTTTGCTCTGCGATGGATGTAGTAGAATTTGCAAATTCAGGGAACATTTTCTTTAAATTGATTTAGTTAAACTTTTTAGTACATTTTATTTTAGTTTAATTATAAATTATGAGATACAAGACTAGATCAACAGAGATACAAGGCTCGAAAAAACTGACTATACAGATACGACTAAACGGACCAGAGACTAGACGTGCAAGCCTCGTCGGACAAGACTAGACGGATAGGACTAGATGGACTATACTATACAGGCAAGAAAAGTAAACGGATAATTAATAATAATTTTTAACCTAACCCATTTTAAATTCCTAACCCATTCACCATATATTCGAACTTGATCACTCTTTCCGCAGAAATTACCGCCACCTTACACGCACTCACTTCCTTCCTTAAAATGCCACCAGGCGTCGACCTATCAATCTTGTTATCATCCTTTCGATCTTGTTTTTCGTTCCCCAGACCTCACTTCCATACAGTAACACGCTTTGCACATATACCTTCCATATCGTCTCTGCTGCTCCAAAGTTTTCGCCAAAGTTTCTTTTCCAAACCTCCCAGATACGACCTGCCGCCACCCATGCTTTCTTTGTAACATACTCTATGTGCTCTTTATTACTGAATCCAGTCCCAAAGAAATCTCCCAAATACTTAAATTTACTCACTTCCTCTATTTTTATTCCTCTATTTTGCATACCATGCCATTTAAACCTTTCTTTCCTATATCGTTCACCCCTTTTGAACCGCATCCATTTTGTTTATCCAACATTCACCCTTACATCCCTCTTTTCGAAATACCTACAGAGCCTTTCAATCACGTCCTTCATCTCACTCGCCGACTTAATACCACCATGTCTTCCGCATGTGCCAATCACCACTCTGCATGTGCCAATCACCTTCTTTTTCCCAATCACCACTCCTCCAGCTTGACTGGACTGTAGAACCTTCTTCATATCCTCCACATACAGATTGAGTGTGGGCCTCAAATATTAGCCTTGTCTCCGGCCCTTCCTCACCTCAAAATAGTCAGATTCCCAATCGTTCACTACTACCTTACATACAGTTTCCTCATTCAAATCAATGAAAAGAGCAAACAGACATTCCTTTCTGATTTCCTGGTCAACGGAAAAGGGTCATTTTAAGACTAGCTAATTATAATTTAATTTACTAACACTTTATAGTTATATATTATATATGTATTGTTGAGTTTGAAGATTTGCTGATATGAGGTAGAAACACTTTGGATGTTGTCTTCTAAATTAATAATTAAGCCAATAATTTTGAAGACAATAATAACACATAATTTTCTATTTTTATTTCAAAGACAAGATCGACAATTCTAGACGGACATGTCTAGACAGACAAGACTAGACGAACAATGCGGACAGGATTAGATGGACAAGACTAGACAGTGAAACCTAGATGAACAAGACGGACATAACTATACGGACAGGACTATGCGGACATGACTAGACGGACATGACTAGATGGACAGGACTACGTGGACAAGTCTGGACAGACAAAAAGAGTAGACGGACAAGAGTAAACGGAAAAGGGTAGTCGTTCAAAACTAGACAGACAAGACGGATTTAATTTAAGACTAAATAATTTTTAATTTATTTTAGGAAAACTTTATTATGTATTCCATTCAGATTTAATCATAAATTACAAGACAAGATCGACAAGGCTAGATGGACATGCCTAGATGGACGAGACTAGGACTAGGCAGACAACATGGACATGACTAGAAGACAGGATTAAATGGACAACACAAGACAAAACTAGATGGACAAGTCTGTATGGGACAAGACTAGACGGACAATTCTAATTAGACAAGACTAGACGGGCAAGACTAAACAGACAGGACTAGGAAAACGAAAATACACGGACAAGTATAGACAGACAAGACTAAACGAAGAAGACTAGATGGACGGACGGATCGGTGGAGAAGACTGGACTGTGAATACTGGACTGACAAGACGTATAAGACTTGATGGACAAGACTAAATGGTCAAGACTAGACCGTCAAGACTAGATGGACAAAACTATACAAGCAAGACTATCACGATAAGGGGCTGGGTGTTGCTTCAATTTATATTTTGAAAAATATTTTGTGTGATTTAAACATTTGTGAGGATTTTACGAAAAAAGTATTCACTTAGGGAAACAATGTTGATTTCAATCTTGATAAATTAAGTGAAATGAACATGCACAGCGTAAATTAATTTTTTGTGAAATTTAATGTTTAACTCTAAAATCTTGATTGTTGCTTCTATCCAATTATAAATATTTACATAAAATATTCTCTGTTATTCATTTAACAATCTTTCTTGAACTTATCAAAAACAAAATATAGCTTGAATATATAAATGTATTCAACATGTTCTTAGATCTATAATATTAAGTCTTATTAATTCTATGACAAATCTCATGTTGAAACAACTACTTCCCTGGCTAATACCACCCAGGATATTGCACGAGGTGTTCAAGTTCATGTAAGTGTATTCCAATTTATAATTCAGAAATGCAAAGCTGCACTGATGAGAGATAAATCTCAAAACGCGTCTGCAGATGGCTATTCACTTAATTTAAATACAAGGAAATGATCTTAGAAACAATATATTATACATACAATATATAATATTATTTATCTAGTACTTGTGCAAAATATATTGGTACAAGTATTGGTAGAAATAACATCCAAATGTATGTTGTAATATCTTTTGTGGTATTAGCTAGAGAAGTGCTTGTTTCAACATGAGATTTGTTATAGTCTTAATAAAACATAATATTATAGAGCTTCGAAAAGGTTGAATATTTTTAAATATTCAAGCTATATTTCGTCTTTAAGATTCGTCTTTATGATTGTATCTATAATTAACATGATTTTACCAGTTTTCAATCTATGTTGACTCATTTAATTGATTAGTTTAAAATAAAATTAAACGTTTAAAACTTTAATTAAAATATTTGTAATTTAAATAATTGGTTTATTTCTTTTGTTAAATGTAACATAAATTTCGCTAATCGCTCAACTAAACAAGTGCTGGCATTTTGAATTAGTACTTACATAAAAAGATTTACAATTCTGTTTAAGTATAAACTAAGTACATTTAATTAAATAATTTAATTATGACCATAAAAGGAACAGAAAAACCAAAACAGTGTGTAATACACTACGTTAAGTTTTTAATATATTTAGTAAGGCGGTCACGTATTGTGAAAACTAATCCAGCTGGAGTTTAATTAAAATTTAAAATAATACGTATCCTTCAATTTACTTCTCAAAATATATTGTGCGGTTCGGTAAAAATTAGCTCGGAAAATCTCATTTTCCCGTTTGTATTTAGATATTTTACGATGTAATATCTAAAATAAATTCCACATTTTTTTATGGAAAAATCAAGTTATAAAACTCCGAACTATCTGGATTAAGACACAACAAAATGATAAAACTATGTGTACAACATATAAAACTATGTGTTTAGTAAATCTAATTATTCAAATACATATTACAAAGAGAATATAGCACAAATAAAGAGGAATAGACAAACTAGTAGAGCCGTGGACAAAACGTAAGAAATCTGTCTTGTCAAAATTATAAGACAGATTAGATAAGCTTACATACTTTGCTTCAATTTTCGCCATTGTGATAATACGAGTTAAGAATATGGAGAAGTATTCAAAGGAACAACGTTTAATTATTGTTAAGACATTAAAAAATGGTGAAAGTTTTTCGAAAACAGTTCGAAAACTACGTCAAGTTTTCTATTACAATACTGCGCCAATTGAATCGACAATGAGGCGTTTAATTACAAAATTTCAGACCAAATTTACGCTGTTAAATCAGAAGATCATTGTTCGTCGTCGTCCTTTTCGGTCACTCGAAAATGTAGCCACAGTAAGAGAATCTGGGGCCAAGAATCCCAGGAACTTCCATTCGGAATCGTGGTCAAGAATTAAACATTTCCAGAAGCACTATGCAACGAATTTTCAAGGACAAGGTTCTATTGGTGCAAGAAATCAAGCCAAGGGACCAAGCGCTGCTCCGTTGATATCTTGATTGGGTGTTAGAACTTCATTAAATTAATGCGGATTTTTCTAAAAAAATATTTTTTTCAGATGAGCACATTTTCAACTCGGCGGATACGTAAATAAGCAAAACTGTCAGATTTGGGTTGCTGTAAATCATAGTGTGATACTCAAAAGACCAATGCATCCACCAACAACTATTTGGTCTGCATTTTGGGCTGGCGGAATGATTGGGCCGTATTTCTAAAATGCGGCTGGAAATGCGCTAACTGTTAATGGTCTGCGGTATCGCGAAATGTTTTTGTGACCTAAATTGAATTTAATTAATGTGGAGGACATGTTTTTCCAACAAGACGGTGCCACAAGATCTGCCACACGGCACGTGAAACAATGGTCTTACTGCAGACCAAGTTTCCAGGCCATGTCATTTCTCGATATGGTGATCAACATTGGATACTAAGATCGTGCGAACACCGATTGACTTTTTATATATATTAAAAGGGGACTTGTTGGGACACCCTTTAGATACATAGTATAGACAAAATTCAAACAAGACATGAAATAATTAGTAGAAGTTACACTAACATGTTTGGGCTAGATTGAGCTATAAATACTGCTCTAGTTTGTCTGGTCCGTCTAGTCGGTATGGTCCGTCTGGTCCGTCTAGTACGATGGTCCGTCTAGTATGTCTAGTCTAGTTTAAAGTGACGAATATAGCAAGTTAAAAAACAAGTTTTGTTAGCGAGGATTAGATAAAATTAGGTTATGCTAGCGAATGTAGACACATAAGTTGAGATAAGCAGGACTAGAACTTCTTGGACAATTACACTATTATAGATACTATACTCCGTTGGAATAAACTTACAAAATTAAATTTTCTCAATTTCCTCATGTATTACTATTAATCTTGTTTGAATATATTTTCTTAATTTTATTTTAATTAAATATTAATATTATTCTCATTTATTTGTATCAAATAAATTCTGAGTCAAAAGGTATTTCCTGTATAATGTAATCATAATTAATTTCCCTTGTCTTTATCTTTGTTATACCTACATTTTCTTATTGTTTCCTATCCGTCCCATTATATTATAAGCGGCCTATGAGATATTTATCCGAATGAAACAAACGCAATTACAATCTGTTTTTCAGATAACAATGGGAAATTTTATATCCGTCCCTTTTCTCATAACAACATTTTAAGCTAAATATAATCCCATATTCTGTTCCTCAAAGCGAACAATTTTATTAGACGTTGAATGACATATTTCAGAAAAAAAAAATTATGATGCTTTTATATGAAAACTTAAATTAAAAATATGTATCAAATAGAAGTTTATTATTATAAAACATCTTTTACTTTTATTTAACTAAATCGTGTGATATTTCGTGTGTTGTTTTGCAAAAGTTTGCACGCTAAGACTCGTTTATTTATTTCAATATTACCTTATCGCGAAATTATAAAGGCTATTTGTATTTTTATATTTTTTTCCGTTTTCGCTGAAAAACATTAATCAAATCGATCTTTGACAAACATGTTAAGGCTATTATTCATTTAAGGAACGTTAAATTAACACAAAATCGATTTTGTGTTCGTTGAAAGTACATATATATATGGTACACAAATCTATTAGGTGTTTGTAAAACAAAAAAACTTTTTTTATACCACAGAACCTTTCTGAATTCTTAATAAAACTGAAATAAATATTCTTATTTTCCTATTACGTTTATCTTTCCATTTCTACTAATTTATTTTCCAATGAACAAATTACATGTTGTGTATGTTAATTTACAGTAGAAGATGCATATTTATTTTCAATTGTTATTTTTATACCATTTTATATAAAACTCTTCCTTGCAGTTTATTCATAAAATATTTGAAAGTAATCAAATTTTTAAAATTTGGGGTGAATATTCACAGTATTAACAAAGTGTTTTAAACATATTTTCTAAGCTAAAAACTCTTGAATTATCCAAAAGTATTTTCAAATCCACTTTAAAATCCATGAAAGTTACAAATTCATACTTAAAAGTTTATTCAATCAATGCGATGAACTTCAATCTACTAACTCATCGATATTATACACCCATTTACCTATTATTAGTAAAAATTTACTCTTTACTATTTTTCCTTTAAAAAAATTATTTGCTACTTTCATAATGACTAGGTTTTTTATCAATATTTTGGTTTATTTATTCTAATAACATAGAGATTTTTATGTTTGCCTGTGACCTGTTTACCTAGTCTTATGAGCCCAATCTTACTTGTCTAATTAACTTAAGTTAGTCACTCTTCTCTCCCGTGTGTTGTCTGTCCAAACCTGTCAGAGAAGGCCTATCGGTATAGTTTTGTTTCTCTACTCTTAAAAAACCAAGTGTGGAGGTTTAGTGAGAGTTCCCTCAAACCAGAATAAAAAAAAAGTGTTGTGTGTCTAGTCTTGTCTGTCTAGTCTTGTCTGTCTAGTCTTATCTGGAATTGTAATAGCATTATATTAACATTGAGTTATGGTAACAGTTAGTAAATTAAATTTGTTCGATTTGGTTTGAAGCAGCATTTGATTTACACGAAAACGAGTACTATCTAATACGTGTAAGTGATGTAATATACAAGTTATACATAATTCAATAGTATCCTTGAAAGTTAGCGATCGAAACGGCACGCATTGCGTGCTTTAATCCTCACGGGAACCCTAATACGAAGAGTTATATCGGTTATAATGTCTTTCGAAAGTAGAATTGAAATTAACTTTTGACATACAGCAGATAAAATAAATTAATTACTGAAGATAAATATTTTTTAATGTGGAATATTGGATGTAGTTAATTATGTCAATTAGTAATGGAACTAATAGAAACAGACCTAAAAAAACTAAAAAGAATATTTAGAATGATCTAAATTGACCAACGAATATTACACAAAAAACTAGTCCTCTACGGAATACGGAAATCTTTTGCAATTTTTTAAAACACGACCTTTTGTTTCTTTAAATATCTCCTCTGTTTATTATCTGTTTCCATAGTTGGACCTTCTCGCATTTTTTAAATCCTTCTTCGGAGGAACCAAAAGAACTAACTGTAAAAACTTTCTAAAACATAAGCCGTTCTTAAAAGTTACCGGCTATGTTTTGTTACCGGAAATTTTTTGCCCATAAATAGACGATATTAAACAGTTATGACTACACTGTCGATGCTAGTTAAACATAACCAGACATATAACTTGAGATAGAGATAGAGGGACACTTAACCAAACAGACAATATTGAACAGAATTGTTTAAAGATACTATAAACGTAAAAGCAAATACGAAGCATTTAGACTTACACAAATACACATGCAGGTTTATCTATAACGAAATGGAAAGTTAAGTAAGTAAGGTAGATAAACTGAAAGACTAAGCAGAGAAGAATCGACGAACAAAGCGAAACTGTCTATCTATACTTTCAAAGAGCTAGACAAACTAGGAAGTTTAAATACATAGTATTAAACTATCCTATTCGTCCCTATCTTGATTAGTATGTTGAGTTGCATTTGCTTAGCTTTTCGTGTTTAGACAAACCCAAATAGACCGGGCTAGATCTACACATCTTCTTGTGTAGGTCTAGTCTTGTATAGTAGGTCTAGTCTAGCCGTGCCACATCCTATAATATAAATTTAGTATTAGTCATATCTATCTGGGCTTGTCTAAACATAAAACGCTAACCAAATACAACTCAACATACTAACCAAGATAGAGACGAATAGGATAGTTGAATACTATGTATCTAAACTTCTTAGTTTGTCAACCATATCTCCTTAAAAGTATAGATAGTATAGATTTTTGTGTTGTCTGTCGATTATTCTTTGCTTGGTCTATCAGTTTATCTAATTTGCTTGCTTAGCTTTCTATTTCCATATACATAAAAGTAAAGTAAAAGTATGTCTCAACCTGGCCTAGGTTCCCTGTTCTTCTCACAGAGAATTAGTTTTCTCTGCTTAGTGTTAAAATGAGTTAAAAAATGGTGTATCAAATATTGTATCTCATTATAGACACATACTATACACATACAATACATATACTATACTTGCCTGTCTAATATTATTTCTATATTTTTCACTTCACTTCTTCTTCTTTACGTGCCATGTCCTCCTTGGAAGTCGGCGATCATCATAATGATTTTTATTTTATCAGCAGCGGCACGAAACAGGCTAGTAGAACTGACACCATACCACTCTCTCAGGTTTTTCAGCCAGGACGTGCGTCTTCTTCCTGGACCTCTTCTACCTTGGATTTTGCCTTGCATGATATTCTGCAAGATACGGTACTTTTACCCTCTCATAACGTGTCCAAAATTTTCAAGCTTGCGTTTTTTGATGGTAAACATGACTTCTAGTTGCTTCTGGAGACGGACAAGCACTTCAGTGTTTCGAACTCTGTCTACCCATGATATTCGCAGCAGGCACCACATCTTGAACCCTTCCAGTCGATCACACGGTTCCTTTGTTAAAGTCCATCCTTCCATTCCATAGTACAAAATTGGAAATACATAGCACCGTGGTAATCGAATACGCAGAGGTATTGATTTCTTCAGATTGATAAATGCTGCACTTTATCTACCTATCTCTATTTGCCTATCTTTTCTGCCTTTGTACATATATCGGTCTTGTCTTATATATTTAGTTTTGTCTATGATCATGTTTATCTAATGTCTCTTCAGTTTTGTCTGTCTAGTATTGTTTATCTTGTCTAGTTTGCCTACCCTTATTTTTTTATCTTTTTTGTCTTTGTGCATGTATCGGTATTGCCTTGTCTCTTTCATTGTATTTTTCTAGTCTTGTTATTTCACTAATCTTGTCTATCCAGCCTTTTGGTCTAGTCTCTTTCAATTAGCAATGACTAGTTATGAATTACATAAATACTGTTTATAATAACATGTTCGTAGTATATCTCGTAATTCTAAATAATAATGTTTTCGGTTTATAGGTTTGAAATTGTCTTAAAAGCTTATCGCTGAACATGCACACAATGTAGTTGTATTGTTTTGCTCTATATAATTTAATAGGCTCTCGTACAATGTTATTATTGCATTAATTTAATATTGCATTATAATCAATAATTTCGAGCGAATGCCGCTTCTAAATACCCATTTGTTTACATTCATATATTTTAATAGCACAATAAACTCAAATCATGTAGATTTATAATAATTTTTTGAGAAACATTCAAGCTATTTAAATATAATTAGAACTTACGTCAACTTCTTTGAAAAAGCGCAGAAAAAGACTTGCGTATTATTTATTGAAACTAAGACGTTGTTTAAGATGATATTTGATTTTTGATGTGTGTTTAAGATGTAAAATATTCTCCACTTGTCTTTTTATTAATAAAATAATAATCCAATAAATTCATATTCAAGTTTTACGGTTCATGTTTCCCTGGTAGCCGGTTTTCTAATTTCAACGTGAAGTTGAGTCAGGTACGATTCTGATTCAGCTTAACCTTCGATTGTATTTTGTAGCTGATTATCATCCTCGCGAAGGCGACTAGTTTATTATAAGCGTGGATTTAGGTGCTTAATTGAAAACCAAAGGAAATTAGATAAACAGTTTCTCTTTCAACGGCGCTCATCTTGCAAATAGTTGCGGATCAAAATGGTAAATAATATATATCTTATTTAAAAGCTAGACGCAGCTACCTAGCCTGTTAGCTAACGTCTTATTAAAACACTGCAACCTATCTTGTTAAGTTTCATGTGCATCATGTTTGAATGTGATAGTTGAACTACAACCGAGGCGTTATTTTTTATGCCTGCTGTTTATATATTATACTGTGCAATAAATACATTAGTTTTGTAACGTATTATTTTGTTGTTTATTTAGTGTTATTTTTTAGAGGGCGGATTATATGCAAACTGCATATATATTTTTTTTGCATATATATATATATATATATATATATATATATATATATATATATATATATATATATATATATATAAATATAGTTAATTATGTGGACGAATTACACTGATTAGAGTTAATTAACGCTAATTAGTAATTGCATATATTGCATATTTGGGCATGCTCATGCATATTTCATCAAAAGTTGCATATTCTTGCATATTTAAGTGGTTTTTTTTTTTTCTGGAAATACATACCGATCACCCACAAAATTACTAATATACCATTGAAAAAGTTAAATAATATTAATTTAAAATCATTTTTACAAATATATTGTGAAATATTTCAATTCTTATAATATTCAAACAATGTTGGAAATTACACAACAAAGTACCGACTATGTCGCACCGTATGCGACAATATACATTTTACCGTTGCACTCGTATGTCGCACCGTATGCGACAATATACATTTTACCGTTGCACTCGTATGTCGCAATGTACGCGACTTTATAACTACCTGTGTATGTACATCTTTTGTATAATTTGTACAATTTAGACAGTAGTGGTGCTCAGTTTGTGTATTTTTTACCGGTAGCGGTGTTATATTTTAAAATTTTGCTATATTCAAAATGCCTAAAATTTGGAAAACAGCGATGACGAATTTTCTATTTTCACCCTCTTCTTCTAAACGTTATAAACTAAACTAACCCATTTAGAGCGCCTCTTCTAGTCCTGATTTCTTGGTATTCCTAGGAATTTCAGGATCTGGGAATTGAAATGATGATGTCTTGCTTGGTCATCTAATTGATTAATTTTTTCAATTAGATGACTAAGCAAGACATCATTATGTAGAAGAGGAGCCTCTGGGGAGCTTTCCAAACTAGACAAACCCGAGGACAGGTGAGGTTGGTGGACCCAAGGGACCTGAACCGACCCGGTACGGGGACTGGGAGCGTAAGGGCAGAGTCTCGGACTTTTAAACTCGAACAATTATGAACCATAAGAGAATGTCACTCTTAATGATAATATTCCAAACAGAATTGATTTCACTTCCAGAGACACACCTGAAGGGCCAGAAATCCCAGAAAATTGTAAAAAAAAACTATAGATTTTTTTCTTTGCTTCACCAATAAACTTGTTGAAAAAAATAGAGGAAGAAACAACGCTTGGAGTTGTCCTACATATGTGAACTATAACAGGTAGCAATCTTCCAGAATACTGGCCGCAAAATTTGAATGCGAAAATTTCATACTTTGGTGCGATCTTTAGAAGGGGACGCTTTATGCAAATATTTTGAACGCTCCATTTAAATCAAACTGATTTCAACGATCAGTCTTAGAGCAAGAACACAGAAAGTGAGTCACTATTTAGAACATTTACATAAACAATTCAGAGAACATTTTGTTCCATCGAGGGAAATTTCGCTGGATGAATCAGTAGTAGGATACAAAGGCAACATTTGGTTTCTGACCTATAATCCGAATAAACCCACCAAGTGGGGAATTAGAGTATACGTACTGGCGTATGCTAATACAGGCTATGTATATTCAATTGCACCTTATTATGGAAGCTTAATGTCCGAAGATTTGATCACGGCCTGATCTTCCCGAAAGTTCCAGGATTTTAACTATGTCAAAATTTATTAGTTAACAATCCATGTAGCAAAGAATACCATATTTGCACAGACAGATACTACACAATTCTACCACTTGCAGATCAACTCTTGAAGATGAATATTCATATAACAGGAACTATAGAAAATAATAGACATTTTTTACCGGACACAATAAATAAACTTGTTTTTAATGAAAATAATACTTTCGCCTGCAGGTCAGACAATTTTTTAGTATTAGCGTGAAAAGACAAGAGAGTGGTCACACTCAGTAACTGGGACGTTTCTGGAACTGAACCGGTAAATAGAAGAGTGCGTGTAGGTAACATGCAAGTGATAAATAAACCCAATGTTATTGTTAATTACAATAAATATATGGGAGGTGTCGATCGGGCAGGCTGCTATTCTGCATCATTTTGCTTCCACAGAAAATCATCGAAATGGTGGCGAAAATTATTTTTTTGGGGGCTTGAATTGTGTAGTGTGAATTCATATTTGCTCTACAAAAGCACACAACGTCACCAAAATGAGAAAGCTATGACACACCTAAATTTTTTTCGTGAGCTAATGGATGAATTATCAGCAGACCACCGTCAGGGATAAAAAAAAATCCAGATAGACCTGGGAAAATATGAAAGGCGGAAGACACAAAACAAGATATATTTGCAGTATATGTACTCGTAAGCCAGGACTGGTTGGAGACTGTTTCAAACACTATCATACACTGCAAAACTATAACAGTTTCGATAGTGTTAGTGACATATTTTATGACATTTGTGAATCTAGAGTAATATTGTTTTTGCTAGTATTTTTATGTTGTTATATATTATATTGTTTGTGTAGTTTGATATATTTCTTATATTATTTTGGGTTTTTATGGTTGTATTGTATAATATTCTATGTTTATATTGCCCTACATCAGCTTTTTGAAGAGATACAACCAAATGTGTCTAATGGTGCATGCAACGGGTCTATATTTTCAACCCAAAATCTATATTTTTTATTTAGTGCATTATTATTTTGCTAATTGGTGTTCCTTTAATCATTACTTTTATTTGTATCATTATTATTATTTACATTGAGAGAACAAAATGTACTTACACCTATATACCTATTAATAAATTTCAAGGGGATGAATCGAAAGAAAAAAATGTGTATTTTTAATTTTACCTACTAAATGATCAACTGAGGTTGATTTTACATACTAAATGATCAACTGAGGTAATTATATTTTTGAACAAGAGTGTTTTCATTTTGATCAAATATAAAAAAAAATCCGAGTTGTCAGAAGTCTTTGTAAATATAAATACGAGTGCACAGGGTTAAAGATATAATTCTCGAAATCAGTTATTCCAGCGCCGTTTCCGAGAATTGCAAAAAAAATGGGAAAAGTACGAACCCAGCACCTTGCATTTCTTAAGGCAAACTATTTGTCTCAAACTCTATTCCCAGACTGGAAAGAAAAGGGTTGCCGGTAGATGATCCAGCTTAACTACCCAGTACAACGGACCCCACAACTTACCTTGAGAAAACTACCAGACAAAAGATCCTAAGCTCTAGCATTGACAAGGAAACTTATACCAATTAATTATCTTATACCAAGGGAGAAATCTTCACGGTGTCCCAAGATATATGGTTTACCAAAGATCCACAAAGATGGAGCCCCACTACGACCAATAGTAAGCTCCATTGGTTAACCGGTCCAACTTCTTGCGAAACATTTAGCAAAATGTTTACAACCATACGCCGAAGATTGTGATTCCTATGTCCGCAATGCCGAACACTTCATAGACATACTGAAAAATCACCAACTCCAGCCCGGCCACCTCCTTGTGAGCTTTGACATTGTATCTTTATTCACAAAAGTGCCGGTCCCTGAGGCCTTAAACATTATTAGATCAAAATTAAAACCAGAAAAGTATGTATCAGATCTGGCAGAACATTGTTTAAAGACTACATACTTTAGGTACGATGGTCAAATATACAAACAAGTCCTAGGAGCACCAATGGGTTCACCTCTATCCCCAGTAATAGCCAACATATTTCTTACAGATTTTGAGGAAAAGGCAATCTCATCAGCCACACTTAAGCCTACACTCTGGTTGAGATATGTTGACGACACATTTGTAATCTGGCCCCACGGCAGACCAGAGCTGGACAAATTACTTAACCATCTTAACTCCCAACACGACCAAATTAAATTCACAATGGAGATAGAAAAGCATCAACAACTTCCTTTCTTGGATGTTTTGGTACAGAAGAAACCTGACGGCACTTTGAGCCACACTGTGTACCGGAAACCAACCCACACAGACAGATATCTGAACGCTTCTTCGCACCATCATCCCAAACAACTAGCATCTGTAGTCAACACTCTTACCACCCGATCCAAAAGACTAGCCGACCAGCTTAACTTACCGAAAGAATTGAGGAACTTACGAGAAGCTCTTTCTTCAAATGGATATCCAAACAGATTCATATCCAGAGCTTTCCGTCGTACAGAGAACAGTAGCCAAACGACTGAAGAACGACAGAAACCTGTTAGCACAGCATACCTACCATATGTTCATGGATCAACTGACAAAATCGCCAGAATCCTTAAAAGACACAACATCGACACCATTTTCAAACCTAACCAGAAAATATCCTCCATGCTACACAGCGTTAAAGACACCATCCCGTTAGAATCCCATAGAATTTACGAAATACCTTGCGAAACATGTGAACGAACCTACATTGGACGTACCAATAGAAAAATATCTGCTAGGATTCAAGAACATGTAGTTTCAGTAAGACACAGAGACAAAGTTTCATCGGCACTTGTCCAACACACAAACACCGGTCACTGGATGGACTTTAGAAATTCAAGGACTGTTGCACAGATTAGCCACGAAATGTCACGAGTATACAGAGAAGCCATAGAGATAGAAAACGAGACTACTGCATGAACACGAGAGACCTTGAGACTGCCCCCAGCATGGCGACCGATCATATCCACCCTCAAAATGCAATCCCAGACACCCCATACTCATGTATGACCAACAAGACAAACAAACAATTGAACCGAAGCACCGCACACAACGCGCATGACCCGAAGCCAGACAGCTATAAGTAGTCGCATCGCACGAACGAGCTCTCAGTATGCGTCTAACGGTTGACCCGCACGGACGCATATATTTCTTGAGAATGGCGAATGTTAATTCGCCGAAACGTCGAGAATCCGGTTCTTTTCAGAGCCAACCCTCAGCATCAACGCGGAATCCCCGAGAAAACAATACAACACAGGTATCTATCCGCGAAAACCTCAAATACAACATATATATATATATATATATATATATATATATATATATATATATATATATATATATATATATATATATATATATATATACGCGCATATATTTCGTTTTTTTTGGTACATTAATCCGCCCACTAATTATTATATAAAAACAAATTAATGATTTTAAAATTCTTTGTTAATTGTAAATTCATGCTAACCAAAAATTTATGAATAGGATGGTTGCGACAGTTACTACGTGGTAATTCATACTTACCTTGAATTGAAAAATTCCTTATGTTTTTGCTACACTTATACTATGTAAAAATGCTATACAACTTATTATTCACAGTTATGTAAATTTCTACACATATCTAGACTTAAGTTTCGACTTTTGACGGTCATTTTCAAGTGACTTAACAAATTGATGACGTTGAATATACCTCTATCGTTTTGTTGGGGAGCGGGGGCGGTATCTGTCCTTAGATGAGGACTTATCTGCTTGAGATTGTGTTAGGTTAAAAAGTTGGGAAAAGATTTGGTCTGTTTGATCGTTTACGAGATTAACAGGGATTACGGGATTTTTTGAAAATTTCTAATGACTAGAAAGACAATGACTAGAGAATGAGCTTGTGTCTTTTTTAAGACGAAAAGCCCGAAAGTGTTCGGAAAAACGAGTTGATGTGCTTCGTCCTGTCTGGCCTACGTAGACGCTATTGCATTCTGAAAAACGAATCTCATAAACGCCGGATTTTTTGAGGGGGTCCATTTTGTCTTTGGCATTAAATAATGTGTGGGATAATTTGGACGAAGGTTTAAATGCCACTGTAGGTTCTGTTCTCTCAAAACGATAGCTATTTGCTCACTAGTTTTGCTAAAGCACGTGAGGGAAACGAAAGTTTTTTTCTAAATTGGGCGTTTTCGGATATATTTGGGACTTTGTGGATCCATTTTTTATTTATTAAATTTTGGATTAGGGTCGTCGGGAAGCCATTTTCATTGGCAATTGACTTGATGGTGTTTAACTCTTTTGTTCGGTTGTCAGCGGTGAGAGGGATGGAAAAGGTTCGATGTATCATGGAGTGATACGCAGCTAATGTATGTGACAGTGGGTGTCTCCTCTGTCCAATACACAAATGGTTCTCCGCTAACAATTTACTGCTGAGGATAAAGGATAAAACAAAATACATGGTATTTCAAACTTCTTCGAAAGCCCCGGCAACTATTGAACTAAAAATCAGCAATAGAGAATTAGATAGAACCAACTAGATCAACTTTCTTGGGGTTCATTTACAAGATACCCTTAAACGGAACATCAATACAGAAACCTTAGTAAACTAATTAGCCAGAAAATCATATTTAAATCGAACCATACGTAATTTTGTAACAAAAGCGATCTTACTTACCCTCTACTACGCAGAAGTTCAGTCAAGATTGATGTATGGCATTGCTGTATGGAGTATGGTTCCGCCCTATTTAAGGCCCTCGAAGGCCATCGAAGCCCTATTTAAGGCCCAAAAACGAGTCATAAGGGCAATAGGGAATATGCAAGAGATTTAGATTTACTTGTTTTTTTCCCCAATACTTTATGATCTTAACATTACACCTATACCATTATTTTCTTATTTAGTTTGTATTTAATCCCAAAAATTAAAATCAAAAAGTCCAAAATATGCGAGCGAAATTCAAATTTGCTAAACGCATCATAATTGGTCGAACCGAAACTAGGGACTATGACGCGCACGTTGTGACATTTATCGGCGTCAATATTCACTGTGCTGTTTTGGGGTGTAATATTACTGTAGTGTTTTTCTAGTGTGTTAGTACCTAGTGCGATTTTGGTCTATAGTGACAATATAAATTATCAAGAACAATGGCGGAAAGTGGTTTTGTTAAAGCACAATCGGACAATTTACCAAAAATAGATGTATTTATGATGTACTCTGAGAATAAGCAAACTGCATTGTTAACATGTTAAATGATTCATTTAATTTTAATTTCTTTAACACCTAACCATCTGACATACGTCTCTCAGATGCATGGCAGGTGGTTAAGGGTTAATGTAATTACTTTATCTGTAGTTGGAAGTGGGATGCTTTAAAGTACTTAAAAGTTTCATTAAATGATATGATTATTTGGGTAATCCTATCAACATTTTAGGCTCTTTTCCTATAGCAGTTATTGTACTAATTCGCATTGCATAATCAGGGGATATCACTGAAGAATCGGAAGAAATAGATGTACTATCAACTGATGAAAGATGAAGAGGAGGTAGAGCTATATTTTTCTTTTCCATTCTTCAATTTCCTTGAACACCTTTACTTCTGTACTTTGACTTAATATTTACTTGCAGAGCTCTGTCATTATTATTACTAGAGGCTTCAATCTGCTCTGTTTTAAAGACATCCATGCGAGAGGTACTGGGCCTTGTTCGATAATCATCACTTCCTTCAATATGAAAACTACTTTGGACTGTTTCATAGTAACTTGTTTTTGGTGTTTCAATTTCTAAAGCATTTGTACTTTGGCAGCTACTAGTGACAATCCTTGTCTTTTAAAAGCACATATTCCCTCTTGTAATGGTGGCATATTTTCTTTTTGCACTGAAATATATCAGGCACAACTGCTCCCTTGAACCGCAGTATAACTTTTTGCTCTTGTTGTTTCATGATGTATTGAACATATTTTGTTGTATCTTTCTCAATTTGAAATAAACTCAACATTTAGTAAAACCCTTGAAGAAATTCACACCATGTAAACTATCAAAATACAAAATACTTACATTAAAGTGATCTTCACAACAATATAAACACGATTTTGGAGATATTTCATCTCTTCTTATAACCTTACAGCATTCTTTAGGCATTTTCGCATTTCTTGGAACAAAAACTTTATCTGGTGTACTTATAATAGTGTTTTTGCATTCCGGTACAAAACAATATCTATACATGTTTGTTTAGCTTTTTCCATTATCGAAATAGCGATTCAAACTGAAAATCCTTAACTGCCAAAAGTAAACAACATTAAAAATAGTAAACAACACTGAATGACAAAAAGAGCTGTGACGTCATCCAAATCGCGCGAAAAATGGGACCGTTCAAACAGGTCAAATTTAATCGGTATTTTATATATATTTTTTTAAATTAATTGAAACATTTTCAACAGTATTTATATTTTTTACTATGTTAAACCGAAGTAAAAAGTGAATTAAGCAAATAAAAAAAATTGATACATATTCCCTATTAAGTGTATCGGAATTACAACTTCATACTTCATCAACAATAAAGTATTGACACTCCTATGTCTTTATATACTAGAAGTAGTGTATTTAGTACACCTCCAAAAACAAAACTTGCATAAAAATAAAGATTTTCATGATTATGAAACGCGACGTTTCCAACAAATAAGACCAGCTAAAACCAATCTAACGATCTGCAGTAAAAGTCCATTTCACGCCGCGATTAAACTATATAATATGCTCCCGTTTACCCTCACCAATAACTCTTATTATATATTTAGATCAAAACTAAATTAACACCTAGCACAACAGGCTTTCTTTAGTGTACAAGAATTTCTTAATTCTTCAATTTTTTGTAACATTATCCTATACGTTTTTAGTTATATTTTGTTACGGATGAATGACAAGGCTAGACAGACCAGATAGACAAAACTAGACAGACAAGACTAGGCAGACAAGGCTAGACAGACAAGACTAAACGGACAGGACTAGACAGACAATGCTAGGCAGACAAGACTATACAGACAAGACTAGACAGAAAATCTTAGTACTCGTACCTTATCAATGATAAGGTGCAGGCAATTTTTATATTTGTACCACATCAATGATAAGAGGCAGGCAATCTTTCTACTGGTACCATATGAAAGATAAGGGACAAGATATGACAAGATAAGGGAGCTTTGCGCTTTGTCAAAGTTTTCTGTCCTTAATTAAATTTTCCAAAGCTGTTGTGAGGAGAAGAAACCTTCGAACCTCTCATACACCGTTATTTCAGTAGAAAAACAACGTCCGAAAGATTCTAAAATATACATGAGCAACCTTTTTTGGGCTAGGGGTAACAAGGGCTAAATTGCCATTTTTCCTTAGAGTGCAGAGGCAACGTAGTGTAGGGCAGGGATATCGGTTCCGTTTATTAAAATTTTTGACTTGGTAATAATTCTCAGAGCCGAGGGAAGCGGGCAGTTTGCTCAGGCCTGATCTAAAATGTGATCAAAATACAATAGGCAAAAACGTCGCAGTCTTTTTAGGACAATAATAACCCCGTATTCACACTGGTCTTAAAAAAATGGAATATTGTGATTTTCTTGTATAGGTGCCGATCAAATGATTGAAATGAATGTTTGTACATGATATTGCTTAAAAACAATGTGCTGAAGCAAGCAGTTCGTAGTTCAATCGACTTGACAACATTTGATTTGACCTAAAATACCGCAACTGGTTTATTATAAATAGATAACACCCTGTATATTTTTTTCATTTTCAACAGATCGCTTCTTTACAAGTTCAATGGTATATGGTTCCATGCCTCTAATTTTGATTATCATAAAGATTTTTAAAAATAAATTTAGTAAGGAACATTTATACGATATTTTACTAAATTTGTTTATTTACGTTTACTTTTCGTAATCTCAATTTCTGCGTTTTCTATACACATTTAGAAAAAAAATTAAAAGATCAAGGTCTGGTGAACGAGATCTATTTTGGAATATTTAGTTTTATTTATATTTCGAATACTTTTGTATATTATAAAATTGAAAAAATATATTTGGTTAAATTTGAAAAGTTTTGTTCCAGCGATAGCTTTCCATGTTACATGTTTTAATGATTTCAATGTTATAAATTTAATGGCCTGCGTTGAATTAATTTTACTGCTCTAATTAAATTGGGCAATTATTCCTTACTGAGATAAGTGTAAAATGGCGAATAAACAATTATTAGTTTCTCTTTAACTTTCATAAATAATAATAAATATGAAAAAATATGCATAATAAAATGGCATTAAAACGTTTTATTAAAAGTATATTTAGAAGGAAAAATTTTCGATTCACAATCAGTTGCGCAAATTTCCTTAGATTTTCTTGTTCAGTTTGGAAATTTTAATATTTAGATTATTTTTTGTAGTTTTTTAGTTAAACGAGTTACATTATTTTGTTCACTTTGTTCTTTATCTTGCTATTTTAGTATTTATTTAGAATTCAATTTTCAACCATTTATTACTGTGAATTTTTAAAATAAATAGCAATCAAATCACTATTTTCAAGATTGTTCATAAAGCACATGTGCATTTATTCACTGAAAATATAATAAATATTGTATTACATAACAACTATTTAATATCTCCTTTTTAAAAATGAAATTTAATAATGCGCCTTGTATCTACTCCGTTTCATTTTGCTATATTATTAAAATTAATCGGTGTATTGTTAAGTAACAAAGGCGCTATTTTGTATTTCCTTGCTTCTATCAGTGTTGGTATAATACGTTCCTATTTTAGCCTGTAAAAGATAGTGTCATCTGGGACACCATTATTTTATACTTTTTTTTCGTTTTTCCAGGAACACAATCTCGTTACCAGGTGAAAGAGTTTCCTGATGGCGGAGCTCTGTTAAGGATAGAACCAGTGAAAGCGAGCAGGGACGATGCGATCTATGAATGCGTCGCTGAAAATGGTGTAGGAGATGCTGTCAGTGCTGAAGCGTCGCTTTCTGTATTCGAAGGTAAGTCGTATTACCATATTGCAACTAAGTTTGAATACACTATTATCCAATACAAATATTGCATTGATGTTATTGGAATTAATTTAATTTTATCAAATTCCAAATCGTTTTTACCATTTATTATTACATTGAAAATTAATTATGAAAAAAAAAAAAAAATTGGTAATTTTAAGTTACAACAAGTCTTTTAAACAAAATGTATTGATATATAAGGATAAGGACCATGCATAGTTGCTATAGGACACAGGTGGTGTATAGCATTCGCCAGACCTTTTTTATATATTAGTTATCTTACGCAAAATAATAATAGTGTAGTAAAGGGTTTTCAAAGTGAATAATTTATATTAATATTCTCAATTAGTCATTCAATACACTATTTACGGAATAAGCTAATTTGAAGTCTTGTCTCTGGTTATGTCTTCTCTGGTTATTCTCTAGCTTATTCTCTAGTCTTGTCTGGTTATTCTAATATACAACGTTATATTTACGAAAGGAGATAATTTGACTCACTTGACGCCTAATTTAGTCTTGTCGGGCTTTATTTGGTCTTGTCTGGTCTTGTCTGGTCTTGTCTGGTCTTGTCTAGCCTTGTCTGGCCTTGTCTGGCCTTGTCTGGTCTTGTCTGGTCTTGTCTGGTCTTGTCTGGTCTTCTCTGGTCTTGTCTGGTCTTGTCTGGTCTTGTCTGGTCTTGTCTGGTCTTGTCTGGTCTTGTCTCGTCTTGTCTGGTCTTTTCTGGCCTTGTCTGGTTTGTCTGGTTGTGTCTGGTCTTGTCTGGCCTTGTCTGGTCTTGTCTGGTCCTGCCTGGTTGGTCCCGTCTGGTCATGTCTGGTCTGGTATGGTTTTGTCGGGTCTTGTCTGGTCTTTTCGGATCTTGTCTAGTCTTGTCTACTCTCGTCTGGTCTTGTCTGGTCTTATCCGGTGTTGTCTGGTCTTATCTGGTCTTGTTTGGTCTTCTCTGGTCTTGCCTGGCCTTCTCTACTCTTCTCAGGTCTTCTCAGGTCGTGTCTGGTTTTGTCTGGTCTTTTCTGGTCTTTTCTGATCTTGTTCGATCTTGATTTATCTTGTCTGTTGTCGCCGGGTCTCGTCTAACTTTATTGCCTTTGAATTTAGAAATTTAGTATATATATGCGCTAATCTTCTTTGTTGTCGTCTTAGGTGAGACACACTACTATATTACATTGCCAATTTGATTAGGCGGCAATTCTACCGAGATGCGGAATAGATAATATTGGAATTAATATCCCGGAGTTACGATTTAAACTCGAATTTGCCGTTTCCATTACTCGCGGGCGGGCTTCTATAAATTATGCATTTGCGGTAATGCTGGTGTTGTTATTATCGTCATGATCATTACACCGTCCTGCGGCATAAAGAGACATGGAATATAAACTTACGCCGCACATAATGTATTAGTTGCTCTCGATGCACCGACTAGTCTATACATCCATGTAATTATATAATGGTCCGTATTCACTGTTAAACTTAAGTAAATGCAAACTATATGCGTTCGCGGATTGTCAATTCCAATTAGAGATGTAGAACAAATGTTTGGCGCCTCAGGGATTATTATTTCATTACTACAAAATATGCAACAGCTACCAAAGGAGATTATATATATATATATATATATATATATATATATATATATATATATATATATATACATATATACATATATACATATATGTTGTATTGTTTTCTCGGGGATTCCGCGTTGATGCTGAGGGTTGGCTCTGAACAGAACCGGATTCTCGACGTTTCGGCTAACTAACATTCGCCATTCTCAAGAGATATATTCGTCCGTACGGGTCAACCGTTAGACGCATACTGACCCGTTAGACGCTTAACCGTTAGACGCATACAGACGCATCAGTATGCGTCTAACGGTTGACCCGTACGCACGCATATATCTCTTGAGAATGGCGAATGTTAGTTCGCCGAAACGTCGAGAATCCGGTTCTTTTCAGAGCCAACCCTCAGCATCAACGCGGAATCCCCGAGAAAACAATACAACACATATACATATATATATATATATATATATATATATATATATATATATATATATATATATATATATATATATATATATATATATATATAATGGTATAGAAAGATTTATGCATACCTTATTTTATTGCAAAAAAATGGGTAGAAATAGATAGAAATGCAATTTACTTATTTATTGGTTTTCGAAATAAGCTAAGTTACAAATCCATGTTACACTTTGGTGTTAGTTGTTTTTATTAGATAAGATATTTGTAGCAGTAGTGGTAGTAGTAGCTTAGTTGTTATTATAAAATAGATATAAGCAATAATAAATAGTAATACAAAGCCCGTTAGTAAATCATTTAAATATAAATAAAATTGTTTAAAAAAGTGTTGCACAGAAGTACAAATGCGCTCGCTCATATAAGAAAATTTGACTCACTTCACTGCTAGTAAACGGTAATATTATTTGGGAATAACTAATTATGCTGCCTTAGTATATTTGCGTAGCAAATAATTATCGGTATACTGCCTAGTGTATCTTGCCTACTGCCAGTATCCTGTAGGTGCCTACAACTACGATTTAAAAAATCATAAACCAAAATTTAATCATATTGAACTAAGCTTAGCTACAGCTGGCTACATACCAGATGGGCCGTTGAAAACTAAACTGGAAGATTTTCGTATAGTTAAAATTGGTTTCTCAAGAAACTCTCGGACGCAATAATTTTGTTTGTGTGGGGGACACCTTTTCAAGAAAATTTGTAGCCAAATCACTTAACCCCTTCGCACTGGGACCACAACCCCTAAAATTTTAAATGTCACGCTGGGTTAAGTGATACATTATTTGAAAGCACTTTCTGCCCTGAATACTAAACGGTTAACATTTTCCAAATTTATCGATTTGTTGTGGCGATTATTTAATTTGAAGTTATGAACGCGTTCTTTGTTTTTGTCGTTGAAGGGAAGCGCTTTTTAAGAATGCATCTTCAACTATCTGAAAATCCCTGTTTGGTTTTCATTGGCCCACCTTGTATAACGTTGCGCCTTGGTTTATCGAATAGGGGTAAATAGTACAGTTGCTGGTCAGTCGAGAATGATTGGTCATATTTTAAAAACTATATAACAATAAGACAATCTTTTGGTGACATCTGACATAATTGTTTATTAACAGAAGAGAATTCTATATTCTTTTCTCTACTGGATACAACCCATAACTTTTTTATAATTTAAAGTTTCGTGTGTTTATTTAATTAATAAAATGACAAGACCGAGATTCTTGCAAATTTACTGCGTTTTAGACATAAATCTACAAAAAGATATTTTTTAAAATTAAATACCGGTTTAAATTATAGAAAAAAAAAATATTCTAATAAAAATAAAGTACTGATTGTGAAAAATTTGACAAGTCAATAAATATCACACGATAAACGGTAAAAATAGTGATTGGTCAATTCTGAGGTTAGAGTAACTAAACAGACAAGACTAAACAGAAAAAAGTAGACAGACTAGACAGACAAGACTAGACAGGAAAGACTAGACAGACAAAACTAAACAGACGAGACAAGACTAGACAGATAGGACTAGACAGACAAGACTAGACAAAGAGTACTAGACAGGCAAGTCTAGACAGGCAAGACTAGACAGGCAAAACTAAACAGGCAAGACTAGACAGACAAAACTTGACAGATACTAGACGTAGAAGACTAGAGAGACAAGACTAGACAGACGAGAATAGACAGATAAAACTAGACAGGCAAGATTGAACAGAGAAGACTAGACAGAAAAGACTAGACAGACGAGACTAGACAGGCAAGACCATACGGACAAGACTAGACAGATAAGATTAGACGTATAAAACTAGACAGACAAGACTAGACATACAATATGTAGAGATATCATATAGCCATATCTTATATAGATGGACATATCTTAGGACTTTATTAAAGACTGTTCTAAATATTTTTTTTTTTTTTTTCATTATATTACAGTAAATCCACTGAACAACCACTATATTTATGTGACCAATAACTATGTTTTTGGAAGAATCAAACATTTATCTTCGTATTTTCTATAATTTTTTTAATTTCTGATTCTAATTATTATTTAAATAGAAAAGTATTGATTTTTACAATTACTAGCAGTATAATAATATATAAATTCATTTTGTACAAGCATGCAATTTATTATTTTCTTTGTTTAATTTCTAAAAGGACCGATCACTGTACTGTTTACCCCTAACATGCACCGAATATATAGCTTTTTATTTTTAATTCAGCTGTTTTCTACCCTTTGGGTATAAGCCTCCCTCTTATTTTGCCAGTTGCCACGATTTTGTGCCTCCTGGTACAAGTTCAGTCCTGCCGCTCGTTTCAAGTCGTCGCTCCATCTCATTTGTAGTCTTCCTATGCTCCTTTTGTTGCTCCATGGTCTCCATCGAATTAGTTTGCCACTCCACTTATCCTGGTCTCTTGCTACGTGTCCCGCCCAGTCCCATTTCTGAGCGGCGGCGCGTCGCACGACATCATGAACCTTTGTTCTTCTCCTGATCCATTCATTTGTTTTCCTATCTCTTAATGATATCCCAAGTATTCTCCTCTCTGGCTAATAGCTCTCTGGTTTACTTTAAGTTTGTCAAGTATAGCTTTCGTGAAGGTCCAAGTTTGTGACCCGTAAGTAGTTACTGGTAGGATACACTGGTTGTATAATTCGGTTTTGAGGTTTAGGGGTATGTCCATATTCAAGATTTCTTTAATTTTGGCATATGCCGCCCAGGTTTGCGGTATTCTCTCATTTATTTCGAGTCCTTGGTTAGCCTTGCCTATAGTTAGTGTTTGTCCTAGGTATTTGTATGCAGTTACTTTCTCGATTCTGTTGTCTCCTAGGGTAATTTCTCGATCGTCATCTACGTTTGATGTCGTGTACTTTGTTTTGTGAAAGTTGATTTCTAGGCCTATGCGCTTCGTTGCCCTGTAGATGTCATCGATAAGTGTGGCCAGTTCTTCTCTGCTTTCGGCTATCACTACTATGTCATCGACAAACATGGTTGAGTTTCTCCCTGTTGATATTAATGCCTCTGTTTTGGAGGTCGATTGTTTTTAGTGCGTCCTCCAGAACTAGTGTGAAGAGCTTGGGTGACATAGGGTCTCCTTGGCGCACTCCTCTGTTAATTGCCACTTTGTCGGATTTTTCGTGTAGCTGAATTTGCAGAGTTACATTTCGGTAAATGTTGTTAATTAGGTTTGCGTATCTGTGGTCTATTCTGGCGTGTTGCAGGGCTTGCTGTAGTGCCCATATTTCCACCGTGTCGAAAGCCTTACTAAAATCAATGAATGCTAGCCATAAAGGTATATTGTATTCCACAGCCTTCTCGATTAGTGTTCTCATCGTTTGCAGGTGTTCTGTAGTACTGTAGCCTTTCCTAAACCCAGCCTGCTCTTTTGGCTGGTAATAGTCTAACTTTGGTGTGAGACGGTTGGTTAATATTTTCGCGAATAATTTGTATATTTGGAATAGCAGGCTGATCGGTCTATAATTTTCTAGGTTCTCGGTGTCTCCCTTTTTGTGAATGATTACCACGAGGGCGTTTGTCCAGTCCTGTGGTATATCCTCTTTTCCAGGCATTTGTTGTAAAATATTTCTAGTTGGTGTTCTAGTATATCACCGCCTTGTTTTAACATCTCTGTCAGTATGCCGTCTTCGCCCGCTGCTTTCCCATTTTAGTATGTTTTAATGCCGATCTGATTTCGTCTTTTGTAATCTCAGGTATGTCTTCAGAGTTGACGTTCATGACTTAGCTTACTACATACAATACTTTAAATTTGTTCTGGTCTTGTTTGGTTTCGTCTGGTTGTGTCTAGTCTTGTCTGGATGGTCTGGTCTTGTCTGGTCCTGTCTGGTCATGCCTGGTCTCAATATAGTATTAACTCTTTAAAGTTTAAATAGTTAATAATATATTTAAAATTTTTCGAAATCTGTCTCCAAAAAAACTATTAAACAATATCTAGCTTCTTATTTATTTATTCTATCTAATGTAACATTTAAAAGTTTCTTTATATATATAATTGGTAAATTACTTAATGAGAAATTAAAAAGTTTTTTCAGCTAGTTAATTTCCCAAAGGCTACTTCATTTATAATAAATATAATTCAAAGGTTAGGTCGAAACAATTGAAGTTGTTTTTTTTTACAAATGGATTTGCTTTCATAAAACTAATGTAGTATACAAAACTAGCCCTTCACTTACAGTCTCGAAATTTTTCCCTTACCTCTACATTACATGAAATAGTTTGAATAACTACTAATGTTTTATATCAAATTACAAACTATTTTTTGCTATTGTTTCGATATTATTCGCTCACTTGCTGCGCCATATCACTCGGTTTAGCCACACATATTAATAACATTGTATTAAAACGTTATGTTTTCATATTTCTACTTTTTTTATTACTTTTCCTTGTTTCTTCTATTAGCTATGTTCTTGCTGACTCTGCATGTTTAGTTAAACAGAGTAGTAACATTTCCTGACAAGCTTTGTATTGCTTGTAGAATTTATACTGGGTCCACCAAAAGTATTGCATCAAGCGATGTAGAATTAATACGCGTACGATTTAAGAAATGATATTTCAAGGTTGCATATATTATATACCAGTTGAATATTACAATGAAACAAATTGAAAATAGAGAAGAAAAGCGGATTCTCATAAATAAACAAATCGGATTTTTAATTAAAAACTGTATAAAGGAAACAGTATGTCTTATCTGATGAAGAAAGGGTCGCCAGATCAGCCAGAATGAAGAGATTTGGGAAAGGAAGAAGATGATGCAAGTTAAATCTTCAGTTAATTCTTTGTTAACATAAATTTACAGTATTTGGTTTGATTTAAGTGCTACAATATGGGCGTAAACTATGAAAATAATAATATACCATCACAAAATTTTCATGTGATAAATAAAATAAATAAATATTGTTTTATAAGTATCCCAATAGCTCGGAAACAATTGTTACTAACAATTTAATAATATCGTCAAAATATGCATTGATATTCGCTATGTGCAAAGTGTATGGTGGAGCTATAGGAAAGCAATTATACCGCATACCGTAACAGAAATCCGCAACGATTCGGGATAGTCAATTTCTTTATATTTTGAAATATTATAGTTATAATATAGTTGTAATAATAAAGTTGTGAACTGCAAAAATAACGGCACAAATAGTCGGTGTAAATTTTAGAAATTTCCTATAGTGGCCTGGAAATTAGATCATAGAAATAATTGGATAGCTACTGTAAAAAGGAGAAACTAAGCGATATAACCTTAAATTACAATATTAATAAATCAATTTTATTTGCGATAAATATGATGTGATATTAATTGTTGTCTTTATAATTTGAGCGTCGATGGGTCGCAGTGGTCTTCAAAACCTCGCGACACAATTTGTAGTGAATATTTTATTGGAGGCAAAAAAATCAGACGCGCAAGCACGTCCGAGTTATGTTCCCACGATATTCCCTAAAATATATCGAAAGAAGAAGGTTAGTGATTCAAGTCCTAGCTAAATATATACACCTGATAAAACGAAGAACCACAAAAGTGTCAAATACCACATCAAATCACGTAAGAATTAAAGATATAAATTAATTAAATCAAACTCAAGCTCTTGTGGTTGTAACATAACTAAGTATATTAAACTATATATTTGTGTGCTTCAGCAGGGATTATGTGCACCTTGTCAAACACACGCCTGAACACAGAAAGTTTCACTTTTACTGCAAATAAAGTAATATAACTTTAATAAAATGTAATTTTACCCCATAACAGTATAGACAAAACAAGGAAACAATATCCCAAACATCTTCATATTCATTTTATTAACATTATATTTTTGACACATTTGATTAAAACACTTCTAATTTAATAAATTAATTAAATAAATTCTAATATGAAAAGTTACTGAATATTTAGTATTTATAGTACATGATTTTGTGAAGTAGAAATAATAGAATTAGACTTCTTAGTTTAATGACGTTTTATATAGTGAATTTAATAAACTATAGATTATTTTGTATAAATTTAATTCAAACTGTTCGGTTCTATCGTTACAAATAAATTTACATAAATAGTATTTAGCGGTAGAACACATTGAGGTCTCTGGTGTTGTTCAAATTACAATAAGAAATTTAGTAATAGTATCCAAAATTGAGTTCAATATTATTGTGAGCAAGTCAGTGTATGGAAAGCGATAAATTGTAAATGAATAGATTCATAGGAATTTGATAAATCCCAGGCTTTGTTTTGGCAAAGGCGATGCAGATATCTGAAGGCGATAGATTCGGTTCGAAATTCATTAAAGTTGTACAATTCGATGTAGTCAGGGGGTATGTTGAACAGTTAAAGATCGGATCCATTGTCCTGCGGTCCGCAAACAACTGTTTAAACATCATAGGAAACTCACGTTGCGGCCGGGAAGTGGAATACAGTTGGACTATTAGATTGTCCTTTCGCGGTCACTGATCTTCTAGACACTCGCAATCTAAATGTAAGACGACGGTCAGATCTTCATCTCATTGTTTTACGAAAAATATACAAATTGAATCTGTGAAGTTTAGTGTCCGGAAGGTTTTGTAAAGTGGGACAAAGATCAAATCTGCAAATTCTATTGCGTGGCTAACATTTACATTTGCACATAATCAATACACTGTATATACGTTGAAAAAAAAAGAAAATTCACTTAATTGTTTGTTTTTCTGGATAATCATAATTGAATTGTCTCGTCATGTATGGACGTATTTAATCTTGTATGGTTTAATCAAGAGGATTGCTTTTTTGAATCCCTAAAATTTCGGTAGGCAGCAAAATTGGAGCGGCACTCAGTAAGCACTAATAGGAGACCTCGTATCTTACGATTACCATGTATAAAAATGCAATTAAACCACTTGCAAGCTTTACGAGATATTCATTATATTCTATACTTTTGTCCAACTCTGTATAATAATGTATGAAGATAATTAAATTAATGTCTATTATATATGTTTAGCATCTATGATGTATACAGTATGCAAGTGATCGAATTTTTTGAAAATTGATAAAAATACATATAAGACACGTGGCTTTCTGGTGCACGTTCAATAACTTCTCCAGTTTCGCAGAGAGCTTTGCAGTAGACTGTCAACTCCGTTTAGCGAACCTTCTACAGAGGCAGGTGTCGGCTCTCATCGTCGTCAAATTTAATATAATTCTCACATGCACATATATCCACGCCTATCCGGCGATACCAACATATATGTGTACGCGAACAGAACGCTATATTTTTCCAACACGATGTAGATGAAATTACCCCGGCTGTAAAACGGGGTAAAGTCCCTTATTGATAAATTCAACATTGAGAATATTTTTTATGTTATTTTATAGTTTATCGTCATATGGAATATGTTGAGGGAAATGCTCTTAGAAATGCAATTAGTTCACAATAATCTAACTGAAGTAGAATGTAATGAGAAAAAACTAACATGAAACATGTGAAGTAAAGGAAATTGAGGTAGACATTTAATTGAGGTTTCCCATCATTTATTATATGATTTGATATTATTTTTTTATTTTTATAATGTGATTTTTTTTTATAATGTGATTCATACGACAAACCTTATGATTTGATATCTATTTTGCTAACAAAATAGCTATCATATCGATTATTTTATGTTTCAGTCATCAGTAGCATCAAAATGAATTCATGAAAAGCAAAATTTGTCCATTCGTTTGAGCTTTAGATTTAAGGAACACTAATTGATACATAAACTACATTGAAAAAACATTAGATCTATAGGAAGATTTGATTTGAATGATTTGAAGACCAGAACTCACTATTTTTATAAAATAGTCAAAGACTTTCTCAAACCATCGAGAGATAAGAGACAGATAAACAGACGAAATTCTAAACACATTTTAATAGCAAATTTGGTCCAAACAAACAAAACTTACTATGTCAAAGGAAATTACATTTCAAACATTATTTAAATTATGACAAACTTTACAACGTCTAATTAATATAACACTACCACCAAAATGGTCGCTTATATTTGGTAATACTAAATATATATATATATATATATATATATATATATATATATATATATATATATATATATATATATGATGATTCGTCTTGATTCCTCTTGTTGAAAGTCTCAATTGCAAGATGTTTTCCTCAGCACGAAAATTCTTGGTAACGTGGGTTTCGGTTGTAATTTTAATTTGTTTTTTACTGGAACGATACTTTTCGCTGACGATGATCCGGTTCGAAGGACCAATGAAAAATGACAAAAGATGTCGCAACTAAAAAGTAATACAATATTATTTAGATATAATTCAACTTGGTTGGTTCAACTTGGTTTGTTTATAATACTGTTTGTGATTATTAGATATAGTGGAGGTCTATATCTAATAATCACAAACAGTATTAGTATAAACAAACAGGTACCACACATAATAAATCTATAAAAGTGTAATGTTTGTTTGCACATAAACCTTTTCTAAACAAATCAGCTGGCATATCAGTTGTTGCCAAATAGAGTAATTTATATTATTTGAAACACAATAAAATGGTACTTCACATCTATATGTTTGGATCGATTGTGAAATACAGGGTTTATTGACAACCTTATTGCACTCTGATTATCATCAAATAGACTCAATGTATACTTTGTATCTGTTGTCTCATACTGCAAAGCCCTTAAATATATTGCTTCTTTGCAAGCTTCTGAAATACTAATGTTATCTGCTTCGCAGCTTGAAAGAGCAACAGTTTTCTGCTTCCTTCATTCCCAAGATATTATACCATTAGATAACAAGAAACAAAATCCAGTATAAGACCGTCTATCCAATGTATCATTTTTCCAATCAGCATCGACAAAACCCTTAATTTCAAAATTTCCATTCTTACAATATTTAATACCAAAAGATTTGTTATTTTTCAAGTATTTTAAGACTTTTTTGGCACAATGCCAATGCTCAACTTTATGACAATTAATAAATTAGCTTAAGTAATTTATAGAGCAAGTTATATCTGGTCTAGTCAAAACAGACGGATACATTAAGCTGCCTATAAGCTGTTGAAAAGGTACTTGATTTTTCACATTTTGACCTATGCTTCCATTCAATTTAGTCATCATTGGAGTTTTAAAGTTTTACAGTCTGTCATAAAAAATCTTTGTAACAAAGTATCAATATATACAAATCAAAGTATCAATGAATTAATCTATAAATTTCTTGATTCAAGGTGACGGACCCTTCTGATTGATTGAAAATTACATTCATTCCTAGACATTGTTTTACTTGTCCTAAATCTTTGATTTGAATCTGCCTCGACAACTCTTTCTTTAAACGTTTACTTTCAATTGCATCATTAGAAAAAATTAAAAAATCATCTACATACAGTTACAATAGTTAAAAAAGTTACCAGCAGTCTTCGTGTACATACAAGTTTTTAATGTTGATTTTACATAGCCATTTGAAACTAAACAGATGTCTACCCTTTTATTCCAGGCTGTTGAAGATTGCTTTAAGCCATAGGTAGCCTTTTTAAGCTTTAACACTTTATTAGAGCTGTCTAGGGAATCATAACAATATGGTTTCTGCATATACAAAGTCTCTAGGTCACCATTTAAAAATGAAATTTTAACATCCGAATGAGTAACATTGTGACCTAATTGTACTGAAAGTGAAAACAATAACCACAATGTAGTGTACCTAACAACCGGCGAAAAAGTCTCTGTGTAATCTACACCATGTTTTTGTAAAAAGCCTTTCGCTACTAATCTGGCACGATACCTTACATTGTTTTCACTGTCATACTTTTTACGCAATACCCATCTACATTAGAATATATTACAATTTTTAGGCACTTCAGTAAGTTACCATGCATTGTTATCATCAAAACACTGTAACTCATCTCGCAATGCATCACTGTTCACTGAATCTCTCTCTGGCCTAGAATACTGTTCTCTCTCTTGCCCTTTTATTGCCTCTTGAATAGAAGGTTCACAGAAATCTTCCACACCACCACTTCCTACACAGACATAAGGAAAATCATACCTGTTCGGCTGCTTTATTGTCCTGTGGGAACCACCATTTCTGTCAACAGTTTCTACTCTACTAACAGAAGAATCTTCATCTGGGAGATAAGTTTCATCACTATCAAGATATTCCTCACTTCCTAAACTATTTAATGTATCCACTGATTCTCCAGTGGAATCATTCTGACTGTGTAGTTTCCTCAATTTGAACTGGGCTTTCTGTTGGTCTAGATTTTTCTATTATGTTTAATAATAGTATATTAGTTTATTTTATAAAAGCTTCACTTTTGTTCTTCAACAAATAAATGTAGATCATGCGGCTGTAATCATCTGTGAACAAAATAAAATATCTGGAAGCACCAATCGAAATATTGTTAAACTGTCCTCACACATCGGCATGTATTATCTGCAGGAGTTCATCACTTCTATGGCCTGCTGTGGAAAAGGTAGACGACTTTGTTTTCCTTCGCAGCACACTATACATAACGACTTTGATGCAAAAAAGGCCGTGTTTGCATTTGTAACACTTAATGACTTTCTGTTTTGACGTATTGTCCCTTGTTCCACGGTAGTTGTCCCGCCTTAATTTTTGCAAAAACTCACAAACGCTCCGCTAACGTCGCCACTATTTTCCTTCAAGTCCATTAGTTTAGTTTGGCGTCTGCCGTTGTTTTGATGCCAGAATGCTCTATTGCCATTATAATTGGCGAATATTTTTCAGATAATCGATCAGCAACGATTCAAACCCACTCGTCATTGATGTTGATCCACTTAATTTTTGACTTGTTTCTATTATTTATGTCACGTATAACATCATATATGTACAATTTTCGAGACGTATTGATATTGAAGTTCTCAACAAACTAATTCTCCTATTGAATCCTTAATCATCAAATACTTGTTTTAGTTTATTTCCCAACTCCTTTGTACTCTTCACATCTTTGATGTGCATATAAAGCGATGAGTCGATGGTTAAGATCAATTTTGCTTTAGTTTTCGCATCAGCTGCGGCTTCCTCTGGATTTGTAACTATGATGTAATCCTAAGTCTCTTGGTACTCTTGGTAGGTCTCACGTCCTTTCAATTTTGGCACACTCACAACATAGTTCGAATTCGAAGTCATTTTCACTAACAAATTGTATTCATAGTCTGCGTAAACTTTTTTTGGTTTCGCGAGAATAAAACGTGTCTCTCGGTCCATAACCTATAATGAAATGACCTGTATTGTATGTCAAAAAGGACTGACTAGTTATTCTAGAATATCTTAAAAAGAAAACTACAGGGTAATAACAAAAAATAACAATAGGTGACGCAACTAAAAAGTAAAACAATATTATTAGATTTAATTCAACATATCTGTTGTCTGTACTATACTATTCTGTACTATTCTGTACTTCTTTATAGTTCTGATTTTTTTCACGTTTCTTCTTTCTGCCATAAACCTTAATATCTCATCATTCATCCAATCTTTTCGAGTTGTGGATGCTTTTTACAAGGTTCTATGATGACAGATTTTAAATTAAATTTTGCCACATGTCTTTAGGTTAATTCTAAGTTGCCAAACAGGTATTTATTTGTTTATGTAGATTTTCATTTATATCCTGGTTCACCTTCGCTTTCACGTTATTACTTTTTAGTAGGCTGGTATCAATAGGTCTTTGGTTTGACGAGACTTTCAGCTTCTTTAGCTTCATCATTATGTCCGCCACAAGAAGTTTATGATCTGAGCCTACATCTGTTCCTGGGTATGTTTTGGTACATTTCATTGCATTCCTGTATCTGATTGACAAGAATATAATCGATTTGATTCCGGACGATTCCAAGTATACAGGAGACGTTTTTTTCTAATTTAAAAAAGTTATTACCCTGGTTTTTTCTTGACGGAATTGTAGGAGACGATCTCCTCGTTCATTACGTTAGCCCAGTACGTATACTTGAATTAGGTTGAGTGTTCCATAGTATGCCTGGAGTTAAAAAAACAAAACACGGGGAGATACCGGTAAGCAGTTTTTCACAGTACTTTGAAGAGTTTCATGTAACTACAACTCTATGAAGATGTTGACTGTCATTACTTCCTGAGTAGTAGTTAATTTAGTAATATTATTGATATATATTAAATTTTCTAAACCACCGAAGCGTAATAAAATACTAAAGAAAGCCAAGCAAAACGCGTGGTTAAAGTAAAACTTTGACGGTTGTGGCAGGTATTCCTGAAAAGAATAAATATGTCATACTAAAATTTAGTTGTATTTATTGATAATATAATTTACAGTGAGTAATAAAAATCCATATATTCATCAAACATCAGAAATAAGTTAATTCAATTATAATTAACATTTAAATATAAAACTAGAGCTTTATGATAACTTAAATGAGAAACATAAACTGCGCTCTGAAAATTTGTTCAATTTCTAGAAATCAATTATTGTACCAAATATCTTTATTGATTGAAGTGAACAAGTATTCATTGTTAAATTGATTTTTTCTTTTAAAAATCAATTAATGGGTTCAGATTCTTCTGAACCAAATTAACATTGAAGTCTCATTGAATCTCTAAATTCAATTAATATAATCTTTTTAGTAATACCTGCCACAGCCGTTAAAAAAGTTTTAATTCAACCGCGCCTAAAAATATACGCACTTATTTTTTTAGCGATGTATTGATCAATTTCTACAAAATTTAAAATTATCAATAACGGAAACGTACATTAAACGGACTTTTCCGATTTCCGTTTTTAAACGGACTTTTCCGAGTTACTCGTCGCGCGATTTACTTCAACGGTCATTTTCATGTCAAGACACTTGAAAATGACTGTCAAACGTCGAAACTTGAGTCTTGATATGTTTATATACCTGTGAATATTAAGTTATATAACATTTTTAAATATTATAAGTGTTTTAAATATTATCAGTGTAAAAACATAGTGAATTTTTCAATTCAATGTAAGTATAAATTACCACGTAGTAACTGTCGCAACCATCCTATTCTTATTTGACTATTTTTTAAATACTATATGTGGACAACTTGCTTTCGCTCTCTCAGGATTCTCAATTCATTCAAACATTTTGAAATATATTACACCAACTGGCTCTATCAAAACAAAACAAGGAAGCAACAAACTTACAGTGATAGAAACCTTAATGGTTTAAATAAAGAAACTCTCATATCATTTAGAATCTACAGATAAACAAAAATATTTAAAAAGCTGATTTTCTTGGCTGAAATCATTTTATTTTATTCAATTATAGACAAGATATTTTTACCTTATATTGAGAAATTGAAAAAATCAAACATACCATACTAGGATTAATAATAATAATAATCTTTATTATCACCATCAGTAACTAATAACTATACTACAACCAATACTACAATCTACAACTAATAGCTATCGACCACAAGGTCTTTCTGCCAGCGTATCTCTCCCTCTTCACTGGCACTACAGCCCTGGTGGGGCCCTTTGCCTCGATCAGTTTCTTCCATCACTCTTCTCTGTTCATCGCTTCTCTTCTCCAATCTGTGATACTTAGCAGATTTCCGTCTTCCTTGATTGCGTCTTCCCACCGCTTTCTCGGTCGGTCTAGTAGCCTTTTCCCTTGCATTTTTGAACTGAGAACCCTTTTTGGCATTTTGTCTTCAGTCATTCGTATGACATACCTTGCCATCTGCAGTCTTTGCAATTTAGTTTGAAAATCGGTGTCGACGCAAAATAGGCCTTGTTTGCTTGCATTATTCTTGTTTTGATTTCTGCATCTTCTCTCCCGGTTTTTGTTAACCCCGAGGTATTTAAAGTCGTTCACCTGTTCTATGTTGTCATGCCGGGAAATAGGGGTTCTTGTTCTTGTTTGTACCAGGTATTTGGTCTTGATTATCTTTACCTGGAGTCCTATTGACATGGTGGCTTCTTTTAATAGGTGATAAGTTTCGTTAGACACATTATTTTGACGTCGTCTGCATGGGCGACTAATTGCGTGGATTTATTTATAAGCATGTTTGGTGTACCCACTCCAGGAAGTACAACCTATTTATTTCGTACATAACTTTGAAAATTCGTCATGGTCGTTATATAGTGCATCGTATACAGTCTACTTTTTTTTAAATTGGTTATACATTTCCAAATCTCTATTAATCAAATATAACATTTTAATTACGGTATCAATTAATCTATAACAAATACGTCAGTTTTTTGTCTATCCATAAAAGTGATTTTACACTTAATATCTTTCATTTTATTAATTATCAGTAGTTGATAAAATTGTATAGGTTTTTTTCGTATCTAAAACTACTTTATTAATTAATGCACATAAAACTGTGCATAGTTTTTTCTGTTAAAGGCAATAAAACAACCGAAACGTAATACAATAAAAAAAAGAAAACGAAGCAAAAGGAAAAACCTGAAAATAAACAGAATATTCTGTCCCACAGCAGTTTTTTTGCCGCTTAAAGTAATAAATGATTTTAATTAACGTGCGTGTTACATATTTTGTATACAGCATACCATAATATGAAATAAAGGTACAATTGCCATAAAAAAATATATAAACACAAAACCATATGAAAAAAAGCAGTGAGAATATAAAAAAAGAAAATTTATGTTACTTCCAGTTCAATATTCAGCACAGGCAGAGAACGGCGGATAATGTTTTACGATGTAAAAACCTACCTCCGTTTAAACATAGTTACTCGGGGCTATCTGATTTACATTTAATATAGTTTCCAATTATGTAAAGCCTTTATCACAATGCTGCCCATGTCGAGCTTCAGATATTCAGATGAATTTAATTAATTAATTTTCTAGCTGCTACTACGTTATATGGTATAATCAATTGAAAGCCAATATTTATAGTACGTATGTCATTGTAGAATTTTTATCAATAATTAAGGAACTTCTTATTTTCATTAATTATATTTACTATTTATGACATGTTATTAGTGACATTATTAAGTCACTATAATTAATTGCTTAATAAACTGGATAATTTTCGAGAATGTGTTATAATAGAGAAAAGCCGTATAAAAAATAGTTTAAAATAATAATGGATAAAATACATTGCTAGTTTTCATAATTCGAAATCCAAAATATAACAATAATTTTTTTTTTTTTTTTTTACTTTTCCACTGTATTTTAATTTGTAAAAATATGCACATAATTATATACACATGCAACGTTGTTAAAATTCAAAGCAATTAAAATGATATTTGTTATATTTAATGTAGAAATTATTTATGAAAAAAGTATGTAATTATTAATTAATACTTTAAATAATATCATATTTTTGGAAATAAAGTATAGAGCATGAAATAGATATAAAAGTAGGAATCTAAAAAAAGAGCTCTTTAGCTTAGCTAAAAGAAAATTTTATATATAGAATCGAGAAATTGTTTACAGTATTTCTAAATTCTCATTTTGTTAAAAATTATTAGTTTCAGCGAATATAAAAAAGAATACTTTTAGCAAAAAAATGACTATTAAAATCGAAAGATCGAAAGAAAAATCTGTTTCACACATGTGTGTCATACATTATTTTATCTACGAAGCATATTAAAATACTGTTGAATCTACACAACAAATAATTGTTTCTTGCCGATAATAATGTAAAAATTGTAATTTTGATAGACAACATACTTCAAATCACTAACACAATAAGGTTAAAACGTTCTGCGCCTCCATGGAAAAAATTTCTAACCAGTAAAAACGTACAGTGGCGGGAAAACTATTTGGTCGTTGTCGATGTTACCTAGGTTAACCTAGATTTAATCTAGATTAGGTTATGGTTAGGTTAAGTTATAGTAGAGCCAAATATATCGAGAGTGAGAAGCCCAGACTTCTTGATTCAAAATAAGAAAAATTAATTCAATTTTATAACACGTCAGAAAATTTACTTACACTACGTCTATGTTTTTGTCTATGTGACGCAAGTTGTTGCCATAGTAACAAAAAACAGAAATCGTTTAACAATGAAACTCCATTTGATTTACATTGGACTTTTACGCACGATTTGGATACTTTTACACACGATTATAATAATGGCATCCTTCACATACAATAATGTATTTATTAATGTGTTCATTTTGGTGTGTCAGTAGATAAAATCTATTTTAGCATAATATTTGTTTATTTTCGGCAATTTTATATAAATTGGTATGGTTATACATTTTTGATAAGTTTCCAACTTTTGGCCAGTCCAGTACAAATTACTGAATAGACCTGTAATTACTTACGGTGTGCGAGATCACTTGCTGTTTAGCATGCATTTTTTAGTATAATAAGTAGATAATAAAAATATAAACACTTTTATTTTATATGAAAAAATTATATAATTCACGCACGCAATTGAAGGCATTCTATACATATTTCTAAGCAAACGGGATTATAATACAGGGTAATGGAAGCTCGGTGTCTCAGCTTCATTTTCCTGAAACAAGGAGGTTCTTAAATGGGATTTTGTAAGGTCCAGTTTCAGACGAATTGGCATATTTTTCCATTTTTGGAAAATGAAGTAATGACGTCTTCGAATTTGGTTTTCCCAGAAACATACCTATTCCTTTTTAGCTGTTTCGAAGCTCTTATATAGTGTTCATACTTATACCACAAAGGTCTTTCAGACCTATAAAGGGATCATTAGATCGTTTGTTTGCTAGTTGATCGGCTTCTCCATTTCCCTTTACACCAGTGACAGTGCCAGTAATTATAGTGTTAATTTATTGTCTCTTTTAAACTAATTTAGCTTTCCTACGCAGTTCCATACCAGTTTCAATCTGATCGGGTATGTGGTAATAACCTATAAGCCGCTTGATCCGACGGGATAGCAATTCTTTTCCTTGTAAGAAACTAGAGTAGATTCCCATGGATTAAATTCCCATGGATGTGTAAATGGTCCAGGTGATTTTTTGCGAAAAAGAATATCACGCGCACAGCTAACGTAGCAAGAAATTTAAGTAGTATTTTTATTAGTACAATTATTAATTTAATTAGTAGCACAATTTGAAGTAGCATTTTAATACAAAAAAGCTGAAAATAAACTGACTGATGAGTTAACACTTGCGATGAGTTGAACCATACTTAAGTAACTATCCGCCCAAATGTGGAGCCGTGGCAACTCAAGATGTTACGGCAGTGTTTTTCCTTTGAAAAATACTGCCGTAATTCATCAACTACCAAGCTCCGGTTACCATAATACACCTTTCTGTGGGTACGCTCGAGTTGTTAGATTCCTTATTGTCGTTTATCCCACTTTTATCACCGCTGTTTGAATTTAATTTTTTTGGTTAATGTGGGTAACGGGTTATTAACCACATTTCAAACACTGCGGCCAAGTGGCCTATTGTATTTTGCCCGCATTTTTCACTTCATAGGCCCAAAAACCTAGGTGTTATTTAAATTGGCGTTAATTAAATACACTTTTGTGTTCTGGTACAAATGCGGCCAATACTCGCTCCCTTGTAGTTAACGCTCTAACTATGTAGACGTCGAGGCCGACACTTCCGAGTTGATGCTGTCGAAAGTTTCTTCTTTCGAGGGTCCATTTAGCAGCCTCCAGTGCGAGGTGTTATCAAAGGCTCCTTCAATGTGTAAGAAGGCACATATCACTACTTGCTTTGTGCCGATTCTAGGTTATTTATAAGCTGATACAGGTCAGTCTCAGTGGATTTCCCTGCTCTGTATGCATGCTGACAGTTGCGTAGCTGTACACCTACCAGCATAGTTCCTAATAGGAAATTACTTTATTGAACATTGTGAAAGAATATAACACGAAATTGTGATATAAATTAATAGTTTTAATATTAAATTATACGATTGATTATTCTGTTTAAAAATTGCATAATTTTACTAAAATGTAATTGGATTTTAATTAATCAAATTATTAACTTGGCATGAGAACTGAGTAATAATAATAATAATAACCTTTATTGGCATAATTAAAATAATTTACATTTCTATGCAAAATAGCGACAGTCCCGCTCTCGTCCATACACTCACTCCAATCCTTTCCTCGCCTTATCTCCTGGTCATTCCACTCCGCCATCGTGCATTCTTCCAACCAATGACTCCACATATCTTCCTTCAACCCACACACCAAACATCTTCTACTTTCCTCATTCATCCAATGTCTCCTTCCACGCTCTTCATTGCCACACCTAAATCTCGCCAACACGGACTGGCCGTCCGACCCTTTACTTGTCCTCAAATAACCAGGAACACGGCCGTGCACTTGTATCGGACCGTTAGCCTTGGTGATATTTGCTAGCCTCTATTTTGGATTGGCGCTCTTGGAAGTCCACTTCTAATAACCTCTCTCTTAGCATCCGTTTCCACTGAGCACCCGCACTTTTTTCCGTTTCCAACCCCTCGGATGATAACCCGCCTCTGTCATACAGTTTTCTTTTATTCAACCCCCAACCGCTCTCTCTTCTACCACTTAACCCCTCTTTATTCACTACTCGAAAGGTTTCCTTTATTATCCTTTCATCTCCTAACCCATCCACCCTATACTCGAACTTTATCACTCTTTCCGCAGCCATTACCGCCACCTTACAAGCACTCACTTCCTGAAGCACAATGTGACCAGGCGTCGACCTATCAAGTTTCAACACTTTCTTATAAAACTTTAGCTGCACCCTTTCGATCTTGTCTTCCTCTTTCGTTCCCCAGACCTGGCATCCATACAGTAACACGCTTCGCACACATGCCTTCCATATGGTCTCTGCTGCTCTAAAGTTTCCATCAAAGTTCCTTTTCTAAACCTCCCAGATTCGATCCGCCGCCAACGATGCCTTCTTTGTAACATACGCTATGTGCTCTTTATTACTGTATCCAGTCCCAAAGACATACCCCAAATTCTTAAATTTACTAACTTCCTCTATTTCAGTACCCTGCCATTCAAACCTTTATTTCTTATATCGCCCACCCCTTTTAAACCGAATCCATTTTGTTTTACCAACATTCACCCTTAAATCCCTTTTTTCGAAATACCTACCTAGAAATACCTACTAGAGCCTTTCAATCACGTCCTTCATCTCACTAGCCGACTTTGCAAATACCACCATGTCATCCGCATATGCCAAGCTCCACACCTTCTTTTTCCCAATCACCACTCCTCCAGCTTGCCCGGCCTGTAGAACCTTTTCCATATCCGCCACATACAGATTGAAGAGCGTGGGACTCAAAGGGCAGCCTTGTCTCAGGCCCTTCCTCACCTCAAAATAGTCCGATTCCCATTCATTCGCTACTACCTTACAGACCGTTTCCTCGTACAAATTCCTGATGTTCCTTCTGACACTCTCTGAGAATTGAGTAATATTTTCATTACAATCATGTAAAAATGTAGAATAATATAAATATTACATGGTATAATGTTTACGTATAGAAATAAATACAACAAATATCTTGTAAAATATGACCTTGTATAACTAACTAGCTTGAATAATTTTAGCTTCCACAATTACATAAAATTCTCTAACTCACTAGTTTAACTACTATGAAATAAACAATTTGCTTGTTTTTTATCAATAGTTTGTCATTTTCGAATACATACGCTTAAATATAATACAATAAAATTGTACGATTTTTCATAATTTATAACAAATAATACAGTTTTTTTTTACAGAAATACAAATTATTATGTGATCTATTTTAATCTTAATTTGATTAAACAAACTAAATAGTTTAGGATATTATCCTAAATTAACGCCATTGGATGTGTTGCACGTAATAAAACATGCACATTTTGAAAATAAAAAAAATTACAATTTTTCTTTTAGCTGAATAGATCTCTAGGTCGTGGTGCATGTCAGCACCTATATTCTATAATCTACAATCTATAATAATTTCATAATTTCAGAAAAAATAAAAATTAATTCAAACTTAGTAATATCAATCGTCGTTTGTATTCTAATTGTATTGATTTATGCAAATACATTTATAGAATTTATGTAATAAAAATAATATGTTCAATTAATAACGTTAATTAGAAATTAATTTGTTAGCTTTTTGATTTACTGGATTTGATTTGGATTTACTTAAATGTTCTTTTTTGGTAATGTTAATAACACTAAATTGCAAATATTTCATTATTAGTTTAACAAATATACACAAACTACAATTTTACTGGAATAAGGTAGGCTTACTGGAATAATGTGATAACCCACATTACGATCAAAATTTTCCTCTATTACGTTCAGCAACAATACGACAAGCCACATAGCAATAGATTTGGTGGCCAGCTTGCAGATAAATCCACTAATTGCAAAAGCTACTTATTGCATTCAAAGCAAAATAGTGAAAATTTCATAAAACGTGACAAGCCACATCAAAATGTCTACCGGCTTTATGACAACGGGTGATAAAACAATGAATTGTGATGAACGTACAAGTAGTGACGAACCATTTGTTGAATCATGTGTTGACAGTATTGTGGACAAAGATTATGTACCAAGTGATGATGACCAATGTTGGGAAAACAAGAAGGTTAGGTTAGGTTAGGTTAGAATCTTGCAGAAAATTCACTGCTGGATATACAGTTTCTGTTGATGATCAGAGTATCAAAATTTGCAAAGTCGAATTTATGAGAGTCCATGGATTGCAACGAGGAAGGATCAACCAAATTGTGTCGATGAAATCACAGGGAAATTCCGCAAAATTCTGGATTCTGGAAATTCTCATATCATAAATCAGTCTTCCTAAATCAGTCACATCTAAAACTGTGATGAAACTAACAGTAAACTTGATACTGTTAAAGGAAATAACGACTTTCAAGAACGGGTCAGATTGACAACCTCATTGAAACTACATAAGAGCAGAGCTAAGGCAATGCAAAATCTCCTCAAATCAGAGACTGAACACTTAAAGCATGATCCTAAAAAATGTGTTATTTCTTTCTAATTGCAGCAGGCTATGCCTATTTCAAAATTAACTACTGGACCGGCATTCTACTGCCGAAAAATTTGGTTATATAACCTTGGCGTTGATGATTGCACGACGGGGCAGGGGTACATGTTACGGATTACCGACAACTGTCCGGGCCAAAATAAGAACTGGCTGATGAAAAAAAAAGTTCAAATCTATTACACATCATTTTCTTGTGAGTGGCCATACCCACTTGCCGTCTGATAGGGACTTTGCCCTTATTAAAAAACAACATAGAAAATATGCCCCTATCATTTACTCTCCCGAAGGATGGTACCAAATCATCAAAGAATCGGATTCCAAAATTCTATTTGTCGTCATAGTTCTGGAGCAGGACGACTTTTTAGATTTTGAGCCTATTCTAGCAAGTATAAAGAAGAATATCCATTCCATGGATGGGCTGAACTTAGACTTTTTGGAGGCATATTCCTTTCAATTTAGGTCAGAAAACACAACGTAAATTTTCGTTAAACATGTAGTTGGCGGAGAATACAAAGAGCTGAGTATTGTAAAAAATGGAAGACCTCTAGCTATATCTTCGACTGGGCTCAAGAAAAAATACACCGAGGAGATAAAAATTGCTGCGAAAAAAATACAGACTGTGAAATCCTTGTTTCCGTATATTCCACCCGTTCATTATCCTTTTTATAACAGTCTAAGATGCTCTGAGGCAGAAAATGAGACAGAAAATGCAGAACTTATTGACAAAGATTTTTTTTTTCTACATAGAAACTGCTTACATTTTTATATTTTATTATATAATATATTATATTTATAAGTTATTGTTTATTCGTAAATTTTTATTTACGCCACCTTATTTTTAGGTTTTTTTTTAATCGACATCTGTGGGGTAAGTACTTGATATTATCAGTGGATTTATGTCAGTGTATGAGCTAGTTCATCCATTAAAAATACGTAGAAATGACAAGGACTGATAGATTTTTTACATTTGTTTTGAAACTTCTTAGCACGTTTACTCAAATTTATTAATTGGTGGCTTGTCACCTTATTCCAATAAGCCCTTCAGTTGTAATGATTCATTATAATGGTTATAATTTATAATGTAATAGTAAAACAAAAAGAGAAACTCGATAATAATTATTTCTGTCATATGAAATTACAAAAAGTTGGTATTTAGAAGAATTTTTATTTATTATGAATTTTCGCAATTTTTTAATATATTTTAGATTTATTACAAAATTCGATTGAGTTTTTAGTAATCATGCATATTTATTTGATTCTGCCATAACCTTATCTTAATATTTTATCTTATCTCTTTTAAATTAATATTTTATTTTATCTTAAAATTTATCTAAACTAACAAATTGAATTAGAACCAATTTGTTTCTTAGAAGAATTTTGATTTATCAAGTGTCAATCAATCAATTATTTTGAAATTGAGTATTAAGTAATCTAGAATAGTTATGCGATTCTATAATAATTTCTATATAATTCCGAATATATAATTTCTATTTTTAAAATTTCTCTTTAAATTTATTATACCTATCTATACATAACTTTCTATATATTGGTGATTCAACTGATAAATGTGAATTAGTGTGATAGCCAAGTAAGAAGTCAAGTAAAATTTTAATTACTGAGCATTACAACGAAATTTAAAAAATAAAACTGTTTTAAATTATGCGATCGACTATTTTTCTGTGAAAATGTTACTATAATATAAATCTAATTTTATTAAATAAATTATTCAATCAAAACTTAATGTTTAATAAACTTGCGTGCATATAAATCGCCCCACTGTAAACTTTTGACTTTAATTTTTTGTCGACCTCACGTCGAATCCATTGGCACACCGGAAGAATCGTGCAAGATTACGTTACAGAAATCGGTTTTGGGATAATGGAGTCGCCAGCATGCAGACTGCAGACCCCACCTAGATCCGATAGAAAATGTATGGGTTGAGCTCAAACGCAGAATTCCAGCTAGGCTTCGTGCCCCAACCTCGATTCCACAGCTTATTGCTTCAGTGGAAGAAGAGTGGCTTAACATCCCTGAAGATGATTGATGAGATGACATTTTGGTAAGGGGGTCATTCTCATTATTGTTAATTTAGATCAGGGTTACTCAACCTTTTCATTCCTACCGCCCACTTTAGCATCTCTATTGGTAGAAAAACTTGTATACCAAATACTTAATGTCGCACTTTCCCAAAATTTAGCTGCAAAATCTTTATAAAACAACTTACTGCATCCTCTTTTATTACAATACTCTTAACACAACAAATATACACGCAATAAAATGTGAGAACCTTAGATGTCACAACGTATCCTGTGTAAGACAGTACTTCTATTACCCACACTTCTATTACCCGAAATTCTTGAGTGCAGGTTTAACAAAAACATGTAGTTACAGTTATTTTTTTATTTATACTTTGCATAAATAGAATTATGAAGTCTATTGAAATTACATTTAATTAATTAAATTATTAATAAGATCCTTGAGGCTTATGCTGGGAAACTAAATATTGGATATTTGGTTCAATTTTTGTAACGAACAAACGAAGGTCTCCTCTTTCGGAAATATTCAGACGGTTTCTTTCTTTGGCTGTAATATGATTAACAACAATAAAGCCTGATTCTACAAGGTATGGGATAGGAATAAATTGAATATCATTTTCCACATATTTGGATTTAAGACAGGCATTTTATTATTTTGCCATATGTCCGTATGTTCATATCCACCACTATCGAAATTATGTTTACTTTCCTCATCATATTTAATTTCAAATAGTTCCTCTTGGCAACTTGTATCACCCTCCTCAATATTTGTGGTAAAAGGATTTTTCATCTAGTCCTACACCTTCAAGTTTAAAATATCTTCAAATCGTTTTTCTATATCTAATTTAAGTTCGTTGAGTCTTTAAATATGCTTTGTTACAACATCTTTTATAAATGTTAATACGGGATACTGATGAAATTCTGTTTTCAATATATTATGACGAAGAAGTTCCAGTTTGTCAATAAATAATGACACAATACTTTAGCTACCTATAAGAGCTCCTTGAAGTTTTATTAGCTCTTTAAAGCAACATCATTAAATCTCTTGAAAATATCTGCTAATAAAAGGCATAATTCTTTACTGTTTTTAGCTCTTGACAGAGATTGGTTCATTACTACTTAAAAAAAATGTATGACACTATCATATAATGCTACGAAACGAGCCAAAGAAGTTCCCTTTGACAGCTACCGAACTTCTGTGTGCATAAGGAACCTAATAAAATCTTCATTATTGTCCTGGTACAGCTGTCGAAACATTCTATCTTTTTTGGCATTGGATTTGATCTTACTTACAGCTCGAATTACTACAGTTAATGATGATTGGATACTTTTACTTAAAAATTTTCCTACAAGATGTTGTATGTGGACCACACAATGAATGCACAAAATATTGAGCTTTTCTTCCTTTAAATAAGCAACAAATCCACGATAGTGACCTACCATTGTTGACGATCCATCGGTTGCGCATGCAACAATATTATTCAAAGGATTTTTTTTTAAGTATGATTTCACAGTATTAAATATAGACAATCCTCTTGTATCTGTAATCAGATTTATTGCGAATAGCATTTCTTCTCATTATGTTTTCAACATGTTGTTTTCAACAAAATAACGTACAAATGTCATAAATAAAGCATTATTGTCTGCTGGTAGACTCGTTCAATTGCATGGAAAATGAAGAGTTTTGGAGAATACTTATAAATTTATTTTCAACATTAACTGCCATTTCATCAATTCGTCGCTGTAATGTGCTATGGCTTAGGGGCAACGTTTTTAAAGTTTCAGATACATCAAGATGCAATACTGTTGAGATATTCTTTTATAGATGGTATTATTAAAGTTTCTCCAATATTATAGCTTTTACCACTTTTTTTCAATTAATTGTGAAATGCGATAAGCGGCAATTAATCCACCTTGGTTCGCTGCGCTGCATATTATTTCTTAAACGATGTAACGATTTTTGAACGGTTCTGAATTTTTTTTATATATTTTCTGAAAATATTTAATAAACCCGTCTTTATAATTGTCTTTTTCATTGTCCTGGCACGAAACCATATCATAATTGTAATTATATTTATTTATTTTATATGTCATGAGTGAATTAGAACATAGTAATTTCTTAATTCTTTTCTTGTAATATGGAAAATTCACATAGTAATTTCTTCCAATTTTTAAAGTTAATTTGTTTCTTGATTCAATTTCACGTTAAACACCAGAAACAGAAATGAATTTGAACTCATATTAAAGCCTATTAAATTGTCTTTCAAACAGCATATTTCTTTATTTCATCTCATAAATGGTTTTTGAAAAAAACTATTTTTTTTACGTTAACTATTTAAAGTCTAAAGTTTACAGTGTGATGACTTCTTCACGTGTGTGCTTCTTTCGAAGCACTTTGTAATTTCATATGATAGAAATAATTATTATTGTTTCTCTTTTTGTTTTACTAACTATTACATTATAAATTATAACCATTATAATGAATCATTACAATTGAAGGGCTTATTGGAATAAGGTGACAAGCCACCAATTAATAAATTTGAGTAAATGTGCTAAGAAGTTTCAAAAAAAATGTAAAAAATCTGGCAGTCTTTGTCATTTCTACGTATTTTTAATGGATGGACTAGCTCTGTCTATACACTGACATAAATCCACTGATAATATGAAGTACTTACCTTGCATATGAAATCTTATTAAATTGTCTTTCTAGCAGCATATTTCTTTATTTCATCTCATAAATAGTTTCTAAAATAAACTATTTTTTTTTTACTATAATTTTTTGAAGTTTACAGTGTGATGACTTCTTCACGTGTGTGCTTCTTTCGACGCACACACCAGATTGAATAATTTTAGGCTCCCCAAGTACGAAATACTATTACTAACTTCCTAGTCTAACTACTTTGAAATAAACAATTAGCTTACTATTATTTCTTATTTAATACATTTTGATATTCTAAATTTGCACTAATATTTGCACCAACATATTATTTATAGAAGAGTTATGTAATTTGTAATTTAAATATTATTAAAAACTTGTTATGTTATTCATTTTCTACTAGTATTTACTAGTTTTATTTAAGTGAAATGCATACTAAACTCAATATTATCAATTTTCGGGTAAAAAATATTTCATCTACTCTATTTATAATGAAATAATTTCAGTTAATGTCATCTCTAGTTTGACCTACTTTTACATTGGTCCTGAATATTTGAGTGAGCCTGTATAAACCTTAATTTTATACATTATTTAATCAATATTTCACTCAAAAAGAAGTAATAAATAAATCGATTAGTCGTGTATAGTCTTGTCTGCAGTAGTCTGGTCTTGTCGTTATCATCTCGTTATCTTGTCATTTCTAGAATCATCTAGTCTGGTCTTATTATTTTAACATCATTTATTATTATTGACAAATAATTCATTTTTTTCATGGAGAAATTTTATTTCTATAGAAAATATCTTTGATGGAACCTTGGTAGTTTTCCTTCTGTATTTTATCAAGGTTTTTCGTTTTAATAATATTAAAAAAGGTAGTAAGAAAAAGTGTATTGCATATAGATGGAAATTGGGTTATCGTGGTAGTAACCGGGCAACGATGATGTATCCAGCGTCAAGTTTCAGCCAGGTATGCATATTTCATGTGGCTGGATTGGAAGTTACGCGCCATGGAAAAGCACAACAGTGGAGAGGAAGGATTACAGTGCTATATTTACTTTGTGCGCGAGCTTATGCAAATCATAATAATCACATAAGGCAATCTTCACGGCATGCAGCCGTACATTATTATATCTCTTTATAATGCAAACTAAAATGGGCGTCGAGAACGTTCCAGCGTTCTTCTTCGCCTTTAATTTTTAATTGGAATTTAATGTGCTTCCGTTTAATTATGATAAACGAAACGTAATTACTTTAATTTTGTTTTGTTTTCTTCAAGTTCAATTGTAATTTTAAGTTAAATTATTAGTGCAATTGAAAAACAATAAAACGTGTATGTTTGTCATTAATGGTAACAGCTCTTGTTATACAACAATCTCGTAATTTCAAAAATAAATATTTTAAGTGAAAAAACAAGCAAAAACTTTAAATTCCTTTCATCAAAGTTTAAATTTCTCTTTTCGCACCTAATTTTTATTTATGTAAATTGCCCCTATAGTGCATAACTTGCATCTGCTTTAACATAGATTATAATATCATGTATTACTGCTCTTTACATCATCATTAGTGGTGACTTTACATCTTCATTATTGTTGAATTAATATCCATTTGGATTGGTTTTTTTTTCTACAACTGAAGTAATACTATCTGTAAAGTCATTTAAAATAATAATAAGTGAGTCTGTTTGACATCGGGTACATTTTCCTCAATGTTGGTCGCAACTGTTACAAAATTGCCATACAAGCTAATGATTGTCATTGTCATCAAATCTATGATCAAAATATTGCTTCTTTTGCTAATACTTTTGCAGTCTGAGATGGGACATGATGATCTATTTAAATTTATAACTACAAAGTGTAACGTGTTTGCCCAGCAGCTGTATTTAATTAAAAAACGGCCAAGTGCTTGTCGGGCCATGCGCAATGTGTGGTTCTGTAGTTGCCATTCTTAATCTTATGACTTAAGACGCAAATGTCTAAAAAAATTCATAACCAATAAATTAATCAGCTGACATTGATGTTGTCGAGTTTGAAGTTCAACATAACCAATAATATATTACTGTTTTACGGCGGCCACTCGATTTGTTACATTTTATAAGTTGGTCGACTATTACTCGTAAACTAATAGAGCCTACTTAGCTGTGATACTTTTCCTTTTATCTTCCTTATATATACTACTATTGTGAATTTTTTCACATATGCAGAAACAGCCATTTAGCTGGGAGTGGTGTTAGGGACACTTGAACAGTAATTGGCACTTTAAAGCTAAATATTTCAGAAACGGATCTCTTAATCGAAATATTGTTTTCACAAACCTGTAATATTTTTGAAAGACATATTAAACGACACCCCATACCATGGGGTAGACGAGAAAAAAAAACGTCCCCACATTACGTTTAGAGGCACCCTAATTTTTTTTGCAAGATTTGATTTTATCACTTTGTCGGCGTGACTAATCTGTATATGCATGACAAATTGCAGCTTTCTATTTATAATAGTCTCTGGGCTAAACTACGGACAGACGGACGGACGGAAATATCGAAACTGTAAGGGTTCGTTGTTGATAACAACGGAACCCTAAAAATTGTAATTTTTTTATTGATTCATAATGTTTACCGTAGGGTTATTTGAATAAAAGAAATTCTTTTACTCAAATAACCCTACTGTAAACATTATGAATCAATAAAAAATTAGAATTTTTAGGGTTCCGTTGTTGTAAATAGCCTCCACAGCCTTGCATATGCCAGCAAGGCCGTGGAGGCTATATAAATAAAATTTCAATTTGTTGCATAAGAAGGGATTTGTTGCACTGTTTGGTGTGGATTTTGGGCTGGAGGCAACACCGGAACATCTTCTTCGAAAATGTGGTTAGGAGTTACTCTTTAACTGAACCTAACTACAGCGAACCTGACCAACAACTATACATTGAAACAAAGCTAACAACAAAACAAAAAAATTCAGCAGCCAATACTACAAAACCCTCTTGCCGAAATTGCTCAGATGTCTCCAAACGAGCAAGCATTGTATAATGCACTGCAACAATCAGAAGATATGAAAAAACAACAAGAACAGACGATTAACATACTAAAAAATAAAATTCTTGCCCTAGAAGCACAGATAAATACTATAAGTACCCAGAACCCAGTACTCCAAACAGGAAATAAACAGGCTGCTATTAATTACGAAACATACGAGGAAGAACTCGCCCGAGAAACAGAATGGATTCGCGTGAAACATAGTAAGAAAATGATGAAGCACTCGGGAAGTACCCGACCTACACAAATAGCTGGGGTATCTGGCGCTACATCCGAAAGTGAGCTAACGACATCTCGAACACATGAACATCGTAGAACTATACATAAACCTCCACCGATAATAGTAGAAAATGTTAAAGACTTGCCGGAAATGACCAATGCCCTAACCAACGCAGGAATTAATACAGAATGCTACCAGATTAATACTTTAAAAAATAACAACTTTAAAGTAAGTCCAACCGATTTTGATACATACCGCGCAATCTCGGAAATAATGAACCAAATAAACGCTCAGTGGCACTCGTTTGAAGATAAACAGACAAGAGACATAAAGGTAGTGATCAAAGACCTTCATCATTCTATTAACCCAATCGATATCATACATCACCTAAAGGTCCTAAGGTTTTAAAACAAAAAATGCCACAAACGAAAGTGGCTCACGGCAGAACAGAAGCAAGATCGATTATCAAAAGGACTACAAGCTGAATTTCCGCTGGACATGTTTATTGTGTCCTTCGACTGAGGAAAAGCGGTTGATAAAATTTATAACATTGATACTATCCTTAACTGCAAAGCAAGTAAAACCACTGAGAACCAACAAAATCATACCCCAGTGTAAACGCTGTCAAGACTATGGTCACACATATAATTATTGCAATAAAGCGCCACGGTGCGTCAAGTGCGCCAAAGGACAAGCCACACAAGACTGCACAAAAGATCCAAAAGATCCGCCAAAATGCATACACTGCGGAGATAACCATCCGGCAAATTATCGAGGCTGTCTCGTAAGAGTTATTAAAACTCAGAAACCGTTCCACCAAGAATAAACGAGAGACTCGAACTAAACAAACAACAAATGTAAATAGAGAGCAAGCAATCCAACAAACTAACTTGCAGTCCAACAAACGAACGGAACAAGAAACAGATGAAGATCAAGCCCCACAGCCAACTTATAGCCAAGCCATAGTTAAGAATCAAACGATAAACCAGCCGAATTCGATAGAATCGATGTTGCAGCAAATATTGCAGCGACTCGACAATCTAGAAAAAAGAAGATCATAATGTGCAACTTTATACGCATTATGGAATGGAATGCTAATGGATTGCTGCAACATAAGGACGAACTGCAAGTAATCTTAAGCACAGAAAACATCGACATATGCCTGATAACAGAAACCCACTTAACAAATGAATCTCACATCAAATTCCAAAGTTATACAACCTATCACACAGTCCACAGTCCATCCTGCAAGCACGGCACGTAGTCTAAAACATCACGAAGAAGAGAAATATGCAACTTGTGATATTCAAGCAACAACAATAACATTAATGACAACAGAACAAACACTCACTCTGAGCGCAATCTACTGTCCCCCGCGGTACAACATATACGCGGATAAATGTACTGAATTCTTCGAGGAGCTAAACGATAGATTCATCATTGGCGGCGACACTAAAAGGCCGCCAACTGCACCAGGCTGCTAAGGACTACGGATACGAGTTTGCCTCCACTGGCAAACCTTCGTACTGGCCAACGGACTAAATAAAACACCAGACCTGATAGATTTTTTCATAATCAAAAACGTCGCAGCAAATTACATTAAGGTTGACGAAGGCTTTGATCTCAACTCAGACCACTCTCCAATCGTGCTAACAATCAGCAGCACCATTATAACTATAAATCAGAACCCAGTGCTTATGACCAACCACACCGACTGAGACTACTTCAACCATCTTCTGGAAAGAACCATAAACTTGCATGTACCACTTTAAACAATCGAACAGTTAGAAAAGGAAGTGCATCAATTCACTACGGCTATTCAAGACGCAGCTTGGAAAAGTACGCCTACTATAAAGCGAAAACTCAAGGGTCTCAACTCCCTAAAGAAATAAAAGACCTGATCACCTTAAAACGCAGACTTAGAAGACGTTGACATCAAACACGAGCACCGTAAGACAAAACCAACCTAAATAGAATAACGAAACAATTGACAAGGGAGATTAAAACACAAAAAAACAACTCTATCAACAACTTCCTCTCGGGACTAACCCCTGACAACACCACAGAATATTCTCTGTGGAAGGCAACAAAGTACCCGAAGCGACCGATCATCCAAATACCCCCGATTCGCAAACCAAACGGCAAGTGGGCTCGTAACAGCAGAGATAAAGAAGACACATTTGCAGAGCATTTGGAAACACTCCCAACAAACAACTACGACGACACAATCTCACTAGTAACACCCAAAGAGGTAGCCAATTTCGACCCAGGTTCGACCTAATTACCGGTGCAATCCCCAAAAAAATACAGAGAAAAGCCTTGGTCAAACTCAGAAATATATTCTATGCCGCAATTCGCCTAAAGCATACATCAACCGCGTGGAAGGTATCGGAAATAAGTGTGCTACCAAAACCTGGCAAGAATCACAATGATGTGGAGTCGTATCGGCCAATCGCATTACTTCCGATCATGTCCAAACTCTTTGAGAAGCTAATTATGAAACGTCTCAAGCTAATTATAGACAAATATGAGCTGGTGCCGGCCCATCAGTTTGGATTTCGAACCAACCACTCAACAATTGATCAAGTTCATAGAATTACCAACGTCATCGAAAAATCGTTAGAAGATAAAAATGTTTGCTCTACAGTGTTCCTCGACGTCGCACAGGCGTTTGATCGGGTATGGCATGAAGGCCTATTGCACAAACTCAAATCCATTCTGCCTGACCCATACTACAAACTATTAAAATCTCAATTATCCGAAAGAAAATTTCGCTTTAAACACGAGGACGCGTTCTCCGATCTTCGGAACATCGGTGCTGGTGTCCCTCAGGGAAGCGTATTGGGCCCGGTGTTATATCTACTTTATACAAACGATACACCTAATACTGATAACACGATAACTGCCACCTTTGCGGATGACACTGCACTGATGGCAATTTGAAAAACTGTAGAGCAATCATTAGAGATACTGCAACTAGCAGTAAATAACGTGGCCACCTGGACTCGTAAATGGCGAATCAAACTTAACGAAGCAAAGTCGACATACATCAACTTTACCAATAAAAAGATTGAAAACAAACCACTCAATATTAATGGCATAACTATCCAGCCTGCCAACACAGCAAAGTACCTGGGCATGACGCTTGACAAAAAACTCCGATGGAAGGAGCACATCAAGAAAAAACAAGAGGAACTGCAATTAAAATCACTTAAAATGTATTGGCTACTAGCACATCGTTCCGAACTAACAATGCACAACTAGCTAACCCTATACAAACAGGTGTTGCGCCCAATCTGGACATATGGTATCCAATTATGGGGATGTGCTAAAAAACAACATATTAATGTAATCCAACGCTACCAAAACAAAATGCTACGTACCATCGCCAATGCGCCATGGTATGTGCGCAATAGCGACTTACACCGCGAACTCGGTGTAGAAACAGTCGACACCATCATTAGAAGATATGCTATCTCGCACGAATCACGACTCCAGCACCACATCAACGAGGAAGCATCCATGCTACTAAACGTAGAGAATGACACCAGACGACTTAAACGGACCAAACCACATGAGCTATGTAGAATAGACCTGCCAAATAACTGAGGGATCCAGTGGGAGCAACTCAGTATAATATTACATTAATAATTTATTTGTTAAAGAAAAACAGATCGTTATTTCATAAGAACTAGTTTTTGTAAGTTATGTAAAATAATAAAAAAATCTTCATGAAGCTCATTTTCATCTTGATGACTTCGTTAATCTTCATCAAACTATTCAGAAAATTTCAGGTTCAATTCAGGTTCAGAAAATCCACGAGTGATGCATCAAAAAAATGCATACACAATGTGTCACTGTTTGGTGTGGATTTTGGGCTGGAGGCATCATCGGACCATTCAGGCAATAACAGTTAATAGTGTTCGCTATCGCGAAATGGTAATTACGTGTTTTGTGCCTAAAGTGGTTGACATGAATGCGGGCAATATTTGGTTTCAACGAAACGGTTAATGCATGTCATTTCCTGCTCGTATATTTTTTGTGTAATTTGGTGATCAGAATTGGCCGCCCAAAGCATGCGTTTTATCGCCGTTGGACTTTTTCCTTTCGGGTTGCCTCGAAGGGGAACCACACATGCCTTGAAGGGGAAACTGAGTGCTGTATCAGCGAAGTTTGGCCAGATGTATGGAAAACGGTCATGGAAAATTTCGACGAAGGAGTGCGTATGTGCCAGCAAAGCCATGGAGGCTATTTACCTGAAATTATTTTCCACAAATAACCCTATACTGTAAACATTACGAATCAATAAAAAAAACAAAGTAAAAACAAATTACAGTTTTTAATTAAATAGAGTTGCTGGGCAGCACATTACACTTTGTAGTTATAAGTTTAAATATGTACAGTACTAGTGACCACTTTGTACATACTCAAGACAGTAAAAGCAACTCAAGTAAATATAGCGTAGATTCACTGAGACTATTAATCGAATTCACCACTGTATACCACTGAATATCGACCAAGTCGACAAGTGTCCAGAATTGTACCTGTACTATCAATGTTGGGTCAATGATTGTAAATCACATTTATCAAAATGGGTTATAACAAAGTTTCAAAAAAGCCAAAGTTATTAAACATTTTTTTTAAACCTTTAAAAGTTTTCCGTAAATGTTATATTTTTTGTTGTTGTTAAATCCCTATAGAAAATGAGAGAACATATATTGAACGACTAATGAATACACAAAACATATTGATTTTAATAAATAGTTTTTCCGGTATTAATATTTGTATTTAAAGTTCAAATCATAGCTTTTTTCAATCAATTCTTTTAATAATTTCCTGAAAACATTATTAGTTTGTCATCAGTTTTTTTGTCCATAATTTAAATGTTTAATTGAATTTTTTATCAAAATCTATATTTTAAGCTGGAAATAGATTTTTTGATATTGTAAAAATGTTGATGTAACGCGGAATTTATGTAAATTATAAAGCAGTTTTATGTTTCACAACGAATTGAACTTTACAACACGAGTATTATATCGAAACATATATACAAAATTTATTTAAAAAAACTGTTAAAAATAAAAAAAAGTTTGCTTTTAAATATTTATAGTTAACAACTATTTTATTACTAAAATAATACAAATCCTCATGGTACAACCAACTAACAAACCAGATAACAACCATGTCCTTCGGACAATTATCTTTATTATTTTATAAAATTTGCTCCATTGCTTATATTCTTTTTCTATCCATGTCATATATTTTGTCTTATTTTCATTTATTTCTAATCCCACTACGCGTGCATTTTTTTCTAATTGTAAGTATTTTTTCTAACTTCTTGCGATTCTTTTTTCCATCTGGTTACTATTGTCAAATCGTCTGCAAAGGCTAGATATTGATGTTTTTTGTATAGAATGCCATTTCTATTTAATTTTGCTTTTCTTATTACATATTCTAGTACGTAGCTAAACAGTATTGGGGACAGTGGATCTCCTTGTCTTAAACCTTCGTGTACATTGAACCTTTCTGATGTTTTCTTCTTACTCTCACCCTGTTATCAGTTTCTTTTAACGTTAATTGAATTAAGTTAAATAGTTTTACTTTAATTCCAAGTTCTTTAAAAGCTATGTACAATATGCAATATGAAATCCTGGAATAGCACATATTTTTCTTTGTTATTCGTGGCTTTCTTACCGTGGCTCTCTTAAAGTAAATGTTTGATCTATGACTGATCTGTCCATCCGAAAGCCGCACTGGTATTCTCTTATTTGCTTGTCTAACTTCTTTGTTAGTTTATTTATTAGCGTAGAGGTTAGGATTTTATATGCTACATTTATTAATGCAATTCCTCTATAATTTGTGTTTTTTTAAGTCTTTTATTATTTCTACAACTTTTAGAGTTGGTGGTTCTCTCCGTTGGCTTTCTTCATCAGTTTCTTCTTCATGCTCCGTCTCGTTTTTTTCAATTTGTGTACCATTTAAAAGATCTTTGAAATATTCTCTCCACATTTCTATCATATCATCCTCATTGCCTATTAATTGTCCTTCTTTGTTTTTACAATATACTGGTCTCGGTTGATATCCTTTGCTTTCTCTCTTAATTCCTTGGTACAGACTATTTGTATATTATTATAACTTTCTTCTATTTCTGCTAAGAGATTTTCTGTATACTTTCTTTTCTTATACCTCATTACTTTTTTACACTGTTACCTCTGTTCCATGTACGATTGCTTGGATTCCTGTGTTTCTTTCTTTAACATCTCCATTCACTCCAGACTTTTTGCATCTCTATTTCTTTTTGGCATTCTGCATCAAACCATTTTTTTCTGCTACTTTATGCTTTACTTGGATATGTCTTGCTCCTAGCTCTGTACATGTTTTTATATTCGTCCAGATACTGTCTGTGTCATTTGTGTCGTGCATTGTCTGAGAGTATATATTTATCAGTTATGGAGATACTCTTTTTCTTCAATTTTTGCGATTCTGCTCCTAATTTTTCGTCCTCTCGGTCTTTTTGCTGTTTCTTTGTTGAAGTATTTCTTGCTTCAGCTTTAACTTCCGTAACTTCCCCTCTGTAACTTCCGATGTCTGTAATGCTCTTTTCTTCGTCTTGTTTTATCAATAAACCATGTCTATTACGACCATGTCTATTATTATGATTAATATCAAATAGACCATGTCTATTTGATTAATGTGTGTTCGTCCGGTCATCTCCAAGTGTCTTTGTAAATTCCCTTCTTTTCGAAGAATGTGCTTTTTATTCTTATGCCCTTTTCTTTTGCAAATTGTATCAACAGTTGTCCATTTTCATTGGTGTGTTCGTGCTTGTTAAATTTGTATATTGTAGGTCTGTACTTTTCTTCTGCACCTATTTTCGCATTCGCGTCACCGAGAATTATTTTTACTCGCATCTTGGTATTCTCTCAAATACTCGGTCTAGCGTGTCATAATAGGTTTCTTTCACTTCCATTTCAGTTTCTTCCGTTGGTGCGTGTATATTTATTAGTGTTATATTTTGTTATTTTCCCTTTAGTCTTATCCAGCATAGTCTTTCAGATATAGAATTCTACGACTACCTGCTTTATTCCCTTTCTTAATAGAAACTCAGAACCCAGCATCCTGATTTTTTCTCCACTATTAAAAATTATACACTCCCCTATTTCCACAATTTCATTTCTTTTTTGTTTTGTCTCTTGTATTGCTATAAGATCGTAATTATATAATTATGTAGTAGGATATCAAAAATTTGTTTATAATTTATACAATAATAATCCCTTATTGGCATAAATGTAAATACACGACCGTCACATTAGTGTGACAAGAATAGAACAAAAAAAAAACAAAGAAAATATAAAAAACAAAAACAAAAAAGACACCAGAATGAAACGGAAAATATAATTTATACAATAACATAATCACATACTTATAGAGATGAAGGTATATGTGAAAGTAATGCAGCAGTCTACTGTCAACTCAATTACAGTTTCTTAACGACTTTCGTTCCTAAGACTAGGCCGTTAAGGGAATTAGTCGATAAGCGAGGATCCATCCTTTAATTATTTTTTTCTCTTTTGCGTCTATAATGAAATCATTAAAGCACTCATATGGGTTCGTTAATGGCTCGAGTGCAATACAATTTTCTCTATATGTATAGTCGATTTTGTAATTTAGAAATGGCATAAAAGGGCGCAAAATAGAAAAAATAGTATAAAAAATTCGTTCATACGGCGTTTTTCGCACTTTAGTCCATTAGAAACTAAATTTGGACGCGTGCTGAAAAATCGCGCTTATTGAACTCGTTCTTTAATATACTATTAATATACTTTAATATAATATTAAAATGATGCCTTTTTTAATATTATATGTATATGAAAGACTTGATTTGCAAAAAGGTGAATTTGATTTGTAAAAGGTTGAATTTAATTTGAAAAAGGGTGAATTCTCTGTGCAAATGGGTCGAATTTTATATGTAAAAGGATGAATTTAATGTGAAAAACATTTATAGACAAGGATCTGTTCAAATACTTATTCCAATTATGATGAAAAACCATCACAAGCCAAACCAAGTTTCTAATTATCATTGCTGATATTTTAAACTGTTTATAGAAATGTATATAATATTGCTTGCCAGTATTATTCTTAAACGAGTTTTGTAAATATCTTGAATAATGTGCAGATGATAATTTCAAAATATGTGTATATATGAGGATGGTTGCGACTCTTACTACGTGGCAATTCTTACTTACACTGAATTGAAAAATTCTCTATGTTTTAACCACACTTATAATATGGAAATATATTATATAACTTATATTCACAGTTATAAATGGTGTCTCAGCAAGAACTTGAATTTTAAAACCTTATTAAAATGTATAAATTTAATGTTTAATTTACAGTTTGTTCCTGATAAGTACAGAGGTAGTAGTGACATTTACACATGAAACAAAATTTCAGTTAAATGGCCCCCGTTGCTCTGTTGGCAGGAGTGTACTCTCCTGACGTAGTTTCGAAGTAAATTTTGCAGTATGGGCTGCTGGATTTCACGAATTTGGTATGTAATGTTTTCTGCGAGTTCCTCAGTTGTCTCAGGATGGTTCGCATATACCCTACTTTTCAAAAAACTCCAGAGAAAATATTCCAAACAAGTTAAATCGCATCTTCTTGACGGTTAGTTTAGGTCTCCAAAAAGAGAAATGACATGACAACTTCGTTGCAACAACGTCATTGTTTCGCGTGCGATGTGACAGGTGGCGCCATCCTGTAGAAACCACATCTCATTTAAGCTTATTGCGTGCAATTCTTGCACGAAAAAGTTTGTCAACATGACTCGGTAACGATTGCCGTCGACAGTCACGGTGGCTCCTTCATAATTTTCAAAAAAGTACAGTCGGATAATCCTTCCTGACAACATGGCATACTAAACTGTCACTTCTTGAGGATATAATGGAACTTATTGAAAGACATGTGGATTTGAAGAGAATGAATAGAAAAGACAAAGAAGGAAACAAGAAAAGAAGAAGATTATTTTGTTGTGTTATTCATCGTCAGTTTGCAGTTGTTCCAAGACCCAGTTGTTAAGTTTCTGCGCTGTCTATAGTCTCTAGGCTGTATCTGTTGAGTCAGCTGAATCTTTCAGCTGAAGCATGAAGGTGTAAATCTTTTCTCAAAATTCGATGAAGAGTGTTGCGATGGACGTTTAATTCCTGGCAACGATGTCGGATGGAGGTGTTTGGTCGCTCTGCCACACTGGCGATGTTTTCGGACGATCTTTGTGACCGATTACGGATGATGTTTCTTTCATATTTCAATGATAACGTCCGCTCAAATTTCTTGATCAAATTTTGAATAGGTTAGGTTTGGTTAAGGCCTCTTCACCTCGTTAGATTATGCACCCCGAAATGATCATGACACTTGCGAATTGTCACAGTAAATTTTTGTGGAAAAAAACATGTTTGTAACTGGGTTTTCACTATTAACAAACATTCTACCAAGATATAACGCACCATTTTTGTAAATGTCAATGTTTTAATTAAACAAATACTAGAATTATTGGTAAAACCATACTACTTTATAGATAATCATATAAACTTAATGAAGTTGGAACACAGGCTGAATATATAAATATATTCAACCTTTCCGAAGCTCTATAAAACTAATGAGTCTTTTTAGGACTAAATCAAATCTCAAAACAAATCAAATCTTAAAAACAAACCTCTTGTGAAATTTGTCAGTTATTTTATATCTTTCAGTCCATCTTTGTGGCACTCAACAAAAACCAGAAAAATAACATTGTTTTTAAGATCACGTCTTTACGATACCTTGAGTGGATAGCCATCTGTGGACATGTTTCTAGATTTATCTCTCATCAGCATAGCTTTGCTTCCATGAACAACAATTTGTAAACCACTTAGTTGAAACCCATGCGAGTGATTAGAATTAGATATTTTAATTTGACATTTTGTGAGAGAGACATTTACTTAGCAGGTTATTGCTTGAAATGATAAATTTAGAATTGGTAAAACCATACTACTGATAGATAAATATATTATAGAGTCTTTTTAGGACTACCATAATCAAATCTCATTTGAAATTTGTCAGTTATTTTATAGCTTTCAATCCCCCTTCGTGGCACTCAACTATAAAGAAGTATGTATTTTACAAATTATAAATTTATTATTTCCATCAATAACCTGCTAAGTTCATCTCACAAAATGTCATATTAGAAATATCTAACCCTAATCACCCACATGGGTTTCAAGTAAGTGGTTTACAAATTACTCAACAAAAACTAGTAAAATAACATTGTTTTTAAGATCATGTCTTTCCGATACCATAAGTGGACAGCCATCTGTGGACGCGTTTCGAGATTTATCGTTCATCAGAACAGCTTTTCTTCCATGAACAACAATTTGTAAACCACTTACTTGAAAACCATTTATTGATGGAAAGGATAAATTTTGAATTGGTACATACTACTTTATAGTTGAGTGCCACGAAGGGGGTTTGAAAGCTATAAAATAATTGACAAATTATATATTTATATAATCAGGCTGTGTTCCGACTTTATTAAGTTTATATAAATAAATACTAAATATGGGTGACTCAACAATAGACACACGGAAATGGCGTATGGCAATCCGTAATTCAAGTTCTTGTTGAGAGGGTGTCTCTTACTTTATATATTTAACACGACTCGAGTTTCGACGTTTGAGGGTCTTTTTCAAGTGACTTGTCACCTACTTGTAAGTCACTTGAAAGTGACCGTCAAATGTCGAAACTCGAGTCGTATTAATTGTGTAAGTTTATATAACTTTGAATAATAAGTTATATAATATTTTTACGTATTATAAGTGTGGTTAAAACATAGTGATTTGTTTAATTTAATGTGCATATATTATTTTATATAGTTGGATTAAAGTTCTTTGAGATTGTAAATATATTAACATTTAAGTACATTATGAAATTAGTGTTGGAAAGTTGCGATTTAATATAATGTTCATGAAATTGGAGAATAGTCGAGTTGTTTAACGAAAATTTCTTAATTGTATTATGGTATTCTAGAGATTCACGAATTACTCGGATTACACAAGCATATACACGGAAGCACGAAACAGACATCATAAGATGGAATGTGTGCAGAGACACGCGTCTTAAAGTTCACACTCCAATATTATTAATACCGCAGTAGAGGAGCAGAGCTAGCTGGCGCTGGAGTTAATATGTGTCGTGCTGGAAGAAATATTAGTCGCGTTCGAACCATATTTTAAAGTCGATTCTACTGCCGAAACGCAGGGAAACTGAGAACTAAGCAACCTTGATTTACAAAGGAACGGAAAGAGAAAGAACACAAAGTCACGGTTATATAACCGGCTGGGCCACAGTGTTTTACTTTACATTCATAAGTAGGGAAGTGGCACTATTTCATATCTGCTACCTACTTCTGACATTCGCGCCGCATGCTTCATTTCAAAATACCATCTTTCATTCTATTCTTTCAGCATTTAGATTCCGTATTTTTTACATTTCAAAAGAGACGCGAGATTTTCCAAATTCTTCTCGCATCAGTTTATACCTTCCTTAATATTTAGAATGCGTGACATTTTCATGCACTTTCCAGCCGGCACTACTTTAGAAAGTGTAAGTCAGCACACATACACTTCTAAAAGAATTCCTCCCGTGATGTAAATACACCAAGATTTTCTCAGATAGCTATTCTGATGTGTTTTTTTAACATATTTACATACTGCGCTCGTGCTACATACTTTATATATTCTCTTTTACATTGTATTTTTAAACATTAGTTTATTTCAACACGGGACTACTGTACTTTACTAGTGATCTGCACTTTGAAAAAATAACCATTATATATATATATATATATATATATATATACATATATATATATATATATATATATATATATATATATATATATATATATATATATATATATATATATATATATGACTAGATAAACTGCGCCTGAAAGCCATATTTTTGTAGGAAGTTTATTAAATTTTGCGAGTAAAGTTTGTGTTTTAGTGAATATTAAATTCACTCGAATAAAAAGGTTTTGAGATGAAACATAGACATATTTCAACTCGAAAGAAGCAAAATATTATTTTTAAATGATTTGAATCTTTGAATATATATATATATATATATATATATATATATATATATATATATATATATATATATATATTCAAAGATTCAAATCATTTCAAAATAATATTTTGCTTCTTTCGAGTTGAAATATGTCTATGTTTCATCTCAAAACCTTTTTATTCGAGTGAATTTAATATTCACTAAAACACAAACTTTACTCGCAAAATTTAATAAACTTCCTACAAAAATATGGCTTTCAGGCGCAGTTTATCTAGTCAAATACATGAACAATAACTTTTAAATGAACTTTTTATTAAAACATATTTACATTCAAAATCATTTCCAGTAAACTTAAAAATATTATATGTTTAATTATAATAAGATATATAACGTATTAATATTGAAAATATATTATATCACTTGAAATATATGAAACGATATTATATTTTTTATGTTTGACATAAAAGCGTTTTTATAGATAGTTTTAGATGCGTTAAAGACGGAGCTTATATAATATTTTTTCCCTAAAGGAATTCATTGGAAATATTGTGAAAGGGATTGTTAGGGTATCGAAATTGCTTTGCAAAAAGGTCAATTTTCTGTTTGATATATATTTTTTATACGTAGGTTGAAATTGATTTTATTATCCGGTATGAAAACTTAAATTTTTATTTATATCATATGCAGAGTAAAATAAATAGCTATTTACTTTAGAGTGCGGAAAATTTGATTTTACAACTCGACAGCTCGTTTGGCCCGAAAGGCTCGTTCCCCATTAGCTGGAACGTCGTAAAATCATTTACGCACGAAATTTGTATAAGTTTTTTTGACCGACAATTATTATTTAAGAAACAAATAGATTTAGATTATTTTCAATATAGTATATTTTTTTTAGCACAATGTTGCAATCGGCTACTATTAGGTAAAGTGACTTTACCGCATAGTAGCCATACTTTGCAACATTGTGTGTGAAAATCTAGTTTCGCTTGACGTATACACGATGTCAAAGCTAGCTATACAATTCAAGAGGCCAACAAAGTAATATACCTATAACAGTGGTGGCGAACCTATGGCACGCGTGTCACTGCTGACACGTTGGAAAATTGCAATGGCACGCGAACTATTTCCCACGCATGGGAAACCTTCTTTAACCATCTACTGTTCTATAAGAAGTTTCTCAATCCACTTTTGTGCAAAACCAAAGGTGCAAAATATAGAACATGTTATATTCAGACTAATACGGTAACTGATTTTCACTATCAGACATGTTCATTCATTGTAAAAGTTACCTGGCACGTCAGGATTTCAAAATGTGAAGTATAAAAAAAATAACACGCGGCCGGAAATATAGACGCGCGCCACCCCTGACCTATAATATACGTTTTACAAGTTTGTAATATCCCATAAATATTTCTAAATAGAACAGGATCGTGTATTAATAATAAGATTAAGAAAAAAAATTATTTAATTCATATTTTCCATTATAAAAATTGCGGTAAAAATGCGGCACTGAGCATTGACACTGAGCAAGATTGTAGCATTGAAGATATATATATATATATATATATATATATATATATATATATATATATATATATATATATATATATATATATAAATAATCTGTAATACTAATGTAAAATTAGTAAATATTTTTTTTTAATACTTGCAGTACTTGCTCTTGCATTATCTATTTATTGTTATCCGAATGAAAAACGTGTATATATCATTTCGAGCAATATTATCTGTTTAATTCACATAATTATATTCCCAAAAGGGTTTCCTTATTCCATAAAAAAATACGCACAAGAAAAGCAAATTGCTTTTTACAACTCACAACAAACGATAAAATTACATTATTTTTCAACCAAAATCCTTGTATTAAGTACTAAAAAACGTTTGTTTAACATTCTTTCCTTTTATATAAAACGCCTGACAAATTCGCGCTTAATCTTCATTGGATGTCTAAAATTCTGTGCTTGTCTGCCTACACTAGATATTCTCCTTGTCACTTTCCTTGCCCTGTTCCAACGTTAACGCAATAAATTCAGCGTTGTTTCTTTTTGGTAAACTTAAAACTCGTTATATATTTAAGGACTGTTTAATTTTATTCCTAATTATAATAAAATAAATATTATTATAGAGGGTGGGCCATCTAACTTTTGGAAATTAAATCGGCTATAAAAAACTAATAAATATATTTTCAAAAGTTTATTAGAAAGGTTGGGCAATGCTGGCTGGCTTGGAAATACCCTATCCGGTCAACCAAATCTTTCTGTACATTTCTTATTGTTCCAATTGCATGCATGGCAACCTTGATTTCGTGTTTCAAGGCAATCATCTCTAGATGGTTAGCGTAACACTTATAAGGTCTCACCTAGGGTTTTCTACCCTCATACGCGGATCCGGGTATACCCGTGTATTCCCGCGTTTTAATTTCATCAAAATTCTCGGAAAATTATTACTAAAATATAAAAATAATATTAGCAAATTTACACTACAAACATTTAAAATTACTCTAAAGAAGGCGTTTATTACAAAAATGCAGTAAACTTGAGGTTAGGTTTGGTTATGTCACCATATTTTGTTTTTATTTCGTTGGGTTTGATTAAAATATTGTTCGGTGAACGGTGGGTACTTGAATTAAATATTATTAATACAAAATAAAAAATTGATTTAGTGAATAACGTATAAAATTTTACTAAACGATGTTTGAGTTTTCGTAGGCAAAATGAATAGACCTGTTTCTGGAGGACGGAAATATTTTTAAAAAATTTTTGAATATGCCCAAAAATATTATCCGATAAAGGCTCTTCAAAAAGTGTGTATTAAAACATTTATATAAAGTAAATAAAACAAAGATCAAAAACCAGAACTTTGCGTGCGAAAAAGAAGTGCTATCAACATCGTCTTCTCAAACTGAATTTGAACAAAGTTCAAGCCTAGTTCCAAAGAGACCGCGAATAACAATTTTCTTCGACTTTGTACTAAAATTTCCGAAATTGTTGCATGCTTGAGACGGTATTTCCATTCGGGCCGTCACTCGTAGTAAATTCATCCCAGAAGCTTTTCAACATAAACAGCTTACTCTACCGAAAATCGAAGGCAGGACAATGGAACTAGTTCCTAATTAGTTAATGAGAACTAGACTGTTTAACTGTGTGACTGATATAAGTTAAGGGGACTTATTGACATACTTCACTCTTCCGTAATAAAATAAAACAAAACATTGTTATAAGAAATTGTCTCTTTTTCTGCAAAAATTGCAAATACCCGGGTACCCGGGTATACCCGGGTATATGAAAAAATAATACCCGATACCTGGGTATTAAAAAAAGTCGGGTATGCGAAATCCCTAGTTTCACCACCAAAAAATCCAACGGTGTCAAATCACAGCTCCTAGGCGGCCAATTGACATAAGCATTTCGGCTGATTATTCGATTTCCAAAGCAATGCGTAAAAGATCGATGGTTTCGTTAGGTTATGTGGCCCCGCCCCCGTTCTGTTGAAACCAAATGTCATCTATGTCATACAAAAAAAATTAAATTGATGTTATTGATGATAACGGCGGCTCCTTTCTCGGTTTCAAAGAAAAATGGCCCAATGATGCCGCCTGTTCGCCGGACCAAAACCACAATATTCTCAATGGTCATTGAACAATTTTGATTATTGGCATAGCCTCTGAGATGGAAATGAGCATGATAGGAAAACACAATTTTTTTACCCTTTTTCACCCTTTAGTTACGACTTTCAGCATAGGTTAAGAAATTATTTGTAGTTAATTTGTAGTAATAAAGCAGCAAAAGGGTAAAATTAAAATGAATTAAAAAAATAAAGAAATTCTGCAGTAATATATCAAATAATAGAAATCGAATATTTTCACAGAATCGTCCAAAATCTAATCCTTCCTAACTATTCCCGCCCATTCATCGACAATTTGACATCTTCTTAGTATAGTCACGTCTGTTTAGTTTAATTGATATACATTTAACTTGTCAGTCTAGCCTGATCTATCTATTGAGTTGTTCCGAAAGTAACTTTTTTAACCGATTTTTTTCTTGAAAATTCTACTTACAAATATCTCATTTCGTTTGCTACAGGGAATGGTTTCCTAACAGAACAAAATTTAATCAATAACAAACGAATTCTAATAACAATGGCTCTAACATACCCGACAACCTCAAATTCAGATGAAACATTCATCTCCCTTTTATATTTTGGCAAAACAGACGTTTCAAAGTTGTCCCACATATTTATTGTTTTGTTTCTTAAAAAAATCCGGCCTTTATGAAATTCATTGTTCCGAATGCAATAGCGTGTACGTAGTTGAGACAGGATGAAGTTTTTGAACTAGATTTTCAGAACGTTCTCGCGCTTTTCGTCTTGAAAAAGTTCTTTTTCAGCCCATTGTCTAGAATGTAATCCTTAATTCCAAATCCAATACACTCTATCTCAAAATCTTGCATAATTGCAAAAAAGACCCGAAACATAATTTTCTGGAGTCATTCGAAATTTTCCAACAGAGCCGTAACCCATACGTTAATCTGCCTAACGAGAAAACCAACTTTTCGCAACTCTTGAATCTTGCACAATAATCTTCAGGTAATAATGGTTGCAACCATCCTATTCATTCTATTCATTTTCGATTATTGCCAAAGAAAACAAATCAATTCCGCAGTTTCTTAATTCATATATCAATTGGAAAAATAGCGTTTTGAAAATTATTCAAGAATTAAATTTTCAATTCAATTTTGTCAGTAAAGGTAATAAGCACATTTTCACCTTCAAAATGTGCTTATTTTTTCAAGCATTTTTTTACAATTATTAAATCAAATCCATGTTATAAAATGGCTCTAGAATATTTTCAGCCAATTTAGTAATAAAGCAAACAGAAGTAACCAAATTGACTTAACCCGTTTTGCACTCACGCCCACGAATTATTTTGATTGTGCAAGCAAATTCAAATCAAAAACAAAATACCTATACAAAGTTGCTCAAGGGATAAGACCAGATAAGACCAGACAAGACCAGGCAAGACTAGACAAGACCAGACAAGACCAGACAAGACCAGACAAGACCAGACAAGACCAGACAAGACCAGACAAGACCAGACAAGACCAGACATGACCAGACAAGACCAGACAAGACCAGACAAGACCAGACAAGACCAGACAAGACCAGACAAGACCAGACAAGACCAGACAAGACCAGACAAGACCAGACAAGACCAGACAAGACCAGACAAGACCAGACAAGACCAGACAAGACCAGACAAGACCAGACAAGACCGGACAAGACCAGGCAGTAACATAAGCAGTATTATCCAAATATTCCACATGTTAATCCTAAGGACCAATTTAATTAGACTACAAAAACTTAGCCTAATATATTAATAACTTCTTTACTACATCTTTATATCGTAATACGGATAATTCAAAAGCTGAAAATAAAAATTGATGTGTCATCCTAACGGCTTTAACTTTTAACATATTTTATGTCTGTGATAATAATGAAGCACCTTGTATCCGGAGAAATTTCTACTACTAAATTGTTTCATGATTGTAATAAAACATTATCTCTCATTGCTAGGAAACTAAAATGCAGTTTTAAAATGTTTTATGGTTTCGCTATTTCAGCAGACAATGTACTTGTCAATATAGACAGTGTTTTATAATGCTTCAATTTAAGTAGACAAATTGTTGTTTCCACAAAATAGTTTAAATGGTACATTCATTTAGCAAAACGGAAATTAAAAGAACTGAACTAATTGAAACGAAAAACGATATATAACTATGTGCTTTTTACTAAGTGCACCAATATATAGATTTAATAATAGCTAGAGAATCTGGAGGAATTAGTAGACTAGTGAGACATTGTACATATGAAAACAATATCTCAAACTTGTAATTAAACCAGTGAGATATTATACAGCTAATTAATATAATGTCTAACTTGTCGAAATTTATACGGATTTTAAGTGACAAGATAAAAATGAAAAGCAAAATACAAGAGTACGTCCAATAAGAAACCAATCAAGGTTATAAACGACCAGAGGCAACTAGGCAATACATTCGACTAGACATAAAAGTAACAAAGTAAATTACACCACACAAAATTAAAACACAAGACAAAATTAGCCAAGACTAATAAAACTTGACCAGAGAAGACAACAAAATACAAAACCAAAAACCAAAACACTTGGCGTAATAGTCAAGACTAGACGAGATTGAACAAGTATACACAATCATATACAAGGAGTCGATACTACACTGACTATAATGGTTTGTCTGGTATTGTCTGACCTTGTCTGGTCCTATCTGTACTTGTCTGGTCTTGACTGGACTTGCCTGGTTTTGTTTGATCTTGTCTGGTCTTGTCTGATATTGTCTGGTCTTGTCTAGTCTTGTTTGGTCTTGTCTGGTCTTGTCTGGTCTTGTCTGGTCTTGTCTGGCCTTGTCTGGTCTTGTCTGGTCTTGTGTGGTCTTGTCTGCTCTTGTCTGGTCTTGTCTGGTCTTGGCAGGTCTTGTGTGGTCTTGTCTGGTCTTGTCTGGTCTTGTCTGGTCTTGTCTGGTCTTGTCTGGTCTTGTCTGGTTTTGTCTGGTCTTGTCTGGTATAGTCTGGTATTTTCTGGTCTTTTCTGGTGTTGCCCGACCTTACCTGGTCTTCTCAGGGTTTTTCAGGTCTTGTCTGGTCTTCTATGGTATTGTCTGGTCTTGTCTGGTCTTGTCTGGACTTGTCTGGACTTGTCTGGTCTTGTCTGGTCTTGTCTGGTCTTGTCTGGTCTTGTCCGGTTTTATCTGATCTTGTCTGGTCTTGTCTGGTCTTGTCTGGTCTGGTCTGGTCTTGTCTGGTCTTGTCTGGTCTTGTCCGGTCTTGTCTGGTCTTGTATGGTCTTGTCTTCTCTGGTCTTGTCTGCTTTTATCTGGTCTTGTCTGCTCTTTTCTGGTCTTGTCTGATCTTGTCTGGTCTTGTCTCGTCTGGTCCTGTCTGGTCTTGTCTGGTCTTGTCTGGTATTGTCTGGTCTTGTCTGGTCTTGTCTGGTCTTGTCTGGTCTTGTCTGGTCTTGTCTGGTCTTGTCTGGTCTTGTCTGGTCTTGTCTGGTCTTCACTGGTCTTGTCTGATCTTGTCTGGTCTTGTTTTGTCTTGTCTGGTCTTATCTGTTCTTGTCTGGTCTTGTCTGGTCTTCACTGGTCTTGTCTGATCTTTTCTGGTCTTGTTTGGTCTTGTCTGGTCTTATCTGGTGTTGTCTGGTGTTGTCTGGTCTTGTCTGATCTTGTCAGGTCTTGTATGGTATTGTCTGATCTTGTGTGGTCTTGTCTGGTCTTGTTTGGTCTTGTATGGTCTTGTCTGGGCTTTTCTGGTCTTGTCTTGTCATGTATGGTCCTGTCTGATCTTGTATGGTCTTGTTGGGTTTTTCTGGTCATATTTGGTCTTGTTTGGTCTTGTCTGGTGTTGACTGATCTTGTCTGTTCTTGTCCGATTTTGTGTGGTCTTACCTGATATTGTCTCGTCTTGTTTGGTATTGTGAAGTCTTATTTGGTTTTGTTTAATCTCTCCTAATCCCATCGTCAAGACTATATAGTTAAAAATATAAATAAATTAAGTGGCATTACTACATTTTATTCTTATGAATGATATAGTAAAAATAGAGTCTCTAGTTACATGTACTCCCTGGATAATGAGAAATTAGAAAGCCTGTATAATATGAAAAGTGTTAATATTATTTTCATTGCTTACTATAATGGTAAATAAATAAACAATAAATATACCGTATAGTGATTTGGAATTTGTAATGTAAGAAAATTTATAAATTTTATAAAATATTTCATATATTTTCGATGAAAATAACAGGAAATTGCGAATGCGGAATATTTTCTAATAAAATACAAAGTATGGTGCATATTAGGTTATTAAAATACGAGGATTATGGCATAAATGCAAATGGCAAACTAATAACCGTTATAATAGGGCTATTAGTTTAACCCGGAGATACAGAGATAGGTAATATCAAGCCGTAAATAAAGATAATAATTGATCAATGATAAACCGCGCCGACCGAACGGATTCTATATATAATAATAAGAGAAGTAAAACGCGGGCTTAATGTCGGGGCATTCACAGGCTTAAACAATCCAGGAATCTCAACAAATCATCCTAATTTCGGTTGGAATAAAAGGGAGAATTTCCCGGAGTTTCGGTGCGACTTCTGTCGCTAACTGAAATTCGGCGAATTCCTTCTCCAAATAATGACATCTGGGTAAGGAATGTGGTTGGAGGTAAAGCTTATGGGCTGAACAAACCCACAGGAGAAAAGTGTTTATTTATGGTTCCGTAGAATAATGGAACAATTCTAAAGCACTTATACAGACTCAGGTATATACAAGATAACAACATATCCCGTGTAATGTATCTAAGAAATCCTAAATTTATTACGCCAAAGCCGTTGAACATAACTAACAATCTAAAACAAACAAAAAATTACTGCTTTTAGGAAAAGTCAATATTATTTTCACGCCCATCCTGATGCTTAAATTCTCACTCCATTAATCCGGGCGTTTAATAAAATTAGAATCATCTCCGTGAATTTTAAGTACAAATACAGAAACACATTTTCGTCTGCAAGCGTTTAAATAAAGTGCATTATAAAAATACAGCAATTTGAAAGAGCTTTCTTGTACTGTTCCTCGAGACCCATCTCAAGGGAAATAAAGGACTTACGAAATCCGGCCGGAAATACACCGACGGAAAAACAATTGAAATATAGTTATTAAATAATCAGAGGGAATAATTTTATATTTATTATCATCCATCACGACACAAAATTTTGATTTTGTTTTCATTAAACTTTTGACAATGTGATAAATAATAATTAATTAAACACAACAATGGTAGACTAGGTTAGATTAGATTAAATGACATTCGAGAAAACTGGACCACACAAAACAAAGCTGTTGATTAAGCTATTTTAGAATAGTCTCTTCCTGTGCTGCCTAGAATACATAGCCTTATCTTGTCTGATGAAATCTTGTCTCTCTAATATTATCATGTCAAGAAACCAGCTAGTTTTTTAGCTAATGTCTATATGTGAAATTATTAAATAACTTGTTATTCACAGTTATATAAATTTAAACATTTAACACGACTCGAGTTTCAACGGTTGAAGGTCATTTTCAAGTGTATAATAGTCCAAGTTGTATAGTCTAATATTATTAATTCTTGTCAAGTCCGTTTTGTTACTGCTCTATTCTGCACTATAAAATCTTATATAAATAATTTTGCACTATATAATCGTATCTAGTCATATCTAGTGTTTTCTAGTCTAGTATATTTTTCTTTAGTATTGTGTAATTTGGTCTTTGGTCACTAGTTGAGTTTAATATAGTTGTATCTAGTTCGGTTCATTCAAGATTTAAAAAAAACCTAGTCCTGTTTACGTTTGTCATGTTTAGTCAGTTAACTTTGGAATAGCTAGTTAATTTGTTGAAATAAAACTACAAGTGATTGAAAAATGCGGATGTAGACATTTTCACTACATATTGTTGCGAACTGGGAATCTGGCATGGTGCTCTGTGTGCATAACTAAGTACCGCTTATTTAATAATACTTATCTAATAAATGTTCTAGACTGTATAAATGTTCTAGAATGTTCTGTATCGCAGAAATTCTAAGGCGTGTTCTAGACCACAAAATAAGAAAAAAAAAGTCCCTATAAAGATGTGTACGAAAACGCTTCCTAACAGAGGTACAGCCTTTACAAGAGGTGGCCTTTATACAACATTTTTGCTAATACCTCAGACGTACCTAATGATAATTGATTCAAATTTTCGTCTTAATAGCCAACCAGTGGCGGTACATACGTGGAACTTCCTTTGTATTTTTGCAAATATTTTTTCATCTTCACATGTAGCAAATGCTTGACTAGATTAAATTTTTTGCAATCAATAACCATACTGAAAAGGTACTAATTGTTTCTGTCGCTCAAGATAACAGTTTTCGAGAAATAAATAAATATTATGATTTAATAATTATTTAAATTATTTATTATTATTATTAATGTATTTTTTGGGAATGATATTGTAATAGAAACAAACAAGTCTTTCTTTACTCCAAATTTACTATTTTTTTAGAATAACAGCAAATTTAAATGTAATGATAAGAAACAAATGTTTACTGCAGCTTTAAAATTTGGCATTTTATGTTAGTCCATCATAGAGAACTGTTAGTGTCACACTTTTCTGTAATTTTGCAATAGTGGCTTTTACTAATGCTGAGTGCACAGACACGCATCTCATTTATGGTCTGGCTGAGGGAAACGAAATTAGGCGACTTTACCAAGAAACGTAACTTAATGCCCGAAAATTGTCCGTTAGAAAAACTTTTAAGGTCGTCTATAGGCATTTGAAGGAACAAGGTCGATTGCAACCAAATGCGTCTGGGGGACAAATAGACCGCAATCCTGAAGCAAATCCAGCAACAAGTATTCGAAAAGTCGCTGCCGCTATAGGAGTACCCCATACGAAAGTTTGGCCGGTTCTCCATGAACAGTAGTTGCATCCGTACCTCAATCAAAAAGTGCAGGCATTGACTCCAGCAGATTATCCTAATCATCAAAAAATTAGTCAATGGCTAGTCGGGTCTTCTTCACAGATGAAATACATAATTCCATATCGTGCAATGGTACGAAATAGAATTATAAATTCCCATAACATGCACTGATGGGCGGGCCAGAATCCTCATACTGTTATTGTGAGAGCTCATCAGCAACGATTCTCCATTAATGTCGGTCCCCATATTCTACCAAGGCCGTTGACCGGAAAAGTTTATCGACATTTTTTAACAGAAATTTTGCCAGGGTTGCTGGATGAGTCTCTTTTGACTAGACGCCAAATGTGGTTCATGCAAGGTATATATGCACCATCGTTGACAGCTCACCTACATAACGCCTATACACTAAGGTGGATAGGTCGAGGCTGTTCAGTTGGGTGATGTACGAAGAGTGGCTATTAGTCAGTGGAGCCTTGACCCCTAAGACACCTGCAGTTTGTCATAAACTTACCCCAGCTCATCGTCAAGCACGCCTGCGTTTTTCAGGGGATAATTTAAAATGCACGTTGGAACAATGGGGGTCTGTTCTGTTTTCAGATGAGACCAGAAACTTTTGGTTACTTACTAAAAGAAATATGGTTTTTGACAATTATCTCAATTAACACTTGATTTTTAATAATGGGTACGACTCCCACTTATGCTAATAGCATTTCTCATACGATTAGGCATAGATCTAATCAAGTTTGTTATTGCTTCTTGTGGGATGAAAGCAGGTTCGGTTCCTGCTCCCATAGAAGTTGCATCTCAAATCATGCAGGAATCACCTCCATAAGCAGTCCACACATCAATACAGCATTCTGCAGATCGTTCTCTTCGTCTCCGGTATACTTAAAACTTTTTCAGTCGCTACCATAGATGCACATTCTGCCTCTATGGTAGGTTAGGTTATATATAAGTGGGAGTCGTATCCATTATTAAAAATCAAGTGTTAATTGAGATAATTGTCAAAAACCATATTTCTTTTAGTAAGTAACAAAAAGTTTCTTGTTTCGTGAGTTAATTTCATTATGTTTAACATAAGAAACCGAAAGAGATTTTAATAAATTTAAACTCATCTCATTAATAGTAAAAGTCAATAGATTATTATTATATATATATATATATATATATATATATATATATATATATATATATATATTATGAAGCGTTTTCGTACACATCTTTATAGGGACTTTTTTTTTCTTATTTTGAGTCTCTTTTGACTAGACGCCAAATGTGGTTCATGCAAGGTATATATGCACCATCGTTGACAGCTCACCTACATAACGCCTATACACTAAGGTGGATAGGTCGAGGCTGTTCAGTTGGGTGATGTACGAAGAGTGGCTATTAGTCAGTGGCGCCTTGACCCCTAAGACACCTGCAGTTTGTCATAAACTTACCCCAGCTCATCGTCAAGCACGCCTGCGTTTTTCAGGGGATAATTTAAAATGCACGTTGGAACAATGGGGGTCTGTTCTGTTTTCAGATGAGACCAGAAACTTTTGGTTACTTACTAAAAGAAATATGGTTTTTGACAATTATCTCAATTAACACTTGATTTTTAATAATGGGTACGACTCCCACTTATGCTAATAGCATTTCTCATACGATTAGGCATAGATCTAATCAAGTTTGTTATTGCTTCTTGTGGGATGAAAGCAGGTTCGGTTCCTGCTCCCATAGAAGTTGCATCTCAAATCATGCAGGAATCACCTCCATAAGCAGTCCACACATCAATACAGCATTCTGCAGATCGTTCTCTTCGTCTCCGGTATACTTAAAACTTTTTCAGTCGCTACCATAGATGCACATTCTGCCTCTATGGTAGGTTAGGTTATATATAAGTGGGAGTCGTATCCATTATTAAAAATCAAGTGTTAATTGAGATAATTGTCAAAAACCATATTTCTTTTAGTAAGTAACAAAAAGTTTCTTGTTTCGTGAGTTAATTTCATTATGTTTAACATAAGAAACCGAAAGAGATTTTAATAAATTTAAACTCATCTCATTAATAGTAAAAGTCAATAGATTATTATTATATATATATATATATATATATATATATATATATATATATATATATATATATATATATATATATATATTAGGAAGCGTTTTCGTACACATCTTTATAGGGACTTTTTTTTTCTTATTTTGAGTCTCTTTTGACTAGACGCCAAATGTGGTTCATGCAAGGTATATATGCACCATCGTTGACAGCTCACCTACATAACGCCTATACACTAAGGTGGATAGGTCGAGGCTGTTCAGTTGGGTGATGTACGAAGAGTGGCTATTAGTCAGTGGCGCCTTGACCCCTAAGACACCTGCAGTTTGTCATAAACTTACCCCAGCTCATCGTCAAGCACGCCTGCGTTTTTCAGGGGATAATTTAAAATGCACGTTGGAACAATGGGGGTCTGTTCTGTTTTCAGATGAGACCAGAAACTTTTGGTTCCTTACTAAAAGAAATATGGTTTTTGACAATTATCTCAATTAACACTTGATTTTTAATAATGGGTACGACTCCCACTTATGCTAATAGCATTTCTCATACGATTAGGCATAGATCTAATCAAGTTTGTTATTGCTTCTTGTGGGATGAAAGCAGGTTCGGTTCCTGCTCCCATAGAAGTTGCATCTCAAATCATGCAGGAATCACCTCCATAAGCAGTCCACACATCAATACAGCATTCTGCAGATCGTTCTCTTCGTCTCCGGTATACTTAAAACTTTTTCAGTCGCTACCATAGATGCACATTCTGCCTCTATGGTAGGTTAGGTTATATATAAGTGGGAGTCGTATCCATTATTAAAAATCAAGTGTTAATTGAGATAATTGTCAAAAACCATATTTCTTTTAGTAAGTAACAAAAAGTTTCTTGTTTCGTGAGTTAATTTCATTATGTTTAACATAAGAAACCGAAAGAGATTTTAATAAATTTAAACTCATCTCATTAATAGTAAAAGTCAATAGATTATTATTATATATATATATATATATATATATATATATATATATATATATATATATATATATATATATTAATATATAGTAATAAGTCAAAAAAATAGTTAAGTCAATAGTTTACAGTGGGTCGATTTCTATGCACGGAAGTATATACCTATACCTTATCACTAACTTATACTTAGCAACATTACACTTAATACTAACGAAACTTGTGATTCAAACCCCAAAAATTGTTATAAGCGAAATTACGGAGTTCTGATTCAAAACCTAAATACTGTCCTTGAGACCGAATTCTAAACGGCCTTCTTTCACTTCACCTCTACCTCATCATCTCGGTCTTGATGTAAGTCCTCGACTAATTTTAATGGAAAATTTTCAGAATTCAAAAAACATATACATATACTGTTGTCTCGACGCAACCCTCAAACTCGAACGCATGAGGGAACTATGTCGGGTGTCCACTTTAAAAACGGGTGTTATTTGCCGTCTCCTGAGAAACTCGAATTTTTTAGAACAAACTCACTAGATCACAACAATATAATGTTGCGTTGACACAACGTTAAGAAAAAAATATAGGTAGTATTTCTATGAATAAACTGTTTAAAGTTTATGGCACATTTATGAAAGTTTATAAACCGTTTATAGATTGTCCTAGATTTTCTTCACGTATGATTGTAATATGGCCAGTTCTGTCCTCTCTAACTGCTCCTATCAATAAGTTTTAGTTGGCCGTCGTACGTGGGCATTTCTTCTTTGATTTGTAATAGCTTCTAACAACGAGTACTTTGAGTTCCTTATGCTTACAGCGGCTTTCGTTAGATGTGATTCGGGAAAAAATGTAACGTAAGATTTTTGCGTTATACGCCCTCTATACGCTCTTACTCTTTCCCTCAGGGTATTTTTCTATGAGCAGGCATATACGCACACCGCGTTTTTTTTTGTTTGATTCCTTATTTTACATTATTTGAATTGAAAATATGATTTACAAATTAAAAAATACATGAAGTATAAATATTTTATTTCGAATTACATTAGGAGTTAAATGTTAAATGCGTGAGGAATTTCGTTCCTAACGGTCTCCTGACTAGTTGAATTTATAATTACTTTGTTTAACAGGTACTCCGGGAAAATTATCACAGTTTCATTTTATTTCATTTTTCATTTCAGTATTTATGTCTTGGCAAGTCTTGTTTATTCTATTTTGGAATAGTCTCAAGTTTTATTTGTTTTTAGTAAGAATATAGTAATTCCAAGTACATTAACTATATTTTACTTTTATGTGTGCAATAGTAGGTTATGATATAAGTGTGTAAAGAAGGAATTCATTGCGATTAAAGCAGTCGCCTTCGACTCATGCTTCAAACTTCGCAACTCACGCACAAAAGCCTTCCACACATGTTTATCACACATTATTTTATCTACGAAGCATGTTAAAATACTGTTCAATCTACAAAAGAAATTGTTTTTTACAGATAATATTGAAAAATTGTAGTTTTGACAGACAAAATACGTCAAATCACTGATTCGAGAAGGTCATAACGTTCAGCGTCTCCGTGGCAATAATTACTAACTAGTAAAAACGTGCAATGACGAGAACACTATTTGGTCGTTGTCGATGTAATCTAAGTTAACCTATATTTAATCTAGATTAGGTTATGATAAGGTTAAGTTATATTAGAGCCAGATAATTCCAGACTGAGAGGTCGAGACTTCTGGATTAAAAATAAGAATTAAAAATTCAATTTTAATATACGTCAGAAAATTTATTTTCACTGCGTCTATCTTTTATTTTAGTGACTCGAGTTGTTGGCATAGTAACAACAAACAGAAACACACAATGAAACATATGAAATAATTAAACTCCATTTGATTTACGTTGGTTTGATTTACTTTTACGCACAATTTGGTTAATTTTACACACGATACTATAATAATGGCATCCTTCACATAGAATAAGTTACTTATTTATGTGTTCATTTTGGTGTGCGAGTAGATAAAATTAATTAAATGTCTATTGTCTGATTTTATTTAAAATTTATTAAGAAACGAATTGGACCGTATATGAAAATTGCACAATAAATAAGGAAATATGACATGTTGGTGTACACTGATGTATCACTAGTGCAAAACAAAACGCGACGTGGAAAAAAAAATTGCAGTGACCCCGTCATCCGACCGTTTGACATTTTTTCCTGCTGTGTCGAGCTTTTTTGTACGAATATTTATTTTCTTTCTGATACCGTTCCGATATGCGTTCCGAAACTTATTTATTAAAAAATTTCCGCTACGCTGGAACAAATTTATATTCTTGTCAACAATTATATTGACTAATGGACAACAATGCGAAAAGTTTATCTACATTTTGAAAAGTTTTCAATTTATTCAAATTTCCGAGAATTATTTAACGGCGTTGAAATCTATGATGAAGACTTATTTCGTAATAAATATTCAATCATTATTTTTATTTGCATTTAATTTAATTCTATGAGACTTTCAATTAATTTTAAATTAATATTTAGTCGATGGTTATTTCGTTCCTTACTACTATTTGAGAATATCCTATTTTAACGGATATAGAAATTTAACATTCTAATTGTTATTCGTTAATAAATCCCAGAAAATGCTTTAACTCTTCATATTTAATTTATTTCTTTAATAAAAAGTTTTATTATTTTAATGTATTCTATATATTTTAAGTATTAATGTTGCAGTTAATAGTAGAAAAGTTTGTTCTACATATCAAGATCCACTAAAATTCTTGATGGTTGACTACGGACAGCCGAAATTTTTTAATAATTATAACATTCAGCATTGCAACATTTACAACTTTCAATTAAAAAACTTTAATATAGTTTTTTTTATTTTTACATAGGCTTATAATTTTCTTTATACAACATAAAAAATATTAAAAATTAATAATTACCAAAATCACATCTATTATTATATAAAGTAATAAAATATATAATATAATCTCTAGAAAAAGTAAAAAATCAGTAAAAAAATAATATAATCAGTGACATCAGTGTTGATCTTTCACATGCGTTTCTCAATCCTTGGAGTAAATGTAGTGACTGCAAGTCGTAAGACAGGACAATATAATCAATTTCTATTTGGTTTTATTTGGTTTTATTAATGAACATAGTTGACAATGTTTCTACGTATAAATATGTCGTTGGAAAAAGGTAGTAAATGCCTCAATGTCTTCTCGTAAAACAATTGATTTCACTCCTAATTTTCATTTAAAATTTTGGTATATTAGTCGCTTAAAATAATGACCTAGTCTGACTGAGTCTAAGCATAATTTCATTACTTCCTCATGTTCATTTCCATTACCTCATCAATTATCTATATAATCTACAAATTAGCTCCTCTAAAAAATCCTCCGCTGGAGAATATTTAACAAATTCATAGATATGCGATCCACATTCTTTAAGTCTTCCAAATTCACATCTATTGAGATAACCAATTCAGAGAAGCAGTGGATCGTGTTTTCTTGCACTAGCTTGTACCAGAGCTTTAGTTTATTTTAAAAAACGTCGATATCATTTCACAATATAAATGATTTTTCCACTTGTTACCTTGATTAAAGTCAATATATTTACTCTGGAAGAAAGTAGAAAAACTAAATGTTTATCAGTAATCCGCAGACCACCGGTTGACTAACACTGCTATTAATGACGTCCTCTACTTTTTTGTAATAATAATAATTTATTCACTTTGCCAATATAAAATCATAATTTTTTACAATTTTTTGGATGTGATAATATATTATATTTGGATGTCATAATGGTATCATAATGGTAACAATATCTTCTTAAAACGAACAAATAATATTTGAATAAAATGCAAATAAAACAAAAATCCGAAATAAGAAAATATTGGTTTACAATAAATACAGCTAGAATACATATTGTGTTACACTAAAGATGTGTTTTTTTTTTCAAGAAATTCATTGATACTATAGCATGCACCATCTATCAGTATTTCTTTAATGATTTTTTTAAATTGCTGAAAAGGTTTATTTTTAAATTCTGTTGGTAGATGATTGTGAAATTGTACACCCATACAAATGGAAAATGTAAGAACTTAATTTATTTTTAATATAGACTAGTTACAACTAACATTTTTTTGTGCGTTTCATCTGATGACATGAATGACAGGTTAAACATCTAATTTTTTCTCCAAAATAGATCTATGAGAACGATCAAAATATTTTTCCTAACCCACTGACAATAATGGAAACTTCGATTGCAATTAATCGGCTACAATATATGGAAAGCCAACAGCTTTCTGTTTGGGAGGAGTATAATATTTTTCTTTAAAAAACTTTGAGCATAAGACATATCTATTTTTGGGGGCAAATGTCACAATGATTTTCTAAATTCATTTTTTACTTTCAACAACTGACTTCTTTATATATAATATTTTCAATTTCGGTATTAAATTTTACTCCACATTATGAAATAATGTTCATAAAAAGCACATATAAGAGAAATAAAATCGGAATGTCCAAATCGAATGTCGGAAATCATTTAAACAAGATGTAAACTCTTTCGCTATTGCTAAAACACTCAATCATATAGATTTCTTGTTCTTTTATGAAAGTCATTTGCTACAAAATATATTAATATTATCAATAAAACTGATAGGCACTGCTCCGAACTAATAATAATATTTTGTAATTGCTTAGTATAATTTTGACCTAAATAATACAGAAATTCTAAAAATAATTTTAAACGAAATAAAATAATATATTGTTTCAATATTTTTGTAATAAATTTTGTACAAATTGTGAAAAACAATTTGGCCTACGCCTATGCCGAGTTCGTTTTTCATGGAATAAGAAGACACTTTGGGGAATATAATCTTGTGATTGATACAGTTAATATTGGCCTAAACAACGCCGTGTTCATAAAACGTGTAATATGTAGATCGCGCAGGGCATAAGGCCCGTGTGCTAATATCAGAGCGGGCTTTAATACTTAATGTATCGCAGGAACGACGGCGATATTAAGTGCGCCGCGAAAATAACTGTTCCGTAGAAAGCCGTTTTCTCGGATTACCGCTAATCTTTTTCCCATAGCCGATTTACTTGCGTGAATTATTTTCCGAGCGGTTTAACTTTCCTACAGCATACATATAAACTCGCCGTGTATACAGATGGTACTGTGAAATAATTGTTTTCCACGCGCAGAATACCAACCTACCGCAGAATACCAAAATATACATAAAATTAACTAAGCCAAATTTTAGCTCAATTTGAAACAACACAGAATCGGTTTTTCAAAAAAACAGCAAGGCAATTAAGTAAATCAAAGGCAAGACATAACAAGAATAAGCAGAACTAGGCCATAAGTAGAGATAAAAAAGACTAGATAAGGGTGGATCAAACCGAACAGGACCACACAACACCAGATAAGGCCAATCAAGACGACATACAATCAGATAAGATCGGACATGGCGGGACAAGATAGGACAAGGCCGGAAAAGACCGGACAAGACCGAGCAAGACGGGACAAGACCGGACAAAGTCGCACAGACCGAACAAGTCGGGCAAGAACGCACAAGACTAGAGAAGACCAGACAACACCAGACAAGACCAAACAAGACTAGACAAGACGAGACAAGACGAGACAAGACCAGACAAGACCAGACAAGACCAGACAAGACCAGACAAGACCAGACAAGACCAGACAAGACCAGACAAGACCAGACAAGACCAGACAAGACCAGACAAGACCAGACAAGACCAGACAAGACCAGACAAGACCAGACAAGACCAGACAAGACCAGACAAGACCAGACAAGACCAGACAAGACCAGACAGGACCACACAAGACCAGACAAGACCAGACAAGACCAGACAAGAACAGACAATACCAGACAAGACCAGACAAGACCAGACAAAACCGGACAAGACCAGACAAGACCAGACAAGACCTGAGAAGACCAGACAAGACCAGACAAGACCAGACAAGACCAGACAAGACCAGACAAGACCATACAAGACCAGACAAGACCAAACAAGACCAGACAAGACCAGACAAGACCAGACAAGACCAGACAAGGCCAGACAAGACCAGACAAGACCAGACAAGACCAGACAAGACCAGACAAGACCAGACAAGACCAGACAAGACCAGACAAGACCAGACAAGACCAGACAAGACCGGACAAGACCAGACAAGACCAGGCAAGACCAGACAAGACCAGACAAGACCAGGCAAGACAAGACAAGACCAGACAAGACCAGACATGACCAGACAAGACCAGACAAGGCCAGACAAGACCAGACAAGACCAGACAAGACCAGACGAGACCAGACAAGACCAGACAAGACCAGACAAGACCAGACAAGACCAGACAAAACCAGACAAGACCAGACAAGACCAGACAAGACCAGACAAGACCAGACAAGACCAGACAAGACCAGACAAGACCAGACAAGACCAGACAAGACCAGACAAGACCTGACAAGACCAGACAAGACCAGACAAGACCAGACAAGACCAGACAAGACCAGACAAGACCAGACAAGACCAGACAAGACCAGACAAGACCAGGCAATACCAGACAAACCAGACAAGACCATACAAGACAATACAAGAGGAGACAAGTCCAAACAAGACCATAAAAGACCAGACAGGACCAGACAAGACCAGACAAGACCATACAAGACCAGACGAGACCATACAAGACCAGACAAGACCACACAAAACCAGACAAGACCAGACAAGACCAGACAAGACCAGACAAGATCAGACAAGACCAGACAAGACCAGACAACACCAGACAAGACCAGACAAGACCAGACAAGACCAGACAAGACCAGACAAGACCAGACAAGACCAGACAAGACCAGACAAGACCAGACAAGACCAGACAAAACCAGACAAGACCAGACAAGACCAGACAAGACCAGACAAAACCAGACAAGACCAGACAAGACCAGACAAGACTAGACAAGACCAGACAAGACCAGACAAGACCAGACAAGACCAGGCAAGACCAGACAAGACCAGCCAAAACCAGACAAGGCCAGACAAGACCAGACAAGACCAGACAAGACCAGACAAGATCAGACAAGACCAGACAAGACCAGACAAGTCCAGACAAGACCAGACAAGACCAGACAAGACCAGACAAGACCAGACAAGACCAGACAAGTCCAGACAAGACAAGACAAGACAAGACAAGACTAGACCAGACAAGACCAGCCACATCCAGACAAGACCACACAAGGCCAAAAATATCCGGACAAGACCGGACAAAACTGGACAAGATAGGACAAGACCGGACAAGACCCGACAAGACCAGACAAGACCAGGCAAAACTACACAAGATCAGACAAAACCAGACCATACCACTCAAGACCAGAAAAGACCAGGCAAAACCAGACCAGACAAGACCAGACAAGACCAGACAAGACCAGACAAGACCTGACAAGACCAGACAAGACCAGACAATATCAAACAAAACCATACAAGACCAGACATGTCCAGAAAAGACCAGACAAAACCAGACAAGTTCAGACAAGACCAGACAAGGCCAGACAAAGACCATACAAAACCAGACAAGACCAGACAAGACCGGACAAGACCAGACAAGACCAGACAAGACCTGACAAGACCAGACAAGACCACACAAGACCAGACAAGACCAGACAAGACCAGACAAGACCAGACAAGACCAGACAAGACCAGACAAGACCAGACAAGACCAGACAAGACCAGACAAGACCAGACAAGACCAGACAAGACCAGACAAGACCAGACAAGACCAGACAAGACCAGACAAGACCAGACAAGACCAGACAAGACCAGACAAGACCAGACAAGACTAGAGAAGACCAGACAAGTAGAGATTGGACCAGACAAGAGCAGACAAGACCAAACAACACTAGATAGGACGAAATAGGGCCAGCGAGTACCAGACAAGAACTAAGAACACCAAGCAAGAGCAGACAAGACCAGACAAGACCAGTTATGATCAGACAATACCAGACAAGAAGAGACCAAGATGAAACAGGACCAGACAAGACCAGATAACACCAGACAAGACCAGGGAAGACCAGACAAGACCAGACTGGACCAGACAAGATCAGACAAGACCAGACAAGACCATGCAGAACCAGACAAGACAATGCAAGACCAGACAAGACCAGACAAAACCAGAAAAGACCAAACAAGACCAGACAAGCCCAGAAAAGACCTAACAAGACCAGACAAAACCAGGCAACACCAGCAAGACCAGACAAGTCCAGAAAAGACCTGACAAGACCAGACAAAACAGGCAACACCAGACAAATCAGGCAAGACTAGACCAGACATGGGACCAGACAAGGGCAGCGCACAAGGGCCAGACTGGACCAGACAAGACCAAACAAAATCTAGACTGGAACAGACACGAGCAAACAGTACCAGACAAAAATAGACAATACCAGAGAAGATCGGACAAAACCCGAAAAAATCAACCAAAACCAGAAAAAAGCAGGGATTACCAGAGAAGACCAGACTACATAAGACTAAACAGTAGTAGAGAAGACTAGAGGCTAGACATGACATGACCAATCAATTGTATATGACTTGTTTGATTAGTAGGAAATCCATAGAAATTTGAAAATAACACAAGGTGAAAATCAAGGCGAATGATTTAAAAATTTGTATTAATGGTTGCACTACCCACCCGAAGGCTTAGGGACAATCAGCCTGTTTCATTCAGTGCTGTATATGTGATGAATCTTGGTACGTAATTGCTTGGTCTGCTTATGTATCATGTTATTTTACTACTGGTAAAACCATACTACATCATATAAACTTAATAAGGTCGGAACACAGATAAATATATTTTACCTTTCCGGAGCTCTGTAGCATTGTTGTGTCTGTTTAGGACTACGAAAACAAATCTGAAATGAAATTTTCCACTTAGACTAGCATTTTTACTAGCTTGCAGTCCACCGTGTCACTTCCAAATAATAACCTAAAAAATAACATTGTTTTTTTAAAAATGATAGTCTTTCCATTAACTTAAGTGAATGACCATCTGAAGACGCGTTTCGAAATTCTGCTTTTATCAGTTTCAGCAGCTTTGCTTTTATGAATAATAATTTGTAAAACACTTATTTGAAACTAGACTTGTAACGGAGGTCTTTTTAGCGGAAGCAGACGTGAATGCGGAGGTGAAGAGCATAGATGCGCATATGCGGTGGTTAACGTAGGCGGAGGCAGAGGTGGGGAAAAAAATCATTCATGTCCATTTTACTAATGAAATAAAATCTACCTTGTCATATTAAAAAATAGTTTCGTTTTTATTCAAAATAGGTAAACATCGTAGTACATTATCAGATCCAATAAGTAATTGCTCATTTGGTAATGAACTTGACGGTGCCGACGAGTGCGAACTATGGGAACAAGAACTTTATGTTTAATGATATATCCCCATCATAATAAAGGATCTTCGTTTAATTGGAACCTTTTTTCTTTATTATATTCATTTATTGGTGATTTTCATATCATAAGGTCCCTATTGGTAACCTTGCTGTCATTAGTTGTTTCCTCTTCATTTCCACTGCTATGTTTCTGCATGTCAGCAAGATTTGAATGTACACTTTGTGTTGGTGGTAGAATTTGGAAGCTTGTGCACCATTCATCGTCCATAGAATCGATTCTACTCTGGCTCTTTTGGCAGTAGAAGCTTGGTCATCACCAATTCCATTTGCAGATCTTGCAATATCAATGTCATGATGGCATGATGTCAAAAAGTCATGCAACGTTACCAAGCGTTATAGTTCGGACTGAACTTGTTCTTTAATTATTTCATTAAAAAACTTTATACCTTGGGTGCAAGATGCAGCAAGCGAATACAGTCAGTGCATTGCTTAGAAAGTCACAGAATCTGGAATTGATGTCTTCGATTAGTTTTTGAATAATGTTTTTGAACCCAACACACAGTTGTAGTTGGTAGAACACACAAATATTCGCCAAATGCATTGGTCCAACCATATTTGATCCACCATCTCTAACAAAACAATGAAAATGTTCGTCCTGGATGTTCCAATCCCGCAGCATCATCTTGAAGTTTATTGAAGTTATATCACCGGTATGACGACAATGAAATGAGCAACATTTTAAAACAATTTGTCTACGGGCAAAGTCTTCAGAAATTCCATGTGCCGTTAGGCTCAAAAGCGACACATTATAATTTGGCTCAGACCAAATATCCGTGGTGAATGACAGTTTTAGAAATTCTTTAAGCATTTGTCTAATTCTTGTAGCAATTTTCGCTCTCTTAATTGATAATTTGGCAAAGATAAGTTTTCATGGCGCGACGAAAACCAATGAACCCTCGAACCCTCGATAAAATAGAAAGACAGATTTTGTAATGCAATCATTTCTCCAATCATATCATCCATTTTTTTGCTTTGGGGTGTGATGTATCCCACATTTGATTTTTTTATATACTTCTATGGACAGTTGCCGTTTTGCTTGTTCTAATGGTGTAACTGACGTTATCTGATTCAATTTCAACGTTTCTCGTTGTTCTTCAATTTTACAAAATCCTTCATATTTTCTTTATGCATGGATTTCAAATGCCCTTTCAATGATGTTGTAGTCAAATATGTAGTATTTCTTGAATAGTTTTTGCCACACGTTTTGCATTTTGCAAAATTATTATCCATTTCTAAGAAATACTGCCAAATCTCACTGGTTTTCGGCTTCAATGTGCAATTTGAATAAGAATATCTACAACAAAGCCCAATAACAATTACGGTCTAGCGAGCCCACAAGTTGATACATGTATCACGTGACATAACCTACTCACTTTCCCTACACAAGCACAATTCTGACCATTTCATGCGCAGCCTCAATCGCGCGGCGACGCGTCTCAAAGCGCCGATCTTTGCGCGTTGACGTAACGTAAATAAACCTCCGTTATAAATTCGGAAAAAAACATGGAGGCAGAAGCGGAGGTACCATTTCTTGCGGAAGTTCCGAACTTGCGGAGGCGGAGTCGAAGTACCGTTACAACACTAGATGAAACCCACGTGGTTGACACAGCCTCAATATAGAAATATATTCAACCTTTGCGGAGCTCTATAATATTATTTGGTCATTTTAGTACTACCAAAACGAATCTCATGTGAAATTTGCAAATTCAGCTCCGTATAGGTTGACTATATTATATATATATATATATATATATATATATATATATATATATATATATATATATATATATATATATATATATATATATATATAAATACAAAACGTAAAATAGCTCAAAACACCCGTGTCTAAAAACTCAGAAGAGCATATGTGAGAACAAGAGAAGTTATGTGAGAACAAGAAGAAGACAACAAAAAATGTATGTCGCTCCATGTTAAGATCACACATTACAATACTGTAATTAAACCTGAAGCCCTATATGCAGGAGAAACTCTCACGGTTAATAAAAAAGGCGAGCTGGAGAATATACTAAAAGAAGAGCGAGAAATCATAAGGAAAATCTTAGGACCACGACATTCGGAAGATGGTTACCGCCTACAATCACGGAAATCCACAGAAAACTTATTTAATATTGTGGCAGACCTCAGGAAAAGAAGTTTAAAATTTTACGGACATGTTAAGAGTCTTCCTGACACCAGGTGAACCCACTAAATTCACGAAAGAGTTGACAAACTAAAGACTTTCCCTTGGACACAACAAGTAGGGGCAGACATGAGATATGCTGAAATTTAACCAGAAGAAATTTCGGGCCGACACATATACAGAGGAAAAATTGAAAAGTGAGAAGTTGTTTCAGAGAATGAAGTACCAAAAAGATCAGGTACCAAGTGGACGGATGAAAGGAATAGTATCTTTAGTGAACAGATGAAAGCATCCTGGATCCTTCGCAGGCGAAATCATAAATAAAGCTTCGTGTGTTCCTAAAGGGACCATGTTAAATAATAATTATATATATATATATATATATATATATATATATATATATATATATATATATATATATATATATATATTTATTTATTTATTTATTATTATATATTCAGGCTGTGTTCCGACTTTGTTAAGTTTTTATCATGTTAGTGATTCAATCTTTTTAAAGTAGTCTTTTGAAACATGCATAAGCTTATTTCATATTATATTTATTATAATTTTAAAGAAAATATTACGAAATTATATCGATATCAAATATTGATCGTATTATCAATAAAAATGTGCATTTTATACACGATAAAATTTTATCTGATGTCGATTTAGAAAATTTATTAGTTTTGATTATTCCTCGTCCTACTTCGATTTATGCACTTTTACAAATAACAAAGAAAATATATTCGACAATATTTTGCAAAATAGATTACTTTGAAGGATGATGAAAAAACAGAACAATTAGCCCCGCCCAGTAAATTTATAAGGGAGCATTTTAAATAAACAGGTTTTAATTATTGTGCGCTTATATCGCAGATATTTGCTAGAAAACACAATTACGCATAGCTGTTTTATATAGTTTTTCCGAATAAAGCTTGAACACGAACCTTCTAATATATTAATTCAAAATTTATTTATTCGTTAATATAAATTTCAATGAATTTTCCATTCTAAGAACGTTTATCTTCGGCAGGCCGAGTTCTTTCTGCTCCGCTTCGTCGCCGTTGTTGTTGGAACAATTTATCAAACCCTTCGGTTTTTAATTTCACTCGCGCGCGCTCTATTTCTCGCGTTCATTATTCCGCACTGATTTAATTATTCGAATCCGATAAGCTCTATAATTAAGATGCTCGTAACTTTGTGTTCGTTCGTTTCCAACAATCTGGACCTAACAGACTCGTTATATGTATATATATATATATATATATATATATATATATATATATATATATATATATATATATATATATATATATATATATATATATATTTATATATATATATATATATATATATATATATATATATATAAGCCGAATTCTGTGCAATTAATCTGCATCACTGTTTTGAGCATATCGAAATCTTGAAATTTTATATTTACTTCGATTAATTAAAGCGAGATGAATAAGGCGCCTAATATACAGCTTTTAATTGAAAAACAGTTAATGGTATGACTTTAACCCGTTAAAAAAAACTGTTTTGAAGGAAAGAATATATTAAGAATAATTTAAAGCTATTAAAGTTTCAATAGATTTTATGGTGCGGCTACATATTAATTAAATTTACAAATCTCTTGAACCTTGCAATATCAAAAGCAACATTAACATCGAAATTCGTTTTAAATTTTGAAAAAGAAACATTCCCGTTTAAATATCGAAAATATGAAATTACTGCAAGAAATTTATAAAAGCTTCTATCACATTCAAGGCTAGACAGACAAGACTAGACAGATAAAACTAGACAGACTAGACTAGAGAGACAAGAATAGACAGCCAAAACTAGACAGACAATACTATACGGACAAGACTAGATAGACAAGACCGGTCAGACATGACTAGACAGACAAGTCTAGACAGACAAGTCTAGACATATAAGTCTAAACAGACAAGTCTAGACAGTCAAGACAAACAAAAAATGACATTAAATTAATTTTCAATTAATATTGTTTAGCTTTTACGTGGCAAATTTAATGGATAATATTTTTAGGTACACTTTATCTACGTTATTAAATCAGTTCAATATTGTTAATATGTTCAGAGAAATTATGATTTTGCGAAATCGTTACGTATGCATAGACTATCATCACACTTTTTTACAAAAATATATATTTAAACACGAAAATAACTATAAAGTTGCTATAATTCGTGTTCAATTCAATAAAAAATCTGAAAACGTTTAAAAAATACATGAACGAAGGGCTATGGAGTACTTGATTAACTGATTTCTTTAAATATAGAAGTTAGCCGATAGATACATGTAAGTCACACTTATCAGAAACACTACGCAGACAATACTGGTATGTCAAAACCAAATAAGCAAGACTTCTATAGAATGTCTTTATTTCATATAAATCAATGTTTCAAAAACATTTAGCTTTTATCTAGATTAATGAAACAAAGATTGTATATGCGCTGTTTTTAAGGTTTTAAAAAAACAACTCATATACAATTTTTATTAAAAGATACATTAATGACACTGCGTAATCATGTTTTTATGCAATTACCCCGATAGGAAAACATATTTCCGCGATGGAAAGTGTATTTTAGCTTTTATGGATGTTTTACGTTTCTGTTGAAACATTTTTTTATATCGTTGAAACTCATTAAATGGGAATAGTAAATTAAACATAACCATTTCAAATTTTCAAAGAAATGAATCTAATATATACTGGCACTATAATTGACGTTAACGTTTTAAAATTACATATTTTTTAAGGAAAGGTTTTAATGCTAGCCAAGAGAAACGGTCTAAATTCATTATTTACCAAACTATTCTGGGTAAAGATTATATGTTCGAGTTTGTTAATATAACAGTAAAACCCAATTAATCTACAAATATCTTAAGTTAGATATAATATTACATATCTTGGATAAACGAGTAATTTGTTTCTCATATCTATAATATTTCTTCCACTCTGTCTGTGATCCGCTTTATTTTGACTTGTCTCAAAACATAAGTTTAAACTGATATGCGAGATCTATTTTATTTTATAGAGTGTATTGTAGATTTCATTCAATTTTGTATTTAAATACATTAGTCGTATTACCAATTACCAATCGTATTATCAATTTTGCAAGTTAACTAATTTTTCTTGTCGTATTACATCAATTTTGCAAGTTAACTAATTTTTCTTTAGTTTTCTAATGAGCAATGACCTGTATGAAACTTACATGTGCATTAAAAGAAAAAGGGCATCAGTCTGCAGCTCACGTAAAGTGAAGCTGGCAGTAGTCTCGTATTTTAAATGAACAAATTCTTAAAAGGTGACTTTGGGGGTTGAAGGAGGTAACGCACGGATCACTTCCATTAGTGTAATTGCAAAACCGAACCCTCGCCAGTGCAACGAGTTATTACTATATCAAACCCTGCGCACGGGTTAACTTGCAATTTATCAATTGTTTGATAACCTCCCCAAAAAAATACAAGTCTCAATAAAGTTTATATTGCGTGTTTGTAAATTATGAATCAATTTTATGTGGGAGCAACGTGGGTATAAGCGGGGATTGATTGTTGAAATCTATTGCTTACACCATTAATAATTCATTGCGGTGCGAATGTTTGAAATATTAATATTCATAAGAACTTCTAGTGATCATTTGCGATTGCTGTAACTGCATTATAAATTAACTATATTTGCATTTGGTATTGCACCCTGATAACTAAAATTCCTGTAATATTCGCACTTTAATCAATTACACAACATTTTAATAAACAGCACTGCTGCCGCAAAAAAATAACCTCATACTAAAAATACAGACAAAGGGAAATAAAAACTAAATTCCATTGCAGCTGGAATTAAAAAATATTTTTTGTTGGCCGTGATTAAATAATCCCTTAATCTATCGTATATTTGCCAGTCCTTCAGTATTTCGTTTATTAAATTTTATTTTATGCGGATAGCTAACTTTCATGGGATTTAAAAATAATTTCATTATATGAAGTCTCAAAACAAAACTAATTTAATTTAAACGAGACATAAAAATATACATATTCATTTAACAAAACTAAATTTTGTCATAATTTGTAAATCCAAAGTAAAATGCACATTTCCAATACAATTTCACTAAACGTTGAACATATTATAAAGCTATGAAAGCGGAAGTTCGAAATAGTTCTCGTTACTTTTATATTACTATATACTAGTTTCATAAACGAAATATAAATTACAATTAGGATTAATGTATGTAATTATTGTTTTGTCAATTCACATTACTGTGCTATTGTTCTAATCAATATTTCATACGTTTCAATTGCGGTCTATTACAAATTATTTAGCCAGCATTGATGAATTGTACTGAAACTATCTTCGCTTCATATTTGTCCTTGTTGCAAATTATTGTAACGTAATTCGTGGTAAATTCTAATAGTATAGTGTAATCGTCACATAAGGGTCTAAGGCGAGTAAATTCATCAAAGGCTTTAATTTAATTGATAATTTGAGTATGCTCCTTAAAATAAATATTTATAATAATGTTTTAAGTTAAATACTACATTTGATCTTTACAAAATCAAACTTTTCAATTAGCAACAAGATTTCATTTTAACTAAACCTTAAAATAATTGCTCTTTGAATTGTTATCTAAAATAGAGAAATACTTTATCTAAAATATAGTAATTATTTAAATTTAAAAACTATTACTTCGATCCCAATAAATATTTTATTTGTTGAGGGATGTTGGTATTTGAACTTGATATTTTTAAAAATGCATACGGTTGGTTGTTCGAAAGAAAGACTTGTTAAAAGCTACCTTGTAAATTATTTAATAGATTAGTCTGGATTGTAGGTTTAACAATATTTACAAGATATTGGCTTATTAAATATTTAGCATTTGTATAGATGGAGACAAGTTTATTTTATAAAATTGACTCGCATCATACATAATATATTAACTAAGAAAAACTGAATTGGAATTTTAGTTGAAATAGATAGAACAAAATGAGAATTGAATGGAGTAGACAAGGGACTACGGGTCACATGGTGAAACCGAAAATATTTTGAAGTTATTATTAGGGCAACCAAAAATATGCTTTTAACTCTATAAAAACAGGCAAAAGGCTCTATAAAAACTAAAATATGCCTTTAATAGTTATCTATTAGTTATTTATTAGTTAGAAGAGGATAAAATTCCTCACAATTCGCGAATTTATATAACAGTCTGCTCGTTAAACCTTAATTTTATCCGCAAATGTAATATAATCTTTTATTCAATTTTGCTTTGAAAAGTTCCATTTTCTGTGTTTTTTTTTACGAGAGCTTGTCGTCCGCCATGATTATGTTGTCATGACACCGATAAAATTGTTGATTCGTACGTCAAAATTTTGTTTAGAGAATTTTGTTTAATTAATTTGTGTTTTATTAATCATAAATGGATGCATCTGAAGAATTATTGTTAGATGACAACGGAAATTGTGGAAATATTACTCCCTCAGAAATCAAGAGATTTATACAAATAATGTATAATAGTTATATTATATTTTGATGCGTTGTCATGGGTACTTTTATTTCACTAGTGAAATAAAAATTTGATTTCACAAGTTAATAAACCAGTAAATAAACCAGTAAATAAACAGTAATAAATGTTTTATCGTTCCGTATCCGAGGAATTAAACCTCACCTTATAAGAAAAAATTATATAAAAAAATATATGCTCTTAAATCTGAAATAAAATCTATGAGAAACTGTTAAATTCTAGGTATTTATAGTATAAATAAAAATATGGTCTTAAATACAAATACAGCTAAACTTGTAAAGAGTTAAAATTTATACTGATCATCATTCAATTTTGTTTACAATAAATAAAAAACATCTCATTTAAATTTTCAAAAATATAACTTATATAAATATAACTTGTTTGATCTTAGAACATTTATATGCATGAAAAAACTTCATTCCATATCATCCGAAGTTATAGGTGGATATTTAAATACCACTGCTTCACTAATATTATATTTATTGTCTGTTGTTGTAGATCCTCTAGATAAACTTATTGAAATTTCCTACATTATGGAGATGATGATTTTTTATGCTGATATGACATCTTGATTTCTTGAAATAACAGTTGCTTGTATTTTCAAACAGTTTAGATGTTTCACATCCGACGCAACTAATTACATCTTAAGCATGTTCTACTACCTCAATCTGTTTAGCAAGCGGTAGCCCAGACGTTTCAAGCGAATTTATTGATGCTATAAAAAAATATGAATGTGCTGAATTAAAAGATGGACAATGGATAAAAGGACTTGGCTTGTTCAATTGATATTGCAAGTCTCTTAATCAAATTAATCTTATGCTGTAATTCAAAAATCATGTTGTTACAACGCTATTTGATAATATTAACGGGTTCAAACAAAAATTATTACATATTTTGGAGAGAACTAGTAGAAAAAGAAAACTTATCTTACTTTGAAAGGTGTTGAAAGGTGGTATAAGGTGGTAATATCTATTGCTTAAATCACCTAACCTAACATAGCCAAACCTAACCTTTCCTCGAAATGTCAAATTAAAAATATCTAACCCGTAGTAATCCACGTGTGCTTTACAAATCATTACAGTTAAATGTGTTTCACAAACACATCCAAGTGTTTTACAAATTGTAATTCATAAAAGCAAAGTTGCACTGATGAGAGATAAATCTCGAAACGCGTCTGCAGATGACTAATGACTTAAGTTATCGGAAGGACATGATCTTAAAAAACAATGTTTTTTTCCTGTTTTTTGTTGAGTGCCACGAAGGTGGACAGCTTTCAGTCCACCTACGTGTAGAAATGGAATTAATTGATATCCAATGGGATTCTTTGCTGAAGGAAAAATGTAACGAAGTTGGAATTCCAGAATTTTATACATATTTATCTGTAGATCGGTTTCCTAAAATGTTTCTTAGGCGTTACTGTTACGTACTTACTCTATTCGGAAGCACTTATTTGTGCGATCAACTATTTTGTTTAATGAAAAATAACAAAAATTCAGAAAGGTCAAGATTAACCGATCAACGTATATCATCAAATTTAAAAATTGCATCAGCTCAAGATATTCAACAAAATATTGTTGACTTGCTTTTCAACAAACGATTTCAAATATCTTCTGAAAATTAGTATTAAGCTGTGATTTTGTTTATTATAACTTTTATTTTTGTTTTATTTTTAAGTATAGAATATTTATAGTTTTTGTGTAAAAAATAACATGAAATATAAAATATCTATGTTTGTAATAATATACAATACAATGTAAAATATATTTAGTTTTGTAAAAAAAACATTGAGTTTAATAAATACATAATATAGTCATTCTAACAATCGTATTTTATTATTTTTTTGTACAGTAAAAAAATCGACCCTCAACTTAGTACAAAATAGATCGTGTGGCCCGCAATATCATATTAGTTTGACATGCCTGCTCTAAGGGATCTCTAATTTAAGGCAATGTTAATTAAATCAAATTTTATTGTATCGTCACTTAGAAACTTTAGAATTTTTTATTCATTCAGCCTTCATCATTCATCAAAGTCATTGTCATTCATTGTCCTTTCAATGCATTTAACACTTGCGGAATTCTTTCGTAAATTTGTGCTCTATTTAAGTAAATTATACTGCGATATCAATCAATATTCCCCATCGAGTAGTTATTGGTTACTGGTTTACAAAAATGAAGAATAATATGCACTAAAAATATGCAGTTTTTTCGAAGAATGTCTTTTCATGGCCAGTATGCAACTTATGCTCTTATTGGTGAAATATACAAAAATATGCCATAATGAATAAGGCTTTTCTATGTTCACAGTTTAGTCGTAAACAAATTTCTGACGAGCACCTTTACGGTAGAATCAAATGGTAGAATTTCTGATATTTGTAGGTAGAATGAAAAATCTATAGAATATTTTTATTTGCCCTAGTTATTATATACTACATACATTTGCCGTCTGCTAAAAAAGAATTAACAAATTGATAAGCACATCTGCAATAAAAACCACACAAACTAGATGAGCTTAGCCTCTTTAGACCTGTCTGACTAGTTTTACCAGTCTAGTCTTACCTGTCTAATTTCTTCCTTTTTTTTGTTTTTTTTGTTTATTCTTTTCTGTCTTATATCTTCTTGTCTATCTAGTCTCGCCTCTCTAGTCTGGCCTGTGTAGACTTTCCTGTCTAGTCTCTTATATGCCTAGCTTTGCCTGTCTAGTTATGTCAGTCTAATTCTGTCTAACCTTGCTTGTCTATTGTTGTCTATCTAACTCTCTGTCTGTCACTACTGTCTCTTTAGTCTTCTCTGTTTAGTCTTGTTTCTTTATTCTAATCTATCTAGTAATATCTGTGTAGTCTTGTTTGTTCAATCTTGCCTATCTAGTCGTGACTCTTTTCTTACCTGTTTTTTTTTTGCCTGTCTCTTATCAGGTCAGCCTAGTCAGTCTGGTCACTATGGTCTGTATGGTCAGTCTAGCTACTCTTGTGAGTCTGGTCCATCTAGTCTAGTCTTGTGAGTCACTCTAGTCCAGTTAGCCTAATCTATTCAGTCGGGTCTAGTCAGTCCTATCTAGTCTATCTTGTTCTGTCAGTCTACTTTAGTTAGTCTAGTCTAGCCAATCTAGTCTCGTCAGTTTAATCTAATTAGTCTTGTCTTGTCAGTCTAGTCTAGACAGCCTATTCTAGTAGTCTAGCCTAGTCAGTATTATCTTGACTAATGGTGATTATTGTATCTTTCCAGTCGGAAGATTGGCATTGGATTCGTAATTGCGGTGGTATACTTAGTATGTAGAGTTAGCCTTAGGTCTAATGAAATCAGAGCCGACTATAATGTCGGGCAAATACCTAATTTGCATAAATGTGAAGTTGGGTAGAAGTTTCCCTAGGCAATTTAACAAATTCGACCTATTACCGTTATGAATGTATTCTGATCAAGTAGATTAGCAGAGTAAGGAGAAAGTCAGCTATGTTTACAAAGAATCGATACAGTGGAAGAATAAATTGTTTGGGATGTGTTCCTTGTGGTATAATATAAGGTTTCAATTACTCACTTTTCATAAAACAAAAATATATGAATTTAAAAAATTTCTCACAATGGTTATGAAACGGCTTTAAATTTTGAGGAAACCACTTTACATGGTTTTTATAATTTATTTGATAAGTAATGGTAAAATTAAGAAAAATAGGGTTTTTTTAATATATCTATAGTAAATTATAATTTGTGAAAAAATGTGAATAGTATTTCAATATATAGCAAAACAAAAAATATTTGTTTTAAATATGTCTGCTATTTTAACGGCATTATTATTGTAATTGAAATAGTGGTGTGGACGTTGTGCAAATGATAATTTAGTGTATTTTTGCGGTTCCATGGGACTGAATCGTCGGATGACGGGGACATATAATTTTATTAGGGCCTGTGAGCCGCCGGAGAGTCCAGGTGCAATTTGACAAATGTGCAATATGCACCGGCGTATATGAATAATACGGTCGGGAGGCGGTTACAGGTTGCTGCCCGGCCATACTTGCGGCTGGGCCAGCTGTGGCCAGAGGTCAATTAGTGGATTTATGTCGACCCGTGCACCCTCTTGACCGCCCCCCGCACATTACTCATTCTTGCTCCAATGTGTCGCCGCTAAAATCTAACGCCACACCCTTCATAATACATAAATCATAATACACTTGCATATCTATCTTAATAACAAGAAACATATAATCCCATTCTCAAAACACGAAAAATTATATTTTCTAGCTTTCAAAATTGAACTTTTAATATATTAAACATATCATCATCACAATATATCATTATATTTATTTACGCATTGCGATTATTTATTTACGCACTCAGTATTTACCTCAATATAAATCATCAAAGAAGTGGTTACAGTGATTAGGGATTTCTTTGGGATTAGGGATTGACTTACTGCTATATAATGAATGTGATCCGCTCCGCTCGGCACACCTCAGGTCCGACCGGGTCAGCTCCTCTCATTTATCCATCTATTGCATCCAGATCGAAACGGAGCCGAGCTGAGCGAACGCAGTATGTGCGTTTCTGTTTAAATACACGGGTTTTATATTTTTCTTGGCTAAAAGGCCGAGTTGAGAGGGGACGAGCGGATCCAATGTGCGACAAGCCTAATACGGAACATTCAAAGACCTATTAAAATATGTGTACCTGTATTTGCCATGTTTCGCCCCTTTAAAAAAAATCATGGGTGGACAAACGTAAAAAAATATTTTGGCATACGCGAAATATCATTTCATTAATTTACGTTTTTTTCTGCCCATTTTTTATGCTTAATCAATTCCCCATAAAACTGTATCTTTCATTTTTCAACCCCTTTTGCAGTAAAACATTTTCCTAGTGGTGAGCAAACTATATTTGCATGTGGGAAATATTATTCCATGAATTATCAGTGATCACTTATTTTCAGTTTGAAAGAAAATCTCCTAGGAATTTGATCTTTTTATGCCTCCCTTAAGTAAACTTAATTAAGTCGGAACACAGCCTGAATATATAAATATATTCTCTATAATATTATTGAGTCTTTTTAGGACTACCAAAACAAATCTTAAATTTGCCAGTTATTTACTAGCTTTCAGTCCACCTTCGTGGCACTCAACAAAAGACAGAAAAATAACATTGTTTTTTAAGATCATATCTTTCTATTAACTTAAGGGATTTGCCATCTGAACACGAGTTTCGAGATTTATCTCTCATCAGTGCAGCTTTGCTTTTATGAATAATAATTTGTAAAATACTTACTTGAAACCCTCGTGGATGACTACGGGTTGGAAAATATTTTATTTTGACATTTCGTGAGAGAGGCATGAACTTATTGAACGATATTGATTTAAATGATAATTTACTATTGGTAAAACCATACTACATTATATATATATATATATATATATATATATTTATATATATATATATATATATATATATATATATATATATATATATATATATATATATATATATATATATATATATGTATATATTACATGCATTACAGATAATCATATTATAAATTTAATAAAGTCGGAACACAGCCTGAATTTATGAATATATTCAACTTTTCCGGAGCTCTATAATATTATTGAGACTACCAAAACAAATCTCATGTGGAACTTGCCAGTTATTTACTAGATTTCAGTTCACCTTCGTGGCACTAAGAAATATATCATAAGATCATGAACCAGAAAAATAACATTGTTTTTTCATGAAATGAAAGATCATGTCTTTCTATTAACTTAAGGGATTGGCCGTCTGCAGACGCGTTTCGAGATTTATCTCTCGTGCAGCTTTGCTTTTAAGAATAATAATTTGTAAAACACTTACTTGAAACCCAACATAAATGTTGGGCAAACATAGTCAAACGAGGTTCTTCAAAATTAAACGATAAAGAAACGATACAAAAACGATTTTAGGGAGGGGATTACTGTTTTGAAATTTTGAATTGAAAAAAAGGGCAAACATGGACAAACAAAGTTTTTTAAGATGCCATTGTCAAAATTAAAAATGCCCTTTGGGGGGCTAGGCTCACAATAATTTTTATTAACTGAATGTGGACAGACAAAATTGTTAAAGGTCATCGTGGTTAAATCTTGGTCAAAAGTAGCCTATTTTTATTATTTTTTATTTTTACAATTTTGTGGGGCTGTATTATAATAATTTATAATAAGAAATGTATATAAAAAATGTGTAAGGCTATGAAATATAAATTGAGAGTCGTAACTAATTTCGTGTAATTAAAACACCTATTAATACATCTGTCAGTTTTATCTGTGTTTGCAGTTTTCACTAAAGAACAATGGTGAAAATATAAATGGAACTTGTTTAATAATTTGATGATAAGCTTAAATAATTTATTGTTTTCTGCATGTATATGTAATCCATTATGTTTAATAAAATTCAAGATATATGTAATAAAGGTAATAAATAACAGCTAAAGTAATAAACAGCGGCTAAGTGGAACTGTATAGAACATATAGTAAATTAGGTTTTAATCATTCTTTGCACCATTCATTGATCGATGCAACCTGCGTTCGATCTAGCAGATTTAATTTGAACCTGTCGAGGAGACCCAGGCGAGATACTATATCTAATCTGCATCTATGTAGTGTGTCTAAACTGCATCTACCCATTTCCCATTATACATACTAGTTGCCCCAAAATCAGCGAAACAAACCAAGTTGGATTTAGTTGAACTGATTTAATTATAAATTCATGTTTCTTAAGATCAGGTATAGTCAACCTACGAGACGGAATCAGGACCTTTGCCGATTTCCTTCCGCTATGAAAATTAATCCCTAGCGTCCAATTTTATGATATAATAATGTTCATAATAAATTGGACCAATATTCCGGCCTACGCTATTTCATCCCTTTACTCGAGGAAACTTTTTTGGGACTTGGGAAAAATTACCTTCATAATTTAGCCCTAGTCCTTTATAGATCCATCCATAGGTCCACCGATACGGAAGTCCGATCCAACAAATGATGATCGATCCAGCGAGACTCGATCAGGCCAATTGGAGAATTGGCGTTGTATTCGAGCGTTGAATTGCTACTCTTATTAACCTCATCTTTATTACCCTCATTACTTACCCGATAGGGGCCCGGGGCTGATAAGGGAAACCCAGATAGACCTATGAAAACAAAGAAACTTCGATGGATTATTATAATATAAACCTGAAAATACACTCAACTCTTCCTTCCACATTAACCTAGAAGTAGAGACATGTCATGCTACAACGATATAATTTAATTCGAATAAAATTTTTGACAAAGACAACAAAGAAAACAGTTGTTTACCCAATATGAAATAGCAAGAATACAATGAAAAGTGTAAGTTTTTACAAAGATAAATTTATTGCAACTTCTCCTCGTAAGCATTAAAATAATTGCATTTATTCAATTTTGCCTTATAAAGTCATTTTTAATTACTGGGATGCTGATCAATAAAACAGTGGTTTATTCAATAGTGAAATTATTTTTTTATTTTATTCACTAGTGAAATCGCTAGTGAAATAAAAGTATCTATGGCAACGCATCAAAATAAGTCACTTACGGGCTCCTTAAACATAGCCCGTAAACAAATTTATGACTTCGTTGATATTCGCCAATCACAAAAATTATTATACTTTTTTTGTATAAATATCTTGTTTTCTGCGGGAATAATCTTTTCGCAATTGTGTTACCATCTAACAAAATAAAAGTAATTCTTCTAATGTATCCATTTATATTTAATAAAACAAAAATTAAACACAATACTCTAAACAAAATTTCGACGTACGAATCAACAATTTATGCATTGTCATAACAATAACACAATCGTGGCCAGACAACGTGCTGCTCTAAAAAAACTCATAAAATTGAACTTTTCTTTGAATTTAACTTAAATCTAAAAAGTTAAATCTAAATCAAAATTAAATAGAAGTTTGTATTACACTCGCGGATAAAATTAAGGTTTAACTCGCGAATTTAAATTTAAGGTTTAATTCGCGCGCTTCCTAAACCTTAATTTTATCAGCTTGTATAATAAATAACTAAAATTGACAAATTTTAGTTATTTATTATAAAAAACCGCCAAATCTAAGAGAGCTTTGCTAAGAATAACTCCAGAGATTTCTTTGGAACCTTCAAGCAGACACTCGGAAAATATGCTCCGCCAAGCTTCCACTTCAGAAAATCACAACGCAGTGCTTTAAAGGAAAACTGTCACCTTTTGTGAACCACCCAGCGAAGACTTTGACTATAAACAAACCACACCAAACCCGGACTCGCTGCCCACTTCATTGGAAGAAGTTGGCCAGATCATTCAACTTCTCAAAAATAAAAAGGCAGCTGGAGAGGACTTTATCGTTGCTGAACTGTGGAAAGGTGCTGAAAGCAATGCCGTGGGCAAACTAACCGAGATTATCCAGGACATCTGGGAAACAGAGAAATTACCACCCGATTGGAAATCGACTCTGATCCATTCTTTCACAAAAAGGGAGTTTTTACTGATCTGAACAACTACCGTAATTTCTCTCGTCCCGGTAACATACAAGATTCTCTCCAAGGCGTTACAAACAAGGGCAGAAAATCAGCTGAATAGTCAACTGGGAGAATATCAGGGAGGCTTCGGGAAGACTTGATCCTATTGAACAGATTTTAAAACTGTACTTGCATACTCCAAGAAAAGGAACGGCAAGGTGGTCATCACCTTTGTTGATTTTAGGAAGGCCTACGATTTGATTGATAGAGAAAGTACTCCACGAACTAGGACTAGACAACAAAACACGCAGACTCATCCTAGAAACCTTGACCAACACCCATTCCAAGGTTAAATTTAGATGCGAGGTCTCAGAAAGCTTCGAAATAAAAACTGGAGTGGGACAAGGAGATGGACTTTCTCCACTTCTCTTCAACTGTGTCCTTCAAAAGGTTATGAGAGAATGGCGCAAGGAACTGATCAACTTGGGTATTCAGAGTAATTTCGATATCTACCTGGGACGTAAGAACGATGGACTGATTGTAGATTGCCTGACCTTTGCAGATGACATGGCACTGATTGCTGCTTCTCTTGAGATGGCATGGTAAATTGCCTCAGAAAACAGGCTGCCAAAGTAGGTCCTCAAGTGTCGCTGGAGAAAACAGAATTCTTGACCAACATCAAAGAAGCAAACAGATAGATGTTACTAGAGCAGGGAAACATGAAAAGGACTAAAAAATGTAAGTATCTCGGTGAATAAATTGAATCCAACTTTTCAGGAAGAGCATCATTATCCAAGAGAGTCAACCAGTTAGAACTAGCCTATCTACTGACTAAGAACACCTACAACAAGTAATGCCTATCACGAAACCTGAAAATTAAGCACTACGACCGGAAGCCTTGTATACAATGGTCTTTCCTTGAACCGAAGAGGTCTGGTAGAGAAATTGGATGTCAGAGAGAGGAGAATTCTCAGGAAGATCCTAGGCCCGGTAAAGGAAGATGGGAAATTCCGAACGCGACATAACTCTGAGCTCTACGAACATATTGAGAGGCTCTCTGACTGTGCAATGAAAAGACGGGTAGCTTTTTATGGCCACGTTGCAAGATTGCCTCCAAATCGTCTAACCAACCGTCTGTTCACCTTCTGGCAAAACAAGCAAGTTTGTACCACTTTGTTGACAGAAACAGAGAAGGATATTACAGAACTGGGAATAATAGACCTACAAAATAGACAGTATGTGAGGCGCACCCTGAAAGAAGTCCGTGGATTTCAGAAAAACTCCCGAAGGAAATGTACCCCCGGGGCAGAAGAGAGAAAGGAGTTACACCGGCAGAAGATGCGAGAATACTGGGCAAAGATTAAAGCCCAACAGTTGAACAATTGTGGTCCAAATCAGGCATATTCGAAACAAGAAGAAGAAGAAATGACTAAAATTATGTGTATTAGTCTATTATTTTGTCTATTAGTCTATTATATGCCGAGGTTCTGTGTAATAATATGAAAAATAAATTTGAGAAGGTGTGCCAGTTTTCTGCGCACCTGAGTATATAATATTTATAATTAGTTTTAATTATGGTTTATTTTCAAATTTTAATATATGTTTGTTGAAATGTTTAATCCTGCGCATAATTTTAAAATATGTAAGTGAGGAGAGACTTTCAACACAAAGATACAAGAGATATACCTGAGCCGAGACGCAATAGTTCGTTGTATGCATTTTTTGTAACCATTGCATTTTATTCATTACAACCAGGATACATTTCCTACATTTTACATCTAAACGCATAAAATAAAGAATGTGATAAATATATATACATCACAATATTAAACCCTAAAATTTGCATTTCCAAAGTACATTTTCATGTATTTATCCAACATAACACATTCACCGCCGTATTCATAATACACGTTCTTAAAACTCACCCGAACTGGAAGTGCGCAAACGAATAACATCTTCATTTGTGAATGCTGTCTGTCACTTTTAAGTGATGAAAGGAATTCTCGAAGTCGAGGTCTCACTGCCGGGTGTGAGTAAGGGGGTCGCGTCTTCATTAGTTCCGACCGCAGTGACGCAGTTATTATTGCAAACATTTTTTTATAAGCCTGTGCCGACGCTGCTATGCTGTGTGAGTAAACATCCGGGAGATTTATTCCCCGTCAGTTCGTAGCCGCACGCGCGTATTTATTGCTGCGAGTAAATCATCCAATGTATCTCACGAATTTATCTCGACGTGTATTAATTAGTTAATGCCAAGGCAGTTAGGCCGCTTATGATTACCGAAGAATTTTTGCGCCGTTTTAATTGTTATATTTGTATATGAAAACTGTGTCCGAAAGTTTAATACGTGGATTAAGCTTGACTCGCTAATAAATATTACGTAATCTAAAGGTTTATGGAAACGGTTTATTTTTAGATTTTTTCATTACACTTCTTTTTTTCCGTCTCTGTTATGGGAATCTAAATGTCTTATTCCTTTAAACGTTTGATAAATTGCTTCAATTCTTTACTACAGACTTTTCGAGGGGAATTAATTAATTCATCGTAATTTATTACTCGAATTATCTAAATTAAGTATCTAATTATATATTAGCTATTTTTCATATTTCAAATTCCTTTAAGTTTCATTCTTATAACCAATTTTATCTTTTTCGACAGTAAATAATACTTATTAACCTGCAAGAGCCAAATTCATTTTGGAAGCAAGTTTAAATAATTCATCATTTTCAATTTTAATAATTACATGTTTTTATGTCTCATATAACTTTGATAAATTGCTCTATTTTAATGCCAAAGGTTTTAGGTTAAATAATACATCCAGGCGCATTCGCCATATTTTGTTTGCATATAAAATATATTTTTTGGCAAATTCATTACCATAATATATATAATAATACAAATTTATTTAAATCACATTAAAATGTAAATTAAAGGTAATTATAAATGTGTTTTGTCAAAATGCACTGCTTTATAAAATGGAAAACAATTTCCATGATGTTTGAAATAATTCAATTTGATGAAATTTAATAAATAAAATTTACCTAGATAACAGGTATGCAAAAATATTTTAACACCAGACTACGTGACTGGTATCATGCAAGTGATGACCAAATGTACCCATTTAAGATATTATTGGTAATTATAGAGAAGATTGTATTGGTTTTCAGTCAAATGATTAAATAGAGCCTTACTTTTTTCAATCTAGCCTTATCCAGTCTCATAAGGCTTTCCGCTGTCTTATCTATCCCTTGTCTTTTCTGGTATAGTCTGATCTAGACTGGTCTTATTTGGGTTCGTCTGGTTTTGTCTAGTGTGACCTGACTTGTCTGGTGTCGTCTGGTCTTCTCTGGTCCTATCTGCTATGGTGCTTTTTTAATCCTGCCTGGTATTGTCTACTCTTAATAGGTATTATCTGGTTTTATCAAGTTTTGTCTCAACCTGTTTGATAATAACTGGTTTTGTGTTACGGTTTTGATCTGAATTTGTCTAATCTTTTATGATTTTGTTTGGTATCATCTGCTCTTGTCTGGTCTTATCTGGACTTGTCTGGTCTTGTCTGATCTTGTCTGGTCTTGTCTGGTCTTGTCTGGTCATGTCTGGTCTTGTCTGGTGTTGTTTGGTCTTGTCTCGTCTTGTCTAGTCTTGTCTGGTCTTGTCTGATGTTGTCTGATCTTGTCTGGTCTTGTCTGGTCTTGTCTGGTCTTGTCTGGTCTCGTCTGGTCTCGTTTGGTCTTCTCTGGTCTTGTCTGGTCTTTTCTGGTCTTGTCTGGTCTTGTCTGGTCTCGTCTGGTCTTGTCTGGTCTTGTCTGGTCTTGTCTGATCTTGTCTGGTCTTGTCTGGTCTTGTCTGGTCTTGTCTGGTCTTGTCTGGTCTTGTATGGTCTTGTCTGTTCTTGTCTGGTCTTGTCTGGTCTTGTCTGGTCTTGTCTGGTCTTGTCTGGTCTTGTCTGGTCTTGTCTGGTCTTGTCTGGTCTTGTCTGGTCTTGTATGGTTTTGTCTGGTCTTGTCTGGTCTGGTCTGATCTGGTCTTGCCTAATCTTGTCTGGTCTTGTCTGTTCTTATTTGATCTTGTCTGGTCTTGTCTGCTCTTGTCAATACTTGTATTTTCTTTGCAAGGTCTTGTCTGTCTTTTCTGCTCTTTTCTGGTCTTGTCTGGTCTTCTCTGGTCTTGTCTGGTTTTGTCTGATCTTATATTGTCGTGCCTGGCCTTGCGTAGGCTTGTCTAGTCTTGTCTAGATTTGCCTAGTATTTTCTACCCATGTCTTCTCGTTTCTAGTCTTATCTCATACTTTTAAATTGGAATTTATCTCGATAAAAAAAACAAGCCAAGTTAATCAATTGAATAGTTCATTTGACTCATTTCAGTAAAGATCAACATTCGATTATTTTATGAGAATACCAACTTATTCAGGAATTAAATCTCATACTTTCTAGTTTTATTATTATATAGCTATAAATATCGTATTATGTCCGATAGGAAAAAAACTAATTGAAGCGTAGAAAGAATGTGATACGTGATATTGTAAACGTTCCGCTCAACCTTTTATGTGCTTATATAATTCGAATTATTTTTAAAGCCTGCCATTGTACATGTTTTAATACGCACAATTTATGGTTTTTCTCTTGAATTTTATTAAATTAGTTTGAATAACACTGTTATAGAACAGACATATTATTAATACATCTTAAAAGATGTAATATGAAATATATGAAATGTTATGAATTTTAGGGAATTCGCTTAAGGATTTTATAGAAATATCGTATGTTCAATATTTCAAGAATCGTTAAAGAAGAAATAAGTCGTTTCGGTCCCCAAACGGTACTTGAAACAAAGTTCTTCCAGTTTAACATAAAGATTCATACTACTTAAAACTACGCAAACTTAATTTCAATTTCTCGATTATGAACTTTCGCGTTAAGTTTATTTAATTTAACTTTTTCGGAAACATAAAATCGTATAAATAAAGGTCCCTGTGAGGGTTTTAAACTTTAGTCTTATATTTCCACGCCTTCATTTTTTTCTGAAAAATGTGTGTTGTCTGTTTTAACATTAGTAGAAAATATAAATCAGAGGATAGTTAGTGTGTCCGGTTTTGTGGAGAGACCAAAGAAACCATTCTTTAGAAAAGGATTCGACTTGCAAACCGAATAAATATATCCAGCACTTTCGTCCGCCATCCATATAAAGGAAATGTAAAGTTAAGACGGATTTATACGTTCTAATTTCGAAAATGGGATTTTCGACCCTTTTTGTTTTTTGTCGAAGAAAATTCGACTGCTAATAATAAATTACGTAAAATAGACCCTTGTCTCTGATTTAAACAGCATCTTGTCAAAACTCCTATCCTCGTCAATTCTTGGTTGGCACGTATTCCATGTCAGAAGATAAAAATCAATTTTAACGGGTTAATTGGATAAAATTTAAGATGATATCACACCAGAATTCCTTCATAGGGTTTCTCCGGCAATTTATCATGATAACACTTGGAAACTTATATGAATAACTGCGATAGGTGTCTCATAAATTACGCTCTAAAGAAATTATTCAGTATGGATAATACGGCAGGTAAACTTCGGCCCTTAATTCGATTAATCATGATTTATGGCATAAGCTGTGGGTAAACACAGTTGAATACAATTTAAAAAGCAATAACAAAAGCCCGAAACCTCTTATGTATAATGCGCGAAACCCGAGAAGGAAAAATATGGTAAACTAATATTGGAAGCGCCTGTTTCCTCCCTAAATAATTTATTCAACAACGCGGAACCTGATGCCGTATATAGTATAGCTTAGCTCCTTTCTTTAGAAACATTACTTGTGATATTAAAAAATTGATGGGATATTTGTGGCGATCTTTCATTTTCACACTTTCATCTATACGCAGCACGAATTTCATTTTATGGCAAATATTAAAATCTATATCATTTACGCCCTCTGGGCTTTCTTCATTATTCATTGTGAAATATTCAATATGTAACTTTCTCTTATAAACAATCCAAGACGGTCAAATTATAACTTGAAAAACTTTAATATTCCTAATCGATTATTTTTCTAAAATTTAAACACAAAACCTGACATCAAATGGTCAACTCGTATCTAGTACTCTATTTAATCTTGTTCTTTTAATCTTATCTATCCACATGTAACTCCTTCTACTGTAATCTACCACGTCTATCTAGTCGTGTCTATCCCGCTATGTCGTTCTAGCCTAGCCTGGGCTATAATTCTAATTTCAGACACGGCCAATTTGACTTTGGACAATTCGGCACAAGTTAACTCAGTGGTAATATAATTGAAACAGGCTCTTGTCAAATTTTGAACCGAACAACTTGTAGTTGATTAATTCATTCTGAAATTATTAAATACTATGAAACGGCATTCAAGTAAGATTCATGGTATTCATGTAAGTCGTAAAGGAATACCGTGAAACAACAAAACTCGGTATTGAGATTTGAAACTTATATCTGTGATTTTTTGTGCATTATCTCCAGAATAAACCAGAGCGGACAAAAGTTGTAAAACAGGAATGGGCAACCTACGGCCCGCGGGCCAACGGCGATCCGAGAAAGTGCTTAATGCGGCCCGCGAAAATCTGTTTTAAATACATAGGAATTGGCCCGCAGATCGCAGAACTCAATATAACTTTTAATTTTGGTATCGATTCATGAAACAAATTGGGAAATTCTTGAAAATATTCTAAAAAGTTAAAATGTTTTATTTGCGGTATTTCAACGACTTTTGAGCATTTGTAAAATTGCTGGCTTTCGTAAAGGGTCGAGGCTTGACGCAAACAATAAAGGCCGGTCCAGACGCTTCGTTTTGCACAACCTTTTGTCTGCGCAGTCTTAAGACGGAATGAAAACGTTGCAATTTGTAGAGCGTCCACACGGTGCAGATATATCTGTATATTTCGCACAGTTTTAGTGACATCGTCATGGAGGAGGTACTACTCTGGTCAATTTTGGCATGCTGTCTTGTTAAGAAAAATAAAAGTTTGGAACTTTAATCTTATCTATCCACATGTAACTCCTTCTACTGTAATATACCACGTCTAAAAATCTGACAGAAGTATCTGAAGTGTGGTCTTGACTGGTTTTGTCTGGTCTTGTCTGGTCTTGTCTCGTCAGACCAGACCAGACAAGACCAGACAAGACCAGACAAGATCAGACAAGATCAGACAAGATCAGACAAGACAAGACAGGACCAGACAAGACCAGACAAGACCAGACAATACCAGACAAGACCAGACCAGACCAGACAAGACCAGACAAGACCAGACAAGACCAGACAAGACCAGACAAGACCAGACAAGACCAGACAAGACCAGACAAGACCAGACAAGACCAGACAAGACCAGACAAGACCAGACAAGACCAGACAAGACCAGACAAGACCAAACAAGACCAGACAAGACCAGACAAGACCAGACAAGACCAGACAAGACCAGACAAGACCAGACAAGACCAGACAAGACCAGACAAGACCAGACAAGACCAGACAAGACCAGACAAGTCCAGACAGGACCAGACAAGACCAGACAAGACCAGACAAGACCAGACAAGACCAGACAAGACCAGAAAAGACCAGACAAGACCAGACTTCAGATACTTCTGTAAGGTTTTTAGACAGTAGAAGGAGTTACATGTGGATAGATAAGATTAAAATTCCAATCTTTAATTTTTCTTAACAAGACAGCATGCCAAAATTGGACAGAGTACCTCCTCCATGACCAGACACGTCTATGAGAAGTCTCAGAAGTATCCGCCGTTCAAACTGGTCGCGAAAGTGGCAGCACTTTCAGACTGCCTTGGTGTCTCTTGATCTTTTAGGAAATATAACAATTTTTTTTCGTCTTCGTCTTCTCCAGTCCCAGAACGATTCGATTTACTAACTTTTGCCAATTCTTCACAGTAAACACTTCTCAAAGAATTATTTTTTTTTACAATGTTTCTCTGTTTGCAGTTGCATCAATTTCTTTGATTTTTTCCGCTAAACTATCATAAGCCTGCCCCTTTTTATCCCTGTCACTATACTCCTTGGATTTGATACGCCAAATGCATGGGAAACTTTCGTATAATGCAGTAAATTCTGCGAGAAAATCCCGAGAACATTGGCGAAGGTCAGCCATTGTCAAGTTAAAATATATATCTCTTTATAGAGATATAATTTATTAATAATAATATAACTTGCTCTTTATAGAGATATAATATATTATTAATAATATATTAAATAAACACGTACAAAGAAACTAAGAAACAAAATGAATCGGAAAACGATGCTACCGTCCACATGCGCCGACTTGTCTGCACAGTTCATGGATATCTATGCTATTTAGCTCAGTTATCGCTGTAACTGTACCGTCTCCGCGCAGTTCTCAAAACTGCGCAGTTTTCCTGTTTACACGCAACGTTTTGTCTGCAACGTGTTGAACTGCGCAGACAAGAGGTTGTGCAAAACGGAGCGTCTGGACCGGCCTTAATGCGCTCAAACATGTGAATGCGCACGCTTGCATCGTAAGTGCGTGCAGTTTTGATAGTTATTTGTGCTTGTGTTTATCTGCTTCTGCCTCAGTTTCTTACTGTTGCCAGTCACAATCATACGTATTAAAACACATTGAATAAGATAGCTTCCTCTAGCAAGCAAAGAAAGGTAGATCAAGGAAGATGCGTTTTTAATGAGAAATGGAACTTCGATTATTTCATGACTGAGAGAAATGGTAAACCAACTTGTTTAATTTGTTTGGATGTAATAACTGTTAATAAGGAATATAATATTAATAGACACTACAATACAAAGCATAGTAGCCATGAAAATTTCTTGACGAGGAAAGAAAATCAAAAATTGAAAATTTAAAGAAAATATTTAGTCCTCAGTAAACAACAACTACAGGTACATTTGAAATTTAAAAAAATTACAAGGACGTTATGGACATTGATAACTTAAATAACAAAAACTTACATTGAATAAGATAGCTTCGTCTAGCAAGCAAAGAAAGGTAGATCAAGGAAGATGCGTTTTTAATGAGAAATGGAATTTCGATTATTTCATGACTGAGAGAAATGGTAAACCAACTTGTTTAATTTGTTTGGATGTAATAACTGTTAATAAGGAATATAATATTAAGAGACACTACAATACAAAGCATAGTAGCCATGAAAATTTCATGACGAGGAAAGTAAATCAAAAATTGAAAATTTCAAGAAAATATTTAGCCCTCAATAAACAAAAACTACAGATACATTTGAAATTTAAAAAAATTACAAGGACGTTATGGACATTTATAACTTAAATAACAAAAACTAATAGGCGTATGTACAGGGTGAGCAAAACTCCATGTCTCGGCTCTATTATAAGAAAACTAAAAACGATAGAAAAATATTCGATACGATAGAAATAAACGATAGAATAAACGATAGAAAAGTTTTTCCATATTTAGAAACTGGAGTAATAACGTCGTCGAATTTTGTTTTCCCAGAACCATACCTATATTTTTCCATATTTGAAAAAAGCTAATTTTTCTGAACAAATTTTGTAAAGAAATAAATTTGCTATCTTTTTCCGTTGAAAAAATCTAAGCAAATTTGTATTTTGTAAGTTATTAAAGAAGTAAAAAGTAATATCACAAAGTCGCAATCATCACGATTTAAACAAGTAGCCTTTGGAAACAAATGGCAAAGTCGCATCCGTCAATAATTAGAAATTACTAATTAGTCTTATCTATTAATTAAACATTACAAACACATAATATGCGCGAGAGGTTGCCTAAGCTCTCGGAGAGTACAGCACCTTAGGGATATAACTAATTTTACAAATGAAAACGTCGGATTATATATACTAACGTATATTGATAATCTGTAGTTAAAAACGTTTTTTTTTAATTTTTTTTAGTTCGGAATACCTCTAATTGAGGATCTAATGTATTTCTAATAGAATTAGGGATAATAGGGGGTTAATACGGGAATTTTTGATAATACTTTATTTTTACAAATTGGCTTATAATTTTTTAACGGGAAAAGATAGCAATTTTTTTCTGTACAAAATTTGTTCAGAAAAATTAGCTTTTTTCAAATATCCAAAAAGATAGGTATGGTTCTGGGAAAACAAAATTCAATAACGTTATTACTCCAGTTTCCATATATGGTAAAACATATATAAATTTGGCTTAAAATGGTCCTTACTTAATCCCATTTAAGAACCTTTTTTCAGATTTTTTCTATAGTTTTTCGTTTTCTTATAATAGAGCTTGGACATCAAGTTTTGCTCACCCTGCGCCAGCTATAGTCGGGAAAAATATTGGCGCACTAGGTCTCATGCGAAAAGATATGGGTACAAACTTATTTAAGGAAAATTTCATTTTTCATTGCATTATCCACAAAGAAAGTCTGTGTGCAAAAATACTCAAAATGGAAGACGTAATTAAAGTTGTAGTGAAGTGTATCAATTCTATAAAATCAATAAAATCAGCACTTAGTCATATCGAATTTAAGGAACTTGTTTAAGATATCGAATCTGAATATTCCGATTTAATTTATTAATGTCAAATTCGCTGGCTTTCCAAAGGAACAATGTTGAAAAGGTTTTTTGAATTTAAAAAAAAAAAAATATTTATGGAAGTCAAGGAAAAGCCGGTGCCCGAATTAAGTGACGATGAATGGCTGTTTAAATTAGGATTCTTAACTAACTGTACCACACATTTATATGAATTGAATATAAAATTGACAAAGCAAAACCAAATTTTTACTGAATTATATGGATCAGTGCGTGCTTTTAAAAACAAATTACTATTATGGCTGAACCAATTTAATAATAAAACTTTCCAACGTTTGGCCATGTATTCCTAGAAACATGATAAAGAACAATTAATCACCATTTTATAAAATCTGTACGATGAATTTGAAAGGAGATTCGAAGATTTTGTTTCCAAGCAGATATTTTCGTATTGCCGTTTTCTATTCCTGATATTAACCTTGCTCCGCAAGAATATCAAATGCAGTTAAAACTTCAAGAAAAACGTGACATGAAATTGAAATTTATGGAAGTAGCAAAGGATGACTTTTACAAATCTTTAAAACCAGAAGATTTTCCTCGTTTAATTAATAATTCAAAGAAAATTATTGCATTATTTAGAAGTACTTATAGATGTGAACAGTTTTTCTCAAGAATGGCCTTTACGAAATCTAAGAATTGGTCTCGCACCACTGATATAAATTTGGAAAACACTCTTCGCGTTGCAACTACTGAGATTGATATGAAACTGTTATTAAAAAATAAACAACTTCAACAATCTCATTGAAGATTATTAAAGTTTCTACATTACTGTTTTTACATACTGTTTCTACATTGACATGTTAATTTTTTTATTTTCTTGACGTTAATTGTGTTTCTGGATGAAGTAAATATTTCTTTATAAAAATATTTCCTTTAATAACTTAATCCTTAATTTCCTTTAATATAACTGGCCTGCGTCAGCTAGTACGAACTCTGACTGGCCCATCATCTAAAAAGGTTGCCCACCCCTGTTCTAAGATGTTAGAAGTTGGAAATAAAATATAGGAAAATCATATCTGGGACATAATATATATATATATATATATATATATTATATATATATATATATATATATATATATATATATATATATATATATTATGAGTATATATTTCCGAGTTATAGAATCCCAGATAGCCTAGTGTTTTTGTAATTGGTCATTCATTGATGTATAGCGACAAATTAGGTGGTATCTTATTAATAACAATTTATATTTAAATAAAGGTTTATTTATCTTGCCGTTTAATTAATACGCGAGTTAGTAAATTCTCTGTTTGAATAATATTTTTATTTATGCGTTGCGAGCGGAAGAAATCTCAATTTATATAAAGCGAGATCGCAGCACACAGCAGAAAGGAACGAAAAGAAAAGAATCGACTAACGCAAAAAGAAAGCGTCAACAAAACCAAAATAATGTGGGCCAGTTAATTTCACTTGCTAGTAAGTAATAGCTGCGGCAAACCAAATTGCAATTATTTTACATTAGAGAGATATTGCCAGCGAAAGTGCGATACAAAAGCGCAAGACGTATCGTCAAGAATAAGTTTAAATCGCGGTTTAAGCCCATTTTTATTCCGAAGTAAACGCTCCATTTACTACTCGCTGTATTTTTAATTTTATTTATATCCTTGAAGATAATTATTTTCATTTATTGGAAATGAACATAATAACCAATGTACCTAGTCTCATTTTGGATAATCTTATCTGTCTAGGCTTGCCTTGTTAATATAATCTAAATTTATCTAGTTTTATCTCCCATATTTATAAGTCTAATTTTGCATGAGACTAGGCAGGCAAAAATCTAATTTTATCTAGTTTTCCTTGTATAATTGCGTCTCTCTGAATCTATTTACTGTTTATTATCATCTATGTATTATTATTACCGTTTATTCTTATTCGTATTACCTTGTTTACCCAATGTAATATGCCCAGATTTATCGGTCTAAACTCGTATATCTAATCATATTTGTATCCTACTAATCTTGTCTGTATAATCGTGTCTAGCTAGTGTTTTCTACCTACTTCTATCTCTTCTTTTTTTTTCGCGTCCTTCAGCCTTGTCGGTCTAGTCTTATACGTCAACTCTTGTGTCTGTGTAGTATTATAAGTCTTATCTGTCTAATCTTATCTCCGCATGGCATATATTCATAACTACCTCTTTTTAATCGTATTTGCAAATTCTTAGCAGGAGGAATGCTTTTTTATTTAGTTTCTTAATTAGTTTGTCGATATGCGTATTCCATTCTAATTTTTCTTCTATTTGAAGACTAATGAAGACCGAGAAATTTAGTAGTTTTTGCTCTTTACAACTGCACATTGCCAACTTTTAGGATGAGAATTATTTCTTCCTCTTGGTGTTTGGACGATAGGTTAGGTTTAAGTGGCAGCTAATGTTCACATAGGCCTCAGATGGGCCCGTTGTGTTACCACGGTACTTGGAGTACAACCCTCCTCAGGGGATTTTGTCAAACCATTTCGAGCCGTGGATGAACCTCATGAGAGTCTGCGCATCTAGTGATGCGAGGTCAGAGAGATCATCCAAGAAAGGTCGGCCTAAGAAGAGCAATCGTGTTGCGGTCAGAGAGGGGCATTGGCATAGGTAATGCTGAACACTCTCCTCTTCCTTCTCGTCCAGGCAGCCTCTGCAGTAGTCCCGCTTCGCTATGCCCAGTCTCTCAGCGTGTTTGGACGATCCTATAATTTATTTTCTCAGCATTTACAAATAATTTGTTTGCAGAGAACCAAGTATAGATATTTTTGAGGAGATTGTTGGCTTCACTTTCATTCCTATGTCTCCATCCTTGCGATATGATGAAACTAGAGTCATCGGCATAGAAAACACCCTGTATTTTCAATGAGATGTATTTCACCAGGTCTGCAATATCGGTTGAAAATAGCACGGGAGCGAGCCTTCTGACACACCAGTATTTCTTTTTGTCATTATAGATGTGGCAATTGTATTGTTATAACTTATTTTTACATATTGATCTCTGTTTGAGAGGTATGTTCGAAACCATTGCTTACATTTCCTCTAATGCCACATATAGAGCTTATCGAGTAGTACATTATGAGATACGCAATCGAAAGGTTTGGAAAGATCTCAAAAAATGCCAATTCGGCATCTTCCATTGTAGACTTCTTGGAAGTATTCTACTTTTTAAAATATCCGTTATTAATGCTCCCGTTTCCTCGTAACATTCTTCCGAATCTAAGATGGCTGTAGAGATTCGGAAACTACACCATTTTTAACGTATCCCCAGACATAAACCGCCCTGTTAGCTGTTTCGAAAGTTTAATTATGTGTTCTGACCAGTCCGACCAATTCAGATGACAATCTGATCAATATATATTCCCAGTAGCCTTTCTTTAGCTTGAACTTTTATAACGTTACCGTCAATTTCTAGTTCCTTATTGTATACGGTCCCGTCTCTTTTTGTTTTAAAATATATCACATTCGTTTTTTCTTTATTTTGAACCAACCTGTGGACATAAGACCCATATAAACTTCTATATTATCTAGTGACCTGTGCCCTATTATTATAGTGGTATCATCGGCGGTCTTGTCTGTCTAGTCTTGTCTGCTCGTCAAATCAAATCTATTCAAATCAAATCAATTTTATTGATCAACACAAACATGTATATTAAACATTACATATAGGACACGTCACTCATATAATCATTTATGTTATAATAACATTCATGTATCAGAAGATGTTTCACTTCGCATCTGAAGAATTTGTAGTAGGTTTCCTCTCTTGAGGTTGGAGGAAGCTGGCTGTATATTTTGATACCAAATTTATTTGGTGCCTTACTACATATAGGTAGATAAGTTATAGAGTGGCGTACTGTTTTGTATACTTGTTGCAGGTTCGTGATGATCCTAATTCTTCGTAAATTTGTGTATATTCCTGTATATGTATCAAACCACTTCCCAAATGTAAATACAGGGTACTATTAGTACGTTAAGAGCGATTAAACATGTCTTGCAATATTTTGAGGGACATATTCCCACGATGGCTCCTATTATTGCTTTTTGGACCTTAAATCCATGTGGTATTCTAGAGGAGGATCCCCATACAATTATAGTATACAATATTGCCCAAACGTACCTCGTTTCTGACATATTTTTAAATACTACGCAGGAGAAGCAGTATCTGTATTTTATTGTAGTTTTTTTCGATTTGAGGTTTTCGCGGATAGAAACATGTGTTGGTTTGTTTTCTTGGTTGGCGTTGATGTTGAGGGTTGGTTCTGAAAAGAACCAACCATAGGTAGCTATATAGAATAATTATTAAAAAATAGAATTTTTATTTCAAAATATGGATTGAGACTCTACGTTAGTTTATAAACAACTTTGATTTATAATTTTTTTGTAAAAAATAATAAATAATGTAACTTATGCTTTTTCATAAGTATATTTTCAGAAGCATTTTCAAACTTTCCTAATTTATTAACACCCTGTACATTTGTTCTAAAATTTTTGTTTTCGTCCATTCATTTTCTCCACAAGCATAACTTTTTAAAAATAATGACTTTTGGTCGTAACATGAAAATTTTACGATTTTTGCCCTATTTAGTACCTCATTCCGCGGACACACTTTATACATAAATATATACATATATATATATATATATATATATATATATATATATATATATATATATATATGCAAAATCGTAATGAAATATTTATATATATATATATATATATATATATATATATATATATATATATATATATATATATATATATATATATATATATATATATGTTGTATTTGAGGTTTTCGCGGATAGATACCTGTGTTGTATTGTTTTCTCGGGGATTCCGCGTTGATGCTGAGGGTTGGCTCTGAAAAGAACCGGATTCTCGACGTTTCGGCGAACTAACATTCGCCATTCTCAAGAGATATATGCGTCCGTGCGGGTCAACCGTTAGACGCATACTTGCGTAAGTATGCGTCTAACGGTTGACCCGCACGGACGCATATATCTCTTGAGAATGGCGAATGTTAGTTCGCCGAAACGCGGAATCCCCGAGAAAACAATACAACATATATATATATATATATGCAAAATCGTAATGAAATATTTTTATAAAATCGCAATGCTTAGCTAATTTATGTATTTTTGTTGTGGTTACATTTTGTGTTTCATACAAATAATATATTTTATGTAGCACCAGGTTGATAAACATTCACATGTAACATATTTGTTAACCACATAATTTATGCGTTCATGCGCCAAACCTTTGATTTATTTGCCTACTAACGCTGTTTTTTTTAATTCAATTGAATATATATATATATATATATATATATATATATATATATATATATATATATATATATATATATATATATATATATATGATTATTTCTCTACAAATTCTCTGTTCTTCATCATTAAACTCAAAATCAAATGTTATGAGAATATGCTGTATATTTAGAATGCTGTATAACATAATGTATGTATAGACAGTAGACAACGCTCGACAAGAAATTTATTAAGAATCATTATCATCTTGTTTAGTTATTACATTTTCATAATAGAAAATATAAATTTGATGTGATGTTATATAATATTTTATATCAAAAGCAATAAAGTAGTATATAGTAATATTGATGAAGCAATGTATGCTATTGGTACTAAGGTAATGTACGTCAATAAGTTAAGAAAAGTTAAGGTAAAGATAGTATATAGCTTACTATAGCCTACAGCATTAACATCGCGCGTGGCCGATACAGAGCACGCGTGCTAATTAATTACCCACCCGAAACCCTCTATACTAAATAACACACGCAAACGCTGTGTCTTTGTCAGGCTCGAGTAATTTCTGTACGTCCATCTCGTGTCACGGCAAACACTTAGACGCACATTAGCCTCACGCCTAACTTAGGATATTCCTAACAATGTGCCGCAGATACCCATTACCAGTTTGCACATAATTCATGAGATATTTATGCTGTGGATTCATTAAGATCATCAACCGATACATTTAATTTTTTAATATATTCAACTTAATGCAAGTAAAATGCCCTTTTGTGTTCGTTCTCTCTAATTATCTTTAATTGCATAAAAACAAGTATAAATCAGTCTGTAGACTTAGTTTTTTTAACTACAGAGCAGTCTGCCAAAATTTTTAACCTCAAATGAAACTTCCAACAAAATTAAATTATATTTTAAATTGTACTTAATCCTTACTTAATACTCCTTAATCGAGAATAATAATCCACTATAATAATAATAATCTACTATAAGAAGTCTATTAAATTTTCTTCTTCTGTTAATCTTAATGGCAGGTACTATTGTATATTAGTAGAAAATATGTCGATATTCGTATGTTTGATAATCAGGGGATGAAAAGTGCATTTTCTAAATTATATATAGAAGTTATATACTTCTGTTGTTCAAATTTTTAAATGTGTTTGGAACAGTCTCTTCACTCGTGAAAGGGTGAAGTTACGAGTTTGAAACCAGACAGACAAGACCAGACAGACAAGACCAGACAAACAAGACCAGACAGACAAGACCCGAGAGACAAGAACAGACAGACAAGACCAGGCAGACAAGACCAGGCAGACAAGACCAGAGAGGCGAAACCAGATAGACAAGACTAGACAGACAAGATCAGACAGACAAGACCAGAGAGGCAAGACCAGACCTAGAAGACTAGACAAACAAGATCAGACGGACAAGACCAGACAGAGAAGACCAGACCGACAAGACTAGACAGAGAAGGCCAGACCGACAAGACCATACGACCAGGCGGACAAGACCAGAAAAACAAGAGCAAACAGACAAGACGGGACAGTCAAGACCAAGCTGTCAAGACCAGGCAGACTGTACCAAACAGACAAGACCGGTATATAACTAGAGCTTGGTTTTTCTACCGGAATAATGGAATAAACTTCCACAGTTAATTTAAATTTAATATTCATTTAAAATTAGAATACATTTTCTTCGCAATTTTAGTCTTGACAGACTATTTGGAACTCAAGATGTATATCTTTTGGGTTAAAAATAAAACAAGACTAAATATCAACCGTTCTTTAGAGAATTGTTAAGAATAATATTCATCCATCACTAATTAAATTATTTTAAAAAATAGTTTAGATTTAATATTTATACTTTATTGACTACAAACTATTTATTTTCCTGTAAATTGTCATTGTAAATTATTTATATAGTATTTTTAGTAGTATTTTTTATAGGCTTGGAAGGCTTAGTTTCCTCCGGGAACTATCAGTGCTTCCAATAATTCAATTCAGTTTCGGTTGTTTGAATATCTTAGTGTAAAATAGTTTCGAGATATAACAATAAGGAAAATTAATTGTCGTTTGGTATGTAGGCGTATCAGTTTCTTGTTCTTACATTCATGTAACTGAAATTGCGACGTAGCAAATAAACGGGTCGAATGTAAATTATATAATTCTAGTTCCGTTAAACCTGACCTAGTGGCGAACCCGTACTGGCAAGTCGACGGCTGGTTGTGTCGTGTTGATGGAGTATTGTGCTACAATAATAGGTTTATCACAGACCATTGTTACGGTGGTGTCTAGCATTGTTGTAGTTTAGCTCAGACTGCGTGTGGAGCTTTCTGATACAAATTATCTGCAAGGAAATCTGCACGGCCTTTGTGTCCATTAGTGATCCGTAGAGCGTTTAACTAAATAGCTCGATTGTGCTCGATTATGTGTGCCTTTCAGATCAACGCACAAAGGAAAACTTTTAACGCCAGAAAACGCTAGGTTTCGACTTTAATTCCCAACATAAAAACTCAATTTACATTTAATTGAATTTTGAGAATTTTGAGAACAGAAATCAAGTTTTGATTTCTGTTTACTATATATTTTTAACAACAAATATTTGAAAAGTCATCATTCACATATCATATATATATATATATATATATATATATATATATATATATATATATATATATATATATATATATATATATATATATATATATATATATATATATATATATATATATATATGTTGTATTTGAGGTTTTCGCGGATAGATACCTGTGTTGTATTGTTTTCTCGGGGATTCCGCGTTGATGCTGAGGGTTGGCTCTGAAAAGAACCGGATTCTCGACGTTTCGGCGAACTAACATTCGCCATTCTCAAGAGATATATGCGTCCGTGCGGGTCAACCGTTAGACGCATACTGTATGCAAGTATATATATATATATATATATATATATATATATATATATATATATATATATATATATATATATATATATATATATACCGTCAAACCTATTTTTATGCGAATTCGAAATAGCGCGGTTTGAAGAATCGACTAATTTCAATTTTACTTCTTCTATGATGGAATGCAGTAAGGTATGAAGGAATCTTCAATAAGGTGCAGTAAAAAGAATGAAGCCACTATCAGAGAAGCAGTTATCACTGGCACAAAATTAAGTGCTAAATCGACATCATACACACGAGATATCATCAAAGAGAAAATGTAAAAGGCGTTGTTATTGCTTATAGAAGATTCTTGTCAGAAGAAACTTCCGAAACTTCAGAAATAAACGGAAAGCTTTTTTTTAAGCAAAAGCTATGAAGTTTTATGACTAGATGAAAGAAAACCGAATTAACGAACTAACAGAGTAAAAAAAAACATTTTTTCTGCAAATAATGGATGGTTGATGGGATTTTTAAGAAGATTCACCTTGCATAGTGTCAAAATTCTAGGAGAAATTTCGTCAGCAGATAAAGTAGCTCTTAAAGAATTTGTTCCGAAAATTGCAAAAATTATAGAAAATATATACACTCCCCAACAAGTTTGGTTTGAAACGGGCCTATTCTGGAAGAAAATGCCGAGTAGTATCATACGTGAACAAATCTGTACAAGTTGGGGGACTTAAAGCATTTAAAGAATCGTGTGACCTTACTATTTTGCAGCAATGCTTCAGGTAACTATTAAAACCATTGCCAATTAATCGAGCTCTAAAGGCAAGAACAATGAAAAGCATAAATATGGAAACATTATCAGTTCATTGGAAAGCCAACAAGAAGGCCTGGATGACACATATTTACACACATGTTGACTGAGTGGTTTAATGATAATTTTATCCCAGATGTTCAACGTTATTTGAAAAAAAATCAGGAATTCAAAGTTTTAATTATTTTAGACAACGAACCTGGCTATCTCTTTCTGTCTGGATCACCCTAATGTGGAGTTTTGTTTTCTACCATCTAATACGACTGCTTTGTTGCAACCACAAGACCAAGGCATTATTGCTACATTTAAAAGTCATTATGCAAAGAATTTATTTCAATACATTCTGAATGAACTTGATGGAGATGCAGAACTGAATGTTATTGCTGTATGGAAGAAGTTTTCTATAATGGATTTTGTCAAAAGTAGTAAACTGGCAACATCAATGTTGAAAAAATCAAATCTGAATGCATGTTGGGAGCCTATTTGGGCAGCATGTGTTAGGAGCCAAGAACCAACTCAACAACATGACAGACAACATGACAATGTGTGATATCATTTCTCTAGCGGAAAGAGTTGGTAGAGAAGGCTTTGAAGATTTGTCGATGATGAAATAATAGACACTATTCTTATACCCTCGGATCATAAAGAAGCAGTTAGTGACAACGAAGAGACTACCCACACTGCGAAAATAATATCGAAAGGCATTCAACTAGCCAGCGAATTACAAAATTATTTTCTGATACACGATCCTCTTGTCGAAAGGGCTACCCAATTCAGTCGTGAATTGACAACTTGCATGTCCGGTTACCAATAATTGTTCAATGGCTTAAATTAGAAGCAGAGACAACCACTGATAAGAGAATTCTTAAGAAATTAGAATGAAAATGCTGGAATCAAGAAATTTGATTGAAGAATGTACCACTCTAAAGGAGAATGATGAAACTTCCACTGATGGAAGTGAAATTATATTTCCAAAAAAAAAAGATTTGGAGTGATATTTGAAAGTGACAGTGATTGAAATGTTATTCTAATTAATTACATCAGATTTAGTTATTTTGTTACTGAAAGTTGTTCTCCTTTATTTGATGCATATTTTATTAATTATTTATGTTTTACCAAATCATTTTATTTTATTAAACCTTCATACTTTAAGCAATAAAAATAAAATAACATTAATTAATTTCAAACAAAATGACCTGTTTTATATATAAATATATATATATATATTTGGATAACATGTAACCGGGTATTTTATTAGACCGTCGAATCCTATTTTTACTTCGGGGAATAAGTGATTTTTCAAATCAATTTTCTCCAGTACTCCAGCTTTTACAATATAAACGTATTTTACTCGAAGTACACTTTTCCCTCTGCTTCATAAAAATTGAATAAAGTTATTATTCTGTATTTAAATTACGCTAGAAAAATTTACTCCTTTTGAATGTCAAATAGTTCTTTAAAAAAAAGAAAATATGTTGCTGATTTTGACATACATCTTTATATTCAAGCAAAATTATTTCTCTTGGAAAGAGAAACTTTGCTATCAACAAGACAAGATATAAATGGCTAGAGACACAAGATTTGATAGACAAAACTAGACAGACATGACTAAACCGACAAGGCTAAACAGAAAAGACTAGACAGACAAGACTAGACAGACAAGACTAGACAGACAAGACTAGACAGACAAGACTAGACAGACAAGACTAGACAGACAAGACTAGACAGACAAGACTAGACAGACAAGACTAGACAGACAAGACTAGACAGACAAGACTAGACAGACAAGACTAGACAGACAAGACTAGACAGACAAGACTAGACAGACAAGACTAGACAGACAAGACTAGACAGACAAGACTAGACAGACAAGACTAGACAGACAAGACTAGACAGACAAGACTAGACAGACAAGACTAGACAGACAAGACTAGACAGACAAGACTAGACAGACAAGACTAGACAGACAAGACTAGACAGACTAGACAGACTAGACAGACTAGACAGACAAGACTAGACAGACAAGACTAGACAGACAAGACTAGACAGACAAGACTAGACAGACAAGACTAGACAGACAAGACTAGACAGACAAGACTAGACAGACAAGACTAGACAGACAAGACTAGACAGACAAGACTAGACAGACAAGACTAGACAGACAAGACTAGACAGACAAGACTAGACAGACAAGACTAGACAGACAAGACTAGACAGACAAGACTAGACAGACAAGACTAGACAGACAAGACTAGACAGACAAGACTAGACAGACAAGACTAGACAGACAAGACTAGACAGACAAGACTAGACAGACAAGACTAGACAGACAAGACTAGACAGACAAGACTAGACAGACAAGACTAGACAGACAAGACTAGACAGACAAGACTAGACAGACAAGACTAGACAGACAAGACTAGACAGACAAGACTAGACAGACAAGACTAGACAGACAAGACTAGACAGACAAGACTAGACAGACAAGACTAGACAGACAAGACTAGACAGACAAGACTAGACAGACAAGACTAGACAGACAAGACTAGACAGACAAGACTAGACAGACAAGACTAGACAGACAAGACTAGACAGACAAGACTAGACAGACAAGACTAGACAGACAAGACTAGACAGACAAGACTAGACAGACAAGACTAGACAGACAAGACTAGACAGACAAGACTAGACAGACAAGACTAGACAGACAAGACTAGACAGACAAGACTAGACAGACAAGACTAGACAGACAAGACTAGACAGACAAGACTAGACAGACAAGACTAGACAGACAAGACTAGACAGACAAGACTAGACAGACAAGACTAGACAGACAAGACTAGACAGACAAGACTAGACAGACAAGACTAGACAGACAAGACTAGACAGACAAGACTAGACAGACAAGACTAGACAGACAAGACTAGACAGACAAGACTAGACAGACAAGACTAGACAGACAAGACTAGACAGACAAGACTAGACAGACAAGACTAGACAGACAAGACTAGACAGACAAGACTAGACAGACAAGACTAGACAGACAAGACTAGACAGACAAGACTAGACAGACAAGACTAGACAGACAAGACTAGACAGACAAGACTAGACAGACAAGACTAGACAGACAAGACTAGACAGACAAGACTAGACAGACAAGACTAGACAGACAAGACTAGACAGACAAGACTAGACAGACAAGACTAGACAGACAAGACTAGACAGACAAGACTAGACAGACAAGACTAGACAGACAAGACTAGACAGACAAGACTAGACAGACAAGACTAGACAGACAAGACTAGACAGACAAGACTAGACAGACAAGACTAGACAGACAAGACTAGACAGACAAGACTAGACAGACAAGACTAGACAGACAAGACTAGACAGACAAGACTAGACAGACAAGACTAGACAGACAAGACTAGACAGACAAGACTAGACAGACAAGACTAGACAGACAAGACTAGACAGACAAGACTAGACAGACAAGACTAGACAGACAAGACTAGACAGACAAGACTAGACAGACAAGACTAGACAGACAAGACTAGACAGACAAGACTAGACAGACAAGACTAGACAGACAAGACTAGACAGACAAGACTAGACAGACAAGACTAGACAGACAAGACTAGACAGACAAGACTAGACAGACAAGACTAGACAGACAAGACTAGACAGACAAGACTAGACAGACAAGACTAGACAGACAAGACTAGACAGACAAGACTAGACAGACAAGACTAGACAGACAAGACTAGACAGACAAGACTAGACAGACAAGACTAGACAGACAAGACTAGACAGACAAGACTAGACAGACAAGACTAGACAGACAAGACTAGACAGACAAGACTAGACAGACAAGACTAGACAGACAAGACTAGACAGACAAGACTAGACAGACAAGACTAGACAGACAAGACTAGACAGACAAGACTAGACAGACAAGACTAGACAGACAAGACTAGACAGACAAGACTAGACAGACAAGACTAGACAGACAAGACTAGACAGACAAGACTAGACAGACAAGACTAGACAGACAAGACTAGACAGACAAGACTAGACAGACAAGACTAGACAGACAAGACTAGACAGACAAGACTAGACAGACAAGACTAGACAGACAAGACTAGACAGACAAGACTAGACAGACAAGACTAGACAGACAAGACTAGACAGACAAGACTAGACAGACAAGACTAGACAGACAAGACTAGACAGACAAGACTAGACAGACAAGACTAGACAGACAAGACTAGACAGACAAGACTAGACAGACAAGACTAGACAGACAAGACTAGACAGACAAGACTAGACAGACAAGACTAGACAGACAAGACTAGACAGACAAGACTAGACAGACAAGACTAGACAGACAAGACTAGACAGACAAGACTAGACAGACAAGACTAGACAGACAAGACTAGACAGACAAGACTAGACAGACAAGACTAGACAGACAAGACTAGACAGACAAGACTAGACAGACAAGACTAGACAGACAAGACTAGACAGACAAGACTAGACAGACAAGACTAGACAGACAAGACTAGACAGACAAGACTAGACAGACAAGACTAGACAGACAAGACTAGACAGACAAGACTAGACAGACAAGACTAGACAGACAAGACTAGACAGACAAGACTAGACAGACAAGACTAGACAGACAAGACTAGACAGACAAGACTAGACAGACAAGACTAGACAGACAAGACTAGACAGACAAGACTAGACAGACAAGACTAGACAGACAAGACTAGACAGACAAGACTAGACAGACAAGACTAGACAGACAAGACTAGACAGACAAGACTAGACAGACAAGACTAGACAGACAAGACTAGACAGACAAGACTAGACAGACAAGACTAGACAGACAAGACTAGACAGACAAGACTAGACAGACAAGACTAGACAGACAAGACTAGACAGACAAGACTAGACAGACAAGACTAGACAGACAAGACTAGACAGACAAGACTAGACAGACAAGACTAGACAGACAAGACTAGACAGACAAGACTAGACAGACAAGACTAGACAGACAAGACTAGACAGACAAGACTAGACAGACAAGACTAGACAGACAAGACTAGACAGACAAGACTAGACAGACAAGACTAGACAGACAAGACTAGACAGACAAGACTAGACAGACAAGACTAGACAGACAAGACTAGACAGACAAGACTAGACAGACAAGACTAGACAGACAAGACTAGACAGACAAGACTAGACAGACAAGACTAGACAGACAAGACTAGACAGACAAGACTAGACAGACAAGACTAGACAGACAAGACTAGACAGACAAGACTAGACAGACAAGACTAGACAGACAAGACTAGACAGACAAGACTAGACAGACAAGACTAGACAGACAAGACTAGACAGACAAGACTAGACAGACAAGACTAGACAGACAAGACTAGACAGACAAGACTAGACAGACAAGACTAGACAGACAAGACTAGACAGACAAGACTAGACAGACAAGACTAGACAGACAAGACTAGACAGACAAGACTAGACAGACAAGACTAGACAGACAAGACTAGACAGACAAGACTTTTTTTTTTTCGGGGTGTAGCTGTACTTTATACAGACAAGTGGTCCCCAGGAAACCAACCAGGCTCTCCGGAAACGCTTATCGCATGGCTTCAGAGTGCTGGTTGTTGTCATTTAGTCGCTGTAGTTAGTTTTCGCTATACTTGGTCTCTCGTCTCTTTCTCTCGTCTGTTTCTTTTGTCGATATTATTGTTCGGATAAGTCTGTGGATCTTGTCCCAATTTTCTTTATTTTCTAACATATAGGCCATGACTGTTCGTGCGTCAAAAGGTGTACCCATATTCTTTACAGCTTCATCTCTTTCCCATCTGTAGCATTCAAATATTGTGTGGTTTACTGTGTCTATTTCACTACAGTATACACAGGAATTATCCGATGATCTACCAATGTGGTGTAGAAAGTCATTGAAACAACCGTGACCAATTAGAAATTGCGTAAGATGGTAACCAACTTCTCCGTGTTTCCTGTTGGTCCATACAGTTAAGTAGAGTAGCCTAGTCCACTGGCCTTTCTCTGTATGTGACCATCTTTGCTGCCATTCGTTGAGGAGATTCACTCTAGCTTTCTGCCTGCGATTGTTGTGGCCTGCCTTGCTTATGTCTTTTCTTTCTTTTGCGAGCAAATCGATGGGTGCAATAGCGGCGATTACTAATGCTGCCTCTCCAGATACTGTACGGTATGCACTGCATATACGAAGTGCAATTTTACGTTGTACTGATTCCAATTTTTCTGCGCAGCTTCTTGTATTCATTTTTTCTGCCCAGAGTGGAGCTCCATATAACATAGCAGATTGTGCTACCATACCTAAGAGTTTACGCTTGGAGCTTCTGGGTCCCCCAACGTTTGGCATTATTTTTTCCATTGCTCCCAGTGTCTTTAATCCTTTTCCTGCAGCATCTGTGAGATGTGCAGAGAACGTAAGTCCTCTATCTATTAAAATGCCCAGGTATTTTATTTGTTGTTTTGGGATTATTTCCGTGGTTCCCACTTTAAATTTGATTGGCATAAGTTTCCTTTGTCCTGTCAAAAGGACTGCCTCGGTTTTTTCGGGTGCTAGCTTCAGTTTCCTCGTTGTAATCCACTGGGTTACCATACAGATTACGTGGTTTGCAGTACGCATTATTCCTTGTTCATTTTTTGCGGTTACGACCAAGGCTAAGTCGTCCGCGAAACCAATTAGCGTGGCGCCTTCAGGCAGCTTCATTCTTAAAATATCGTCGTATTAGACGTTCCATAGCGTGGGACCTAATATAGAGCCCTGTGGGACACAACAGCTTACGTCTACTTCTACCGTCTCATTTAGGGCCTGTAGTACTAGTTTTCTGTTGGTAAGGTAACTTCTTAACATTCGTAGTAGGTAAGGTGCTATACGTCTTCTTGTAAGTTCGCCCATTAGTTGTTCCCAGTTGGCAGTGTTTAGTTATTAGTGCACACATTTGTTTAGTCCTTTGTGTGCCGGCTTTAGATTTCTCTGCTATTTTTTTACTTCCTCTATCGCACCCATGATAGATCTACCTTTACGGAACCCAAATTGCTTATCGGATAAACCCAGTCCGGCGTCAAGCTCCTTCTGTAATCTCCTCAGTAGTAGACTTTCTAACAGTTTACCCGACACATCTAGAAGGCATAGGGGCCTATAAGATGAAGGTTCTCCAACTGGCTTATCTCCCTTCCTAAGAAAGACCAGTCTGGAACGCTTCCACTTGTCTGGAAAGTTTCCAGCAGTTAGGAGAGCATTCATTACTTCCAGAGTGAACATAGGTTCTTGCTGGGCGATGGTCTTAACTACTTCTGGTGGCACACCGTCTAGTTCCGGGGATTTTCCATCTCGGATGCGATTTGCCGCATTAGCTAGTTCCTCCTGGTTGAACAATGGAATTTCAACAACTTTAGGTTGTTGCCAAAGAAAGGGTTTTTGGCGTGGGAAAAGGACTTCGACCAACTGTAGCATTCCCTCCATCGTCATTTGCACGTTTGGATGTTGGATTTTGAGCCTTCTTTTGCACGTTTGAAACGCATCTCCCCAAATATCGTCGTCGAGATCTTCACACAATTTTCTCCAGTGATCCCGCTTAGCTTTGTTGATTAGGTATCGAAGATCCTTTTTAGCTTTTTTGTAAAGCGAATAAAATGATTTCAAGACTTTGTCGGCCACTCCTTTTTTAGTACGGTGTCGTTGATATTTTCTTCTGGCTGTGATACATTCAGCCCGCATGCTGGCGATTTCGTTGTTCCACCAATATACTAGTTTTCTCCTTGATGGTCCTCTATTCTTTTTTAAGGTTTCGTCACACGCCTTTTTCATGACTTCTACGAGCGTATCCGCGTTTCTTTTGTGCGTCCGTGCTATTTGCATTGCCAGGCTGCTTTTCATTTTTTCTTTGTTGAATGCCTTTAGACTCCAGCCGTTAGTTCTTACATGGCTTATCTGCTTTATGGCTTCTTCTATTTTGAATAGGATGTAGACTCCCCTCTCGAGCACACTCCAATCTATGATCATGTTAGATAAATCGACTGTCGTAAAAGTAAGGTCTATTATGGATTGAGCGTTTCCCCTGACGAGCGTATGCGTAGCTCCTTTATTTTGAACGACGAGTTCTAGTTCGGCTGCCCAGTCCATAACTAGATCACCTCTCTTGTCTACCTTTGGAGAACCCCAGTAGGGAGACTTGGCGTTGAAATCACCAGCAATTAGTGCCTTTTTACTTTGACCCCTTATTTCTTGATTTAATGCTTCTAGCGATTCATTCAGCTTCTCTATATTTTCATTTGGTGAGAAATAACAGCAGTATATAATATATTTCTGCAGCTCTATCCATACGAAACCAGGACCACTTCCTGTTTTAATCACCGGTATCTTGCGATTTAAAACTCTGATGGCTGCGTCCTTTCTATTGTCCGTGAACCAGTCTACGTTCTCGACCAACTTCTTATTGGGTTCACTTACCAGTAATATGTCCGCTTTAAGTTCTAATGCCGTTGCGATTAAGAGGTCGTATGCTGCACGGCATCTCATAGCATTTATTTCTATGAACTGTATACTCATTTCTGTGCCTTACTTTTACGCTTAGCCTCCGATAGCGCCTTCTGGAAAATCGGGCACATCCCCGAATCTGCTCTCTGGCCATTTACGTTGCATATGGGGCAAAACTCAGCTGCGTTGCAGTTCTGGGCAATATGACCTTCACGCCCGCATTTAAGTCAAAGGTTTTGCCTGTCTGGGCCCTCGCATTCGTTGGCGAAGTGGCCAAAATTCCAACACCTGTGACATTTAATTATATTAATTGTGGGAAGGTAAAATCAGGACAGTGCCAAAAGAGAATAGGTTTGCTAAAGTAGTCTCGGTTTGGAACGACAAAGCCATTGTTAAGTTCCAAAGCAATTTGGAAAGAATAACTCCGGGAGTCGGTAGTTTGCAGGATTTAATGGAAGTGGTTAGAGAGGCCATGGTTCGGGTCAAGATCAAATGTGGAGGGGCTAAAGAAACATATATGGTTGACGATGAAGTCAAGGAACTTAAAAGGTCTGTGAGGAAGAAGTTCAAAAGGTGGAAGAAGGGCCAGGACTCGATGGAGGAATACAATAGGTGCCGTAAGCAGCTGAAGGAGCTGGAACTCCAAAAGAAGATGGAGAGGGAAGCCGCGCAGTTCGAGAAGTTAAAGGAGATCCACAATTAAGCGGATATTTGGAAAATGGTGTCAGCTTATAGACGAAAACAAGGGTGTTGTGACAAGCCGCTGGACCTGTGGAGAACCTACTTTAAAGAGCTGCTAACCAGTGGTGTGCCCGAACAGTTCGGCGACGAGACAGGAAGGGTTAATGGGGCAGTAATTGGCAGTGATGAATTTACGTGGGAAGAATTTACAAGTGTTGTGGATAGGCTTCCGAAAAAAAAAGCTGTGGGCTTGGACAGTATCCCGAATGAAGCGTGGAAGCATGCGCCGATACTCATCCAGCAAGAGCTTTTCAAAGGGCTAAACAAGATGTACAGAGGTTGTAAAAGGGTGCCGGAGAGCTGGAAGGAAGGCTTAATTGTACCAATATATAAAAGTGGAGATAGGGAAGACTTAGCTAACTACTGAGGAATAACGGTTATGGACTCGTCTTATAAAATCTATGCAAAGCTGTTGGAGCAAAAGCTTTTATGTGAGGAGGAAGGTAAAGGCCTAATCCCAGATGTGCAAGCTGGATTTAGAAAACATTATAGTACGGTGGAGCACCTGGTGACGTTGAAATATATTGTGGAGAAGGAATTGGTTAAGAAACAAGGGAAGCTTTACGCTCTGTTTATAGATTTGAAGGCAGCTTACGACACTGTGGGGAGGGAGAGAATGTGGGAATGTCTGAGAATAAAAGGAATAGCGCGGCAGTTAATCGAGAGAATCAGGGATTTATATCAGCATACCTGTTGCAGAGTGAAAGTAGGAGCGGAAGTTTCAGAAAGTTTTGAGGTTAGAATGGGGCTAAGGCAGGGTTGTCCGTTGAGTCCAATATTATTTAACCTATAGACGGCTGATTTAGAGAGTGTACTGAGCAAAGGTCAAGCTGGAGGGGTAGAAATTGGTAATAGGAAAGATTGGAGTTTGGCTTACGCGGATGACATTGTGATCTTAGCTAGTACGAAAGGAGAAATGTCAGAGATGATCGATCGGGTGAAAAGATTTTTTGAAAAGAGGAAACTGGTAGTGAATGTGAAAAAGACTAAATGGATGGTGTTTCGAAAGAGAGCGGGTAATAGGAGTGAATCGTTTAAGTGGGGAAGCAGCACAATTGAGCAAGTTAGCAGCTTCACATACCTTGGGTTTATGTTTGGGCAGGATGGGTCCGCTAAAGACCATGTGAAATATATTTGTAAAAAGGCGTGGGTGGCTGCAAACGGGCTATGGAATGTTTGGAAGGAGTGCTTGAACAATAACTTTGCAGCGAAAATGGTAGTGTGGAAGGCATGTGTGAGAAGTATTCTTTTGTATGGAGCGGAAGTGTGGGGAGTGAGAGAGGAGGAGAGAATTGAGAGAGTGCAGCTGCAGTTTCTAAAAATGGCCCTCAAACTAGACAGGTCCACGCTGACATACATTGTGCTGCAAGAAACAAATATGGTGAAAGTGTTTTCGCAAGCAGCTAGGAGGGTCGTCAAGTTTGAAAGGAAAGTGTATGGAATGGGCAATGAACGAATTGTAAAAGAAGTACTGAGAGTTGTAAGAATGGAAGGTTTGGATATTTATAAGGTGACAAAATGGGGGAGTGAAATGAATACGGGGAAATTGCGAGAATGTTTGTGAGTGGAAGGAAGGTGGAAGAACTGGTATATGAAAGGTTAACCGAGGTGGAGCTGCAGAGTCGTCAGAGGATGATCGAGGGGAGTAATTTTCTACCTGAATATGGGAGCGTGCAAGTGTTCCAAAGGCTCCCGTTGTACCTTACAAGAGATACTTCCTCAAACATTGATAGCACGGCACAGATGCGGGTCTGAGGAAACGGGCAGGAGATACTGGATGGGCTCCCGTTTTAAACGATGTGAGATATGTAGGGAAGCTAGTGACGTGTGGGCGCATTGGGCTCAAAGCTGTGCAGGATGTGAGGAGAGTGTGGTAGTAGAAGACTGGGGCTCGTGTATGAGGGAGGACGGAGCGGGATGGCCCTTGATGAAAAGAGTGTGGAGTTAAGAGAGTGGAGTTAAAAAAGAATAAAACCTTAGTTCTTTTACCATTTAGTGACGCGTGATTTTATTATTATTATTATTTGAGAAGAAATGTTGTTTTTGAGAGGATTATATATATATATATATATATATATATATATATATATATATATATATATATATATATATATATTGTCTTTTTGTTTGTTTTCTTTTAGTTATTTATAATTTTTTGTTCTGTCTTAGGTTGGAGCGTGTGTGTAATTATTTGGTTAACATAGATGGTAGCACTGTTATATGTAAAACTGTAGTTGTTTATGCCAATAAAAAGAATCTAATCTATATTAATTCTTTCTCTTATCCTGCACTGAATCATCCCCACTTTTATTCTACCGATTTTTAGTAGCAGACAAGACAGACAAGACTAGACAGACAAGACTAGACCGACAAGACTAGACAGACAAGACTAGACAGACAAGACTAGACAGACAAGACTAGACAGACAAGACTAGACAGACAAGACTAGACAGACAAGACTAGACAGGCAAGACTAGACAGACAAGGCTAGACAGTTATGACTAGACAGACAAGACTAGACAGATAAGACGTGGGCCCATCGTACCCAGAGGCTCTATGTTCTTGGAGCCAACTGCCCCAGAGAAAGTATTTCGGGTCATAAAAGAAAACTACTTGATATGATATCCGGATAGATATAATTAAAAAAGTTAAAGCCGAATTACTGACCCCACTAGTACTTAATCTCAACTCTTTAATGGAACTCGGAGTTTTCCCCCAGGAGATGAAAATATCAGCAATCAGACCAATATGTAAGCTGACAATGGATGGGTTAGGTTAGGTTTTTTAGGTTAACACTACTGGTGACAAAAATGACATGGGCAATTATAGACCAATTAACTTACAAACGTTTTTGACAATTTTTTTGAGGAGATAATATGTAAAAGAATGCATTCCTTCTTAAACAAAAACAAGATTATAACGAACAGCTTGGGTTCCTTACAGGGATCGATCGACACGACCTGCTTAACATATAACAGGCATTTTAGAGAATCTGGAGACCCGAAATATACTACATGGAATATTAATATACCTATCTAAAGCGTACGACATAGTCAACCACGAAATATTACTTAAAAAACAATTTAGACAAGTAATAAGGGGAAAAGTAATATATAATATTGTAATATATAATCATATTTATTAAACAGACAACAAAAACGATTTTCCACTTACGTTAAACGAGATACCCCTATGATAAATTACACAGATGACACCAATATCCTTGCAATAAATAAAATACATGAAGATATACAGATAAATTTAATCTGAACCATGGCGACATTAACATCCTGGTTTTTAGCAAATAAACTGATTCTACACAAAGATAAAAATAATTATATTATATTCAAAACAGAGAGGGACACAAGAGTTTATTAGGCGGAAATATCAAATGCAGAAAATATCAACAGTGAAAACATGCAAATACAAACAAACGTGAAACTATTAGGTCTATATATTGACCCGCATATTGCTAGGACCTTCTTAGAAAAAAATTAAACAAATCGATTTTGTCAAATTAAACAAATCGATTTTGTCTTTAAGGATCCTTCAATAATATACGAATAGGACAATAATAAAAATAGTTTATTTTGGAATATTCTACAGCCACTTACATCATGGAATCATTTTCTGGATTGGAGGATCGCATATAAACATATAACCATATAGATATAGCATATAGATTTGTAAAGTACAAAAACAAGCAATCCGAGATATTAACAAATTAAAACATGGACAGAGAGTCATGTAGAAGGGAATTTATGAAGATAGAGATTCTCACGGTCACGGGGACATATATTCTAGAATCGATAATGTTCACAAATAAACACGAGGAATTAGTCGAGAAAAGACAAACAACATGGTAGAGGTATTACTGTATTTCAACTCGCACGCTAAAAATGGCAGAAAAGGACACCATGTATAAATACGCTGCCCCGAGAAATAAGAAACGTAAATAATAAAAACGAAATTAAAAGAAGCAAGAAAATATCCCCTTATAGTTAGAGTCTTATAATCTACAAGAATATTCTACAAAAGTTAAAGTGTTCTTATAACTATCGACGATATTGATAATTAATAATACATATTTCAATTAATCTACAAATTATATAAGATTGTACAACACATATTATTGTATTTGTTAATTTAAATAATGAAATAAATATCTTTGATTTCATTTGATATAACTTGACATACACCACTAGACAGTCAAGACTATATAGACAAGACTAGTCAGTCCTCCTTGGTAGTGTAGTTGTAAACAACATACCCGTCTGGCAAGCGGGAGACCCGGCTTCGATTCCCAGTCGGGTAGGCAACAACTAGGGTGGTTTTCACTAACCGTCCCGGTTGCCCACCCTGAATGAATGCGAAATATGCGATACCGGGGTGCCGCATACTAAAAGCCAAAGTGGAATAGGGGATTTAGTGAGTACTTCCCCCAAACCACTTTTAAAATAAAAAAAAGTCTAGACTAGACAGAGAACACTATATATATATATATATATATATATATATATATATATATTGCCAGATACCAGATAAGATTAGACAGAAATATCTAGCCACATAAGATAGACCAAGGGTCAGCAGACTTTCTAGCGAGAAGAGTCAAGTTAACAGGAAAACCGGATAACAAATAATAATTTACCGGATAAAAAATATTACATAAACGTATTATATATCATCTTTAAGCAAATTTAATCTAGTTTGAGTAATTTTAGTAGTGTGTAGTATTAATACAAAAATATACAAATAAAAAAATGTTGAAATTCACGCTTTTTTATTTATTGTTTCATTTTTATTTAATCAAAAATAAGAACCCCGAAAACTCGTATCTTAACTGCTTGAACGAAAGAAAACGGAGTATGTTCGAAGAGCCGCAAATACCATTAGTAAAGTGCCGCATGCGTCTTGCTGGCCATGATGTGCGGATTCATGATTGGACATACAAAGTATACATATAATAGGTATACTTACAAAGTATACATACAAGAGATATTCTTACAAAGTATACATACACGCGGTAGAGGAGTAGAGAGAGAGATGGATATATAAAAGATTTGTTTGTATGGTCTAAAATAGTCTGGTTGGAGATTAGACTACTCAAAAAAAATAGATAATTAGTTTGTTTTAACTCCAGTTTACGTTGCTTTCTAATTAGATATTTCCAAAGATAAGTTCTAAACAAAACTGTTAATGTAGATATCAACCCGTGAGCAATGATAACGAAAATCCTAATAATTCTATACAAACTAGCGCACAAAATGTACTTTATTTGCTACCAATAAAACATAAGCAAAAATCGCTAGTGCAGTCGGTACACAGTATATTAGTTGAAAAGAATCCTTGTGCATGTTTATGCAGATTCCATTTTGTAATGTGTTTTTGTATGTTATTGGTTGAGTACAAAGGCTAATATGACGCAACCATACGAAGCTTCCTGTAGGCTAAAAGCCCCTTTAATGGTCTCCATCGTATTATTCATGGCATTAAAAAATGTCAACAAAATGCGAACCTACACGAAGGGTATATATTTAGCGTTTATTCAATTTTTCTTTTAAAAAATTCAACGAGCCTAAGTACAATATATGTGGTGAAGTATCTGTTGTTTTTTTTTTAAATTAAATATGATGGAATCTGAAACTTTTGTTTCATAATTTTCACAATATGTTTCACAAAAATTAACTTTTGGTTAAAGATGTTTTGAATGTTTCGTTATATCATTTTGCCTTTTAGTTTCTAGCCATGAACTAATATTTGACCACACTTTAATATATATTATAAAGGCTTAATTTTACATTTATATCATGCCACACATAACTGACCTACTTCTCCGGATCGAACCCAATACCCTTAGATTATTAGTTAATTAAAAACTCTTTTGTTTTTTTTAATAGAATTTACATAAGTAAAATGAACTATAATATATAACAACATATATTGTATCTCAATTTGACATTTCTATTCATTTTGTTTTTTTAATAATAATTTTTGACAATTACAATTTTATGTATCTACTCGCCCACCAAAATTAACACTTTAGTAAGTAAATTATTGTATGTAAAGGATGTTATTATTATCGTGTGTAATAATATCCAAATAGTGCGTAAGTCCAATGTAAATCAAATGGCGTTTGACTATTTAACGATTTCTGTTTGTCGTTACTATGTCAACAACTCGCGTTAAAAAACACAAAACCTAGGCGTATTTAAATTTTTTTTTATTACTCATGCGGGACAAGCGGGACTATCTTGGCGCCCGTTTTTTAGTTCGACAAATGGCGGTTTGTTAAGTCAATTAAATTATGCTTGGCGCACGCAAATTTTCAATAATTTCGAATAGGTAACTAAGAAAAAAAACACAATCAAAACCAATATTAAAAAATTGACGTGACAATGACATATTTTTTTTTTCATTAAGAAATTTAAATTATATAAGTTTTAGAATGAGTGTACATTCTATGGTGATACCGGAGACTGATAAAAGTTCTTATGAGGAATCCACACCGCCGGAGATATAATTTTTAAAAGCAAATTCTTCATTTTTTAGTTTTTTTTATGGCCCCTGGACCCCAAACTTGTAAGATACATTCCTACGCATGAGTAGTATCTGCAACTATAATAATTTTTTATTAACTATAATAAAAAATAGTATCTGCAACTCGTGCGGTATTGTCAATTGCCCTCTCGAGCGAATGAGCGCTCCAATTTCGCTCTCGTGGACAGTTGACAACTTGTCGCACGTGTTGCACAATATACTATTCTGAAGTATATTAAAATTGAATTATTTTTTCTTATTTTGAATCAAGATGTCTCGGAAAGAGGGAAATTGACAATTTCCCTCTTTACGAGAGGGAAGAAACAAAAAAAAAACAAAGAAATAAAAAAATGTTTGTAAAAATACAATATTTTTTATTACAAATGCGAGGGGATGTATCTTACAAGTTTGGGATCCAGGGGCCATAAAAAAAATGGAATCAAAAATGAAGAATTTGCTTTTTCAATTGTCTCCAGTGGTGTGCATTCGTCATAAGAACTCTCCTCAGTCTCCGGTATCACCATAGAATTTACACTCATTTTAAAACGTTTTCTTTAATTTATATTACTATTTTGTAATGAAAAGAAAATCTGACATTTCACGTTACTTTTTTAATTTCGCGGTCTTGATTTTGTTCATTTTATTTTTATTTATTTGTTTATTTTAATGTAACCTGGCGATATTGAATATTTGCGTGCGTTACCCAGGTTATGTAGAAATACAGCGAGATTTGAAATTTTTCGTATTAAATAATCTACGTCAAGAAGTACTTTTCGCGCAAGAGTAATAAAAAACTCTTGTGAACTCATTGCGGTTAAAGTCTCACTCACCTTTGGCTCGTGCTTTAAACTTTGAAACGCATGCACATAAGCCCTTCTTCACACATTTGTATCATAAACTACTATTACTTTTCTATTTTATAAACACAATAAAAAGTAGAAACTCGGGTCCTACAAATAATCCTCTACTCTACTTTTTTGGCATGTCAAAATGACAATCATCTTGTGGCAATCTCTTCGCCAAAATTATCAATGCTATTTTAAGGAATCTTGCGTTTAAACGTTCACTAACACTTTTTATAACGTACCTGTATCGTATCATGTCCCGTATCGTAAAAAATTGAACATTCTTCAATCGAATATCGTTCCATAATCAAAAACATTTTGTTTTGCTTACAATTGTCATTGTAATACAATATTCTACCGCAAAGCATAAATTGCAGCAAATGTCAAATTTTAACATTCTTTGGGTATTGATACTGTTTTATTTTTTCCATCGACACCCAATCGACTTGGATCGAGAAAGAAATCTATAACCATGCTCTAGATTCTTTTAAATTGTTTTTAAATACTAGATAATATTCCTGAATTTGTAATTTTTAAATAATATATAGAATAACTAATAATAAAATATAGTGCAAACTTTTAACTAAGTATTAAGATATTTAAAAACTTTTATTAGTTTTTATTAACGTAGGTAAGATAACAAGAAAACAAATAAACTTAGGTCAGTTTTTAGTATTTGCAAATTAAATTCATAAATTTCTTTGTATTGTAGGTTCATTTGATACTGAAACTCAAAGCAAGTATACTATATAATAATTGTTTCTTTTATTTTTTACTTTTTATCATCATTTTTGGAAAATATGATATAAAAAGTAATACAACACAGAAAAAAAGACCATAAATTATTATATGCAAAATAAAGTTATAACTTTAACAAAATTTCTTCGAAATAATAACAAAAAAAATTGAAAGCACTTCAATATTTTATATGTACATTTTTCCAACAACGAAACGAAAATAACCAACAACGAAATAAACTATACTGCTCAAATTTTGCCTTTAACTAACTTACCCTTCTATTATTAGTTAAAAAGAAATATAAGGAAGAAAAATTCGTTTGCGTTTTAGTTCATAAATTATACCTAATGCTAGAATGCACTATAAATGTATAAAATCTCTTTAGGGTAAACATTTCTGTGCCGTATTGAAAAGCGATGATAAGATAAACAAGTTACAAGTTGACAACCCGCAGATAAATGAACAATACAATACTCACAAAACCCTGCATTTTAATTTGGTATAATAATTTCATCGTAATACCAAGAATATTAAATATGGTTTCCGAAGTTTAATTACCAGTTCCAGCAATCATATTTTACCGGTTACGAGAGCAAACGAACAAATAATTATCTGGCAATCCTCACGTAATTTAGAGCATTTAAAACAAAATTTTCGACCGAAAAAAACAACAGCGCGTGTAATTAAACCCGCAGAAAATTAATTAAGATAAACAAGAAGTGTATACATTATACAAGCAAAAAAAAAACAAAATAATGTGTACATAATTTTTAAATATATAAAAACTAAATATTTACATTCTCAATTGCAATTTGTTAGAACATTTGTTTAAATACATTTCATTTAAATGTTTGATAGATAGATAGAAGAACAGTAATGATGTATTTATATTTACTAGCAATAAAATACCAATACTATTAGGAATCAAAAATATATACTTATTATTAGACAACTGGCCGCAATACACAAATCAGAATAAAATAATTAGACATAAATGCCACAGAGTCCTGTCTGCCCAGTCTTGTCTGTCTGGTCTTGTCTGTCTAGTCTTGTCTGTCTAGTCTTGTCTGTCTAGTCTTGTCTGTCTAGTCTTGTCTGTCTAGTCTTGTCTGTCTAGTCTTGTCTGTCTAGTCTTGTCTGTCTAGTCTTGTCTGTCTAGTCTTGTCTGTCTAGTCTTGTCTGTCTAGTCTTGTCTGTCTAGTCTTGTCTGTCTAGTCTTGTCTGTCTAGTCTTGTCTGTCTAGTCTTGTCTGTCTAGTCTTGTCTGTCTAGTCTTGTCTGTCTAGTCTTGTCTGTCTAGTCTTGTCTGTCTAGTCTTGTCTGTCTAGTCTTGTCTGTCTAGTCTTGTCTGTCTAGTCTTGTCTGTCTAGTCTTGTCTGTCTAGTCTGTCTAGTCTTGTCTGTCTAGTCTTGTCTGTCTAGTCTTGTCTGTCTAGTCTTGTCTGTCTAGTCTTGTCTGTCTAGTCTTGTCTGTCTAGTCTTGTCTGTCTAGTCTTGTCTGTCTAGTCTTGTCTGTCTAGTCTTGTCTGTCTAGTCTTGTCTGTCTAGTCTTGTCTGTCTAGTCTTGTCTGTCTAGTCTTGTCTGTCTAGTCTTGTCTGTCTAGTCTTGTCTGTCTAGTCTTGTCTGTCTAGTCTTGTCTGTCTAGTCTTGTCTGTCTAGTCTTGTCTGTCTAGTCTTGTCTGTCTAGTCTTGTCTGTCTAGTCTTGTCTGTCTAGTCTTGTCTGTCTAGTCTTGTCTGTCTAGTCTTGTCTGTCTAGTCTTGTCTGTCTAGTCTTGTCTGTCTAGTCTTGTCTGTCTAGTCTTGTCTGTCTAGTCTTGTCTGTCTAGTCTTGTCTGTCTAGTCTTGTCTGTCTAGTCTTGTCTGTCTAGTCTTGTCTGTCTAGTCTTGTCTGTCTAGTCTTGTCTGTCTAGTCTTGTCTGTCTAGTCTTGTCTGTCTAGTCTTGTCTGTCTAGTCTTGTCTGTCTAGTCTTGTCTGTCTAGTCTTGTCTGTCTAGTCTTGTCTGTCTAGTCTTGTCTGTCTAGTCTTGTCTGTCTAGTCTTGTCTGTCTAGTCTTGTCTGTCTAGTCTTGTCTGTCTAGTCTTGTCTGTCTAGTCTTGTCTGTCTAGTCTTGTCTGTCTAGTCTTGTCTGTCTAGTCTTGTCTGTCTAGTCTTGTCTGTCTAGTCTTGTCTGTCTAGTCTTGTCTGTCTAGTCTTGTCTGTCTAGTCTTGTCTGTCTAGTCTTGTCTGTCTAGTCTTGTCTGTCTAGTCTTGTCTGTCTAGTCTTGTCTGTCTAGTCTTGTCTGTCTAGTCTTGTCTGTCTAGTCTTGTCTGTCTAGTCTTGTCTGTCTAGTCTTGTCTGTCTAGTCTTGTCTGTCTAGTCTTGTCTGTCTAGTCTTGTCTGTCTAGTCTTGTCTGTCTAGTCTTGTCTGTCTAGTCTTGTCTGTCTAGTCTTGTCTGTCTAGTCTTGTCTGTCTAGTCTTGTCTGTCTAGTCTTGTCTGTCTAGTCTTGTCTGTCTAGTCTTGTCTGTCTAGTCTTGTCTGTCTAGTCTTGTCTGTCTAGTCTTGTCTGTCTAGTCTTGTCTGTCTAGTCTTGTCTGTCTAGTCTTGTCTGTCTAGTCTTGTCTGTCTAGTCTTGTCTGTCTAGTCTTGTCTGTCTAGTCTTGTCTGTCTAGTCTTGTCTGTCTAGTCTTGTCTGTCTAGTCTTGTCTGTCTAGTCTTGTCTGTCTAGTCTTGTCTGTCTAGTCTTGTCTGTCTAGTCTTGTCTGTCTAGTCTTGTCTGTCTAGTCTTGTCTGTCTAGTCTTGTCTGTCTAGTCTTGTCTGTCTAGTCTTGTCTGTCTAGTCTTGTCTGTCTAGTCTTGTCTGTCTAGTCTTGTCTGTCTAGTCTTGTCTGTCTAGTCTTGTCTGTCTAGTCTTGTCTGTCTAGTCTTGTCTGTCTAGTCTTGTCTGTCTAGTCTTGTCTGTCTAGTCTTGTCTGTCTAGTCTTGTCTGTCTAGTCTTGTCTGTCTAGTCTTGTCTGTCTAGTCTTGTCTGTCTAGTCTTGTCTGTCTAGTCTTGTCTGTCTAGTCTTGTCTGTCTAGTCTTGTCTGTCTAGTCTTGTCTGTCTAGTCTTGTCTGTCTAGTCTTGTCTGTCTAGTCTTGTCTGTCTAGTCTTGTCTGTCTAGTCTTGTCTGTCTAGTCTTGTCTGTCTAGTCTTGTCTGTCTAGTCTTGTCTGTCTAGTCTTGTCTGTCTAGTCTTGTCTGTCTAGTCTTGTCTGTCTAGTCTTGTCTGTCTAGTCTTGTCTGTCTAGTCTTGTCTGTCTAGTCTTGTCTGTCTAGTCTTGTCTGTCTAGTCTTGTCTGTCTAGTCTTGTCTGTCTAGTCTTGTCTGTCTAGTCTTGTCTGTCTAGTCTTGTCTGTCTAGTCTTGTCTGTCTAGTCTTGTCTGTCTAGTCTTGTCTGTCTAGTCTTGTCTGTCTAGTCTTGTCTGTCTAGTCTTGTCTGTCTAGTCTTGTCTGTCTAGTCTTGTCTGTCTAGTCTTGTCTGTCTAGTCTTGTCTGTCTAGTCTTGTCTGTCTAGTCTTGTCTGTCTAGTCTTGTCTGTCTAGTCTTGTCTGTCTAGTCTTGTCTGTCTAGTCTTGTCTGTCTAGTCTTGTCTGTCTAGTCTTGTCTGTCTAGTCTTGTCTGTCTAGTCTTGTCTGTCTAGTCTTGTCTGTCTAGTCTTGTCTGTCTAGTCTTGTCTGTCTAGTCTTGTCTGTCTAGTCTTGTCTGTCTAGTCTTGTCTGTCTAGTCTTGTCTGTCTAGTCTTGTCTGTCTAGTCTTGTCTGTCTAGTCTTGTCTGTCTAGTCTTGTCTGTCTAGTCTTGTCTGTCTAGTCTTGTCTGTCTAGTCTTGTCTGTCTAGTCTTGTCTGTCTAGTCTTGTCTGTCTAGTCTTGTCTGTCTAGTCTTGTCTGTCTAGTCTTGTCTGTCTAGTCTTGTCTGTCTATCGTCTTGTCTGTCTAGTCTTGTCTGTCTAGTCTTGTCTGTCTAGTCTTGTCTGTCTAGTCTTGTCTGTCTAGTCTTGTCTGTCTAGTCTTGTCTGTCTAGTCTTGTCTGTCTAGTCTTGTCTGTCTAGTCTTGTCTGTCTAGTCTTGTCTGTCTAGTCTTGTCTGTCTAGTCTTGTCTGTCTAGTCTTGTCTGTCTAGTCTTGTCTGTCTAGTCTTGTCTGTCTAGTCTTGTCTGTCTAGTCTTGTCTGTCTAGTCTTGTCTGTCTAGTCTTGTCTGTCTAGTCTTGTCTGTCTAGTCTTGTCTGTCTAGTCTTGTCTGTCTAGTCTTGTCTGTCTAGT